>CM066228.1:13483042-13922500 GCA_033675125.1 Athetis lepigone | reverse complement strand
TTTATTTCTTCTTCGTTCTGATTAAAAAAAACCTTTTTCTGCTCGAATGCTCGATTGCTCGATACACATTATTACCTATACGAAGTATTACGAAGCTTAATGCGAAGATTATTGTCTGTAGGTATACCTATGCTAAGATTGTCTGTTTCATTTTAGCGACACTTTTAACAAACGCGTTTCAATGTGACGTCGGAAGTCAATAGTTATTAACACTTAGGTACTTACCTACAGTTAATTGTTTCGATTGCTCCCACAAAAAAAATATAACCACGAAATTAGACAACACATTCACGTTCCACTATTATAAAGCGGTCGGCTTTCCAGCGCTCGCGCTCATATACCCTAACGTGAGCCCTAACGGGACTCCATAATATATGTATTATCTATCCGGTGGCCGGATCCGGTAATTAAGAAAAATGCAATTTCTCTCATCAAAATCGTGCAAAAGTACTAAAAAACACGGCGTATGCAAAATCATACAGTATCCATAAGCTATTGATTTATAAAATTTTAATTTGGATTATAGAAGAATATATGATGTTGATTTAATTTTGTTTTTATGAACGGGTTTAACTTAATTTAAACCATAAATAATTCACTGTTGTTTGTAATCTTTGAGACTGATTATTATATTATGTAGGATGTCTCAGTAAGAGTGCACTTTTCATTTCAAAATAAAACAAGTATTTTATGATAGAATTGTGATATTTTTAATGTATTGTAAAGAAGACATGTTCCGGTTAATTATGGATTAAAATATCCGGCAAATGACCCCCACGGCTCCAATGATAAGCCATTACTCTTTTCATGAAATTTATATGACTTTTGCACAGAGATGTAGCTGTATCTCACCGATGACGCGTTGGATTTCTGGTTTGAGCTCAGGAATTGTTTCTGGTTTTTTCGCATACACCCAGAGATTTTACCAAACCCCAACGAAAACGCACGGCGTTAAATCGCACAATCTTGGCGACCAGTTGACATCAGAATGTCGTGAGATAATGTGTTTTGGAAATCGTTGCTGCAATAAATCGATTATTTAATGGGCGGTGAGGAGAAAAAAAATATTCCAATTTTAAATAGTGCACTCTTATTGAGACACCCTTTATAATAACTGACGGAAAATAATCCATACTAATATTATAAATGTGAAAGTAACTTTGTCTGTCTGTCTCTTCTTCATGCCTAAACCACTAAACCGATTTGAATGAAATTTAGCACAGATTTAGTCTGGGACCTAAGAAAGGAGTTTTTATCCCGGAAATTTTGCGGGATCGGGAACTATTATTCCACGCTGACGAAGTCGCGGGCAAAAGCTAGTTATACCTAATGAAAGAAGAGTTGGTTTTCGCACAAATTCGTTTCTATTTTTCCCCGTAGATTATTTCACATATTATGCCATGAAGTTAGAAATATGCGTTATGTTGAACACCCAAAATACCAATCCGGCCGGATCTGTCCGGATCCGACCGGATCCGGTGGAATTCTCGTGAATCCGGCCGGATTCGAAGTTGTACCGGATTGCAATCCCTAGTACTGCATGGATTTAGTTCAATGTTTTTGGTGGGATGTGGTTGTCTTGGCAACATTTAACATGAAATGTTTTTGGTGGGATTTCAGTTCTTTTTGTAAGTTGCAAGGCAGTCTTTTTAGTGTTTTTTTTTCTTTTTTTGGGCATATTTCTTGCACTTCAGCAGTTCCGATTTTCATAGCCCATTCTCCCAGACTTTGCATTTTTACTTATATAGGTTATTTAGGTACTTGTTTCTTCACAACCCCCCCCATTTAGGGAATGGGGGCGAAAGTTATAAGTTGATAAATTTTTTTATTGGTTGTACCTATACTAAACTTAGACTACATACCAAATTTCAGCATTCTAGCACTTCAGAAAGTAACCAAACATTTTGAATATTTTGATGATCATTAGTATATCAGTGACGAAATCGGTGTATTTTAGATATTAATAAAATCTGAAGTATTAGGCGTTGTCCTAATAGAACGCGAATACGCGATTATCGCGCTAGTAAGTAAGCAAAGCGATCATCGCGTATTCGACGCGATTCCAAAAACTGTGAATGTGCGATCATCGCGTGAGTTATTATATTATAGGTGGCGCAATCAGATCGCGCGAATGTCAATTAGGACACGTATTCGAAACCTATATGTTTGATCGCGCGATCGTACAAACAGAGTCCGTGCGAACCGCGTAGTCGCGTATTATTAGGACAACGCCTTAGAACTATGCAATTGAGACTTTGTATGTTTGATGAGTCTATTCTTGACATCATATCTTGTGAATATGAACTATCTGGTACATCAGAAACCAACTCTATATGAGTGTTTAAAAAAACGGCGAAACACTTCGAGAAAAGGTAGTGCCCTTGCGCTTCGCTGCTTGTCTTGGCGGGGGCATGACCGTGCCCCCCAGATTTATTGTAAAAAAGTTGGCAGGCGCAACGTGCCGCGGGCGCCGCCGCCGGCCGGCGTGTTAAGGTAAAAGCACAAGGTAGCCCGCTAAATTCAAATTTTCTTAGGTGTTTTTGCAATTTGCAGCTGTGTCTGGGTGTGTGTCGAAATAGGTAGAGTAGATAGATTATTGAAATAAGTAGATTTTAAAGGTGGGAAGTTTTTATGGGCCCTGAAAGAAAACTACTTTAAATCGTTAAGATGGATTATTTCACTCAAAGGAAACATTCCTTTATTTTCAAAAAGAAATAAAACTGCATTTAGAGATATTTGAAAATGTGTCTTACCCGGGAATAGAGATTTCTTAAAATAACATACCTAGGTAGGTACTGTAGTTGCATTTCCATAAGTAACATAATATCGAAATGCTGTCATTGTCGCTGGCACTGTTTTGTGCAGGCTCGAGCACTCGCTGCAGGTTAAATAAAACCAAACACTTGGTCGCGTAATTAATTTATTCAGTTCCTTAGTAAGTAAGTAATGCTATGACTTATGAGTAAACTACGTCGGTATCGTCCGCCGCACGTCGCGTCCGCACTCGCGGAACACGTATTACAAACACCCGAGGGACAAGCTGCTGTTGTTAACATTAAATGAGTAATGGTACTATTGCTCATTTTGTTCATTCATTTTTTTCATTTTTGCACCTGTCTATGTACACTGTAACGAGTACTTTCACTCCTTGAAAGATTTTTCAGATTAATACTCAGCTTGTATACAAGCAAGTTTGGTATTTAAATGTGTTAAACTCATATGAGATATAACAAATTTTAAGAAATAAGTACCCATTTACGTTTGTATGATAATAAGATGAATCACAGTGAAAAAACAAGTGTATCCTTGGTTGGGTTGTGTAATATAGGTTGCACATACACATAATTATACTCATAACAAATAACTTTCTTAAAGAAACCAATTTTATGTAAGAAAATAAGCTCAATTTTATGATAAACTATAAACAATTATATTTTTTACCAAACGCAATCAACTTATAATTAAATCTAATTAAGTAGAGCGTGATTCAAAGGTTTTTCGCTATCTCCACAAGCATACAGCTCGACGGCTCAGCTTGTTGGCTCAGTTTGTGCGATCGTTTAGTCTATGTATACTGTAGAAGCGGGCAACATGGTGATAAAGGGCTTGCGTATGTCACGTATTTGACAAAACTGGTTTGTTCGGTAAAGTTATTTGTCGTCATGAGTACAACGGCAGTGGTGCTAATTCTATTGTTCACAAATTTAACTAAATATGAGTTAAGTGCATCTTTAAGTTTCTATTTCATTAAGAAAAGGACAAAGATACATATTAGTTTAGACCTGTCAAATTAATATTTTTAGCCGCCATATTTTTAATCGATTCTAAATTATCTATGGAGTACTTCGATCAAGTATAAACTAGATACACAATCCACAACAGAAAAGCGTCCTAACCAAATAACCGCCCACTTGCCGTTGTGGGTAGCCTATTCATTCAGTAGCATTTGTCCGTTCCGAGCGTAAACATGCCGCAGTGCTCAGTGAAAAAATGTAAAAATCACACGTCCAGAACGTTAAAGGAATATGGAGTGTCATTTTTTAGGTAAGTACTTTTGTTATTATTACAATATGCATGAAATTCCATTAGTATCTGACCAAGAAAAGATAATAAAACATTTTTTTAGTTCATATTAACGACATTCGGCGAGAGTATAACCCTTGAAATTGAATAGACACTAGCCGAACTTACAAACCCATACCATTGTTTTTCAACATCATTTGTTTGAGTTATACGATGACTCTGTTCTGAAATGATAGAGATGCTGTTGTTTTTAGGGTTCCGTACCTCAAAAGGTAAAAACGGAACCCTTATAGGATCACTTTGTTGTCCGTCTGTCCGTCTGTCTGTCAAGAACCTTTTTCTCAGGAACGCGTCGAGATATCAAGCTGAAATTAATATCACATACTCAAGCCTGCTATCTCCCAAAGCTGTGAACAAATCAAGTTTCTAAATCAACGCAATAAAAAGATACGGCGGTTTATATTGCATATTTAGACATTTTCAAGGGAATCAAAACTCAAAACCTATAGGGTACTTCCCATTGACCTAGAATCGTAAAATTTGGCAAGAAGCAAGGTCATGTAGCACAAGTAAAGGGAAAACTCCGAAAACCGTAAATTTGTAGTTAGTTCACGTCAGGCGTCCGTCTGTCCGTCCGTCTGTCAAGAACCTTTTACTCAGGAACGCGTCGAGATATCAAGCTGAAATTAATATCACATACTCAAGTCTGCTATGTCCCAAAGCAGTGAAAAAAAACAAGTTTCTAAATCAACACAATAAAAAGATACGGCGGTTTATATTGCATATTTAAACATTTTCAAGGGAATCAAAACTCAAAACCTATAGGGTACTTCCCATTGACCTAGAATCGTGAAATTTGGCAAAAAGCAAGCTCATGTAGCACAAGTAAAGGGAAAACTCCGAAAACCGTAAATTTGTAGTTAGTTCACATCAGTCCGTCCTCCCGTTCGCCCGTCTGTCAAGACCCTTTTTCTCAGAAACTTGTCAAGATATCAAGCTGAAATTAATATCACATACTCAGGTCTGCTATTTCTTACAACAGTGAAAAAATCAAGTTTCTAAATCAACGCAATAAAAAGATACGGCGGTTCATATTGCATATTTAGACATTTGCAAGGGAATCAAAACTCAAAACCTATAGGGTACTTCCCTATAGGTTTTGAGTGACGACTAGGTCAATGGGAATCGTGAAATTTGGCAAGAAGCCAAAAAAGAAAACTCCGAAAACCGTAAATTTGTAGTTATTTCACTAAAAACAAATTAACGGAACCCTAGTTGCGCGAGTCCAACTCGCACTTGACCGGTTTTTTATTAATTTATTTATTTTTACAAGCTTTTATTTAACCTGCAATGTATATATGTACGTATGTGATATGTATGTATTTGTTTCAAGGAAATTAATAACATAACATAATAATATAACATTTAGAAGTATACTTTATATGATATGTGATTTTTTTGTAATTTTTATAAGAACGTGCCAATTTTTTTGTACAATTGCGTTGTCAACACTTCTATTTTTTCCTGTGAAAAAAAAATGATTTGCTGTGAATATTTCTTTAGTTTTATTGCAAATTTCCTGTCTTAAACCTCAATAGGCCCTGATCAACAAATTATACTAAGTTTCAAATAAGCAAAAAAAAACATAATTGGGAAAGGAACATTTATTTTCTGTTTTATCATATGTCATAAAAATAAAATAAAATTAACAAAGGCAACTCCACTCCTCCCTTGTTCGACGTAGCAGCGAGTGTCATAAAAATTTATTGCTTTTAAAACCAAAGGTGATATGTAACAAACTAAACAGGTTTTATTTTCAACCTCATTGTACGTAGATAAGGTTTAAATTTGATTAAATTCTTTGACTCTTAGGACCTTATCGTAAATACTTGAAGTGATATACAAATGTCTAAGTACGTATTGCAGTTCGGACACTATTTTGTTCCATTTTGTATGGAACTGTGTATCTAGTTGTATACTTGATCGAAGATGGAGTAGTAATATTTTATCTTCTGTCTTTTCTTAATGAATTAGAAAGAAAAAGATGCATTGAACTTACATTTACTGAAGTCTGTGAACAAGGGACGACTCTCTTGTGCACCAGTGTGAAACTAGCAGTCAGTGTATACACAAAACAATGATAGTCGAGTGCAGGTGTCACAGCGCCATCTTGCGGCCCTCGATGGAGATGTCGACGGCGCGGCGCGAGCCCGACTTCATGCGCTTCTGGTCGAGGAAGCGCTTCATCTGCTTCTCGTAGCGCGTCATCTTCTTCTTGGTGGTCTGCGGACACACTGGCGGTTAGTGGGCGCGCTAGGCGAGCGCAGAGCTGCAGTAGAGTACTGACCCGGGACATGTCGGTGTCGCACGTGGACTTGGGGCGGTACACGTAGTCCTTGCTGGACGGCAGCGGCACGCGCGCGCGCGCCACCCAGCCCTTCTCGCCCGGCCGCGCCACCCTGCGGACACCGAGTGTGTAGTGAGTAGTGTAGTAGTATAGTAGTGGCGCGAGCCACCCAGCCCTTTTCCCTCGGCCGCGCCACCCTGCGGACACAGAGTGTTTTTTTTTTTTATTGGGACAATCCCACCACACTATTCCCAACCACTGCAACTCCTGAAAGCCAGAATCAACAGTGGAGTCCGCCAGAAAAGCGCCGAAGCAATGAAGCTCGACGAGTCCCGGAGAAACGATTCAACTGTCTTGGATCCCGCAACGAAATTAATCAGAAATAACTGCGGAGGAGTAAGAAAAATAAATATTTCCACTTCCCTCCACAACAAGCAGGAGACAGAACAGAACTAGGCCAATAGGCACAAAGGGGCAATCACAACTGGGAGAAGCCCAGATTGCCTAGCACCACGGAATACAGTTTGTAATAAAATTACTGGGTCCTAAAAATGTGAGCTGTTACAATTATTGATTCCAATAATAGGTATGGCAAAAGCGCTTGAACGCACGGAAATTGGTTCTAGTTTCCACAAGGTCCGCATAGTAAACGACACAAGATGTAACCTGTATACTATCCAACATAAAATAGTTACTTAGGTCACTATTTTAGAAATTCAATAGGGATTCAATATATTATCCTACGAGTACTTGCTTACCAGCTTCCCACGCACGTTTTTATAAAATTATAACTATGTTATACTGTTATTTCGCGGACATTTGTGTGGGTTACACGTTCACCTAGTTTTTATATGTATTCTGTAATAACATAATTGTAATGTGTAACTGTTTAATGTCCCAATAAAGTAAAATAAAATAAAATAAAACATTATATTGCGTTTGTAGCAGCTCATAATACTTTTTTTTGGTGAGTTGGTAATCATCAAATTTTTTATTTATTTATTTGTTTCAGGCATCAAGGCCCATATAAACATATACAATACAATATTAATATAAAACTCAAAAATACTATAAATATACATTACAAAATAACTAAAACTAGTGCACACGAAGTGTCGGCGTCGTGTTTCGCTGACTGGTGTCATGTAGGCGGCCACGAAACCGGCGGTACACAACACCTTTCGGCCAGAACTCTTCCTTGAGGAACTTCTCGAGATGGTGTGTCGGAACGCGCACCACGAACGACTTGAAGTTCGCGATGTGACGCGGCTCCAACCTCTCGACCCTCAAGGTCCAGTTGGTCTTCACGCGCACGTACTCCACGACCTCTTCAACCTTCGTAGAGTGGTGCAATCTGGACACGTAGAGCAGCGTTGTCGGTATGGCTGGACGCAACAGCGTGTTGGGTCCTGCCAGCGCAGTACCACACTGGTTCCGACAACGAGGCTTCTTCTTCTTCTCAACCTTGATGAAACCATCCTTGTCGCTCTTGTCCTTCTCTGGACCCTGCCTTATCAGAACCTGTTTTGAAATGACTGCTCCCGTCTTGGGTGCGGCGGGAGGGCGTGTCAGACTCTTACTGACTAAAACCCACTCATGTTCCTTCGATTGCCCTTTATGTTCCAGGGTCACGGTAACTATTATAAACATTCCGCAACCCCGGCAGGCGTTGGCCCTGTTGGGCCCCTTCCTGTGCTGACTCCTTCTCTTTGAGGCGCGCGTGGAACAAAACGCGCCGTCTACGCAGTCCTGGTCCTAGCCGGGCGGCGAGCTACCCATCGCTCGCCATCCGCAGAACCGCGCCTACGGTGGCCGGTAGTCGTCTTGCGACTCTCGACGTCTTCGCCTGGGTCTTAGTCCGGGGCGAGAGGCTCGTCGTTGTCTCTCGCGCGCCGCCGCTTCCTTCACTAGCATAACTGCTTCGCAGAAGGAGGCGACGGCATCCCATTCCGTCTCGCCCCGCAGCATGGCCTGAACCAGCGCCGGGCGCGAGAAGTCACCGCCGCCGATCGCCTCTACGAGGACACGTCGATGCTCCGCCCATGCGCGGCACACCTCCACCGTGTGCTCGACCGTGTCCTCCAGGCGACCGTTGCTGCAGTGGTGACACCCAGGCGTCGCTTCCGCCCGAATCCGACACAGGAACCTCCCGAACTGACCATGTCCAGTGAGGACCTGTGTCAAACGAAACGTGAGAGCGCCATGGCGCCTCTCCAGCCACTCCTCAAAGAGGGGTCTTACCGCCGCTATTACGGCGTGCCCAGCACTAGGTTGCGACAGTCGTTGTCTCCACTCCGCCATGAGATCTCGCCGGAGCTCCGTGAGCCGCGCCGCGATAACCCGCGGCAGCGGGACTTCACCCTGGCGTTGCACTTCCACGCGCCACTGGTACGTGTGTGCAAGGACTGTTGCCTCCAGATCCCACGGCAAGACGCAGGCAAGGAGGCATACCGCCTCACAGGAGACCGTGCGGTATCCCTGCACCATGCGAATGGCCATGACCCTCTGGGACGCCCTCAGAAGCCGGGCCGGAGTCGCGGCTAGATTGGGCGCCCACACCGGAGCCCCGTAGAGGGCCATAGACCGCACGATCCCCGTGTAGAGCCTCCGGCAGGAGGCGTTTGGGCCACCAGCTCATAATACTTACGTATCATTCATGACATACAACTGTGGAATGCACACGACCGTCCGCCACCGCGCGCTCGCGCAACTAACTAAGACAAGGCGAAAGGAATGTGGACCGGTCGTGTGTATCATCGCGCTCGCACATAGAGAGCCCGGCACATCATACCGACATTAGTAAAGGGAAATGCCCGTACATGGCCACATTCGTTCCAGCAATTTAATAATTACAAACGAAAACGTAAATTAATAACAAAAATTTTGGTGTAACTTATTTCTTCGTATCACTCGGGAATTAAGTTTCTAGAAAAAAAAAACATTCAAACAATGCACCGATATCACATCCGGCTTGATCCGACATTGCTGAAGTACGGATGGACCCTTATTAAAGAAACCTATTTACAGAAAAATCGTTAACCGAAACTAAATCTCTAAAAAATCTTTGTTGTGTTATATTTGTAGTTTTTTTTATAAGGATACTATTTTGGGAAAAGTAACAGAAAATAACGATTTATCATCTAATAAAATCTGTCTATTAAATTGATTCAGCGATAAAAGTTTTTCATTAAATGTCGATTTTACGATGAATCGATTTTTTGGTTCTCATCCCTACGTCAAATATTGACATTTCCCATTGATGTTTCGCTTGTGGTTGTGCGCGTGCGCTCGTACGTACGTGATTATTTTTGTTGTTTTTTCTGTTTGTTTATTTTATTCGACGACATGTGAGCAGAAAAATGTATTTTGTATATATATTAACAATAATAATGAGATTGGTATAGAAGCAATACGACAATACTGCTGTAATTGTATATCTATCTGGTCGGAGGACAGTAGGCTGTTGTTCCCATGTTATGACAATTGTGTGGTTCTTGGGCTGGGCGAGGTATCAGTCAAATATTAACCCCTAGACCAGTTTCTAGATGATGTTCTTGTCATTTATTTAAATGAAAACGAATGAAAAACCAAGAATTCTCATGATTGTTTTATTTGAACATTGAGCATTTTCATACATGTTTTTATAAATACCACCGAGTACTATTAGTAGAGTAGCCTATGATGAGTTTTATTCGTGGAAGCTATGTGGCCAAAATCCCTTAGTCAAATGGGCATTTCCCTTTGTGTTAGTTTTAAGTTTGTAAATGTACCCTTTTGTTTTGTGATAATTTTTGTGTGTTTATAAGCCTCGATTCCAAATAAATGACACAGATCGTTATTCGCCTTCTTACTTACAACACGCAACCCCTAAACGCTCATTCTGCCAAAGAACACACTCCCATAAGATGTTATGTGCAGATTGTTCTTATTAACGGCCCAATGCAGAACATTGACACAAAGGCGAAGCAACTAGTTAAAAGGAATATAATTTACTCTTAAAATTGCCATGACCTGTGAGAAATTGGGCAACACAGTGATCCACCTCCAGCCAAGTCCTAGCCAGCCGCTCACGAACGGATGGAAAGAACAGATGGAGGTGTCGGCTCTTAGTGGAATAATCCCACCTACTCTGCCATTCGGATAAAAGTTTCTTCACTTCAGTCTGCGGTTTAAGTAATCTAGAAATCTATTAAGGTCACGCTGTGTTACAAAGTTAGGGTCCATGGCCTCCCGCGCGCAGTAGTACATTGCAGCACGCCGCTGCACCTCAAGATCTACTGGAAGCAGACCTGTAAGTACCGGTAGGGCCTCAGTAACCGTCCTATACGCTTTGCATAAGAATATCAAAGCGAAGAGTTGACTTTGAAGCAATTTCCGACGTGCCGCCCCTATAGTACGGAGTAGGACAGCGAGAGTGTAGTGCTAGCTCGTCGCGCGGCTGTACTCACTTGTCGGGGTCTACGTCATCGCTGCAACCACAACATTACTGTACTCACTTGTCGGGGTCTACGTCCTCGCGCGGGCGCTTGGAGGGCCCGGGCTCGTCGCGGCGCCGGCCGCCCGCCATGGCCTCGTCGCGCGCCTGCCGCTCCTCGCGCGTCATCGCTGCAACAACAACGACATTACTGCAACATTCGGAGATGAGGCGGCCGGCGCGCTCGCGGTTGTAACAAGTATTATTGAATATGAGGACAGAGCGTAGTGCGGTAGTAGCGGACAGGCTCACCCTTGAAGTCAGTGGAGAGGTTGAAGATGGGGCGCGCCCACTCGGAGATGAGGCGGCCGGCGCGCTCGCGGTTGTAACAAGTATTATTGAATATGAGGACAGAGCGTAGTGCGGTAGTAGCGGACAGGCTCACCCTTGAAGTCAGTGGAGAGGTTGAAGATGGGGCGCGCCCACTCGGAGATGAGGCGGCCGGCGCGCTCGCGGTTGTAACAAGTATTATTGAATATGAGGACAGAGCGTAGTGCGGTAGTAGCGGACAGGCTCACCCTTGAAGTCAGTGGAGAGGTTGAAGATGGGGCGCGCCCACTCGGAGATGAGGCGGCCGGCGCGCTCGCGGTTGTAACAAGTATTATTGAATATGAGGACAGAGCGTAGTGCGGTAGTAGCGGACAGGCTCACCCTTGAAGTCAGTGGAGAGGTTGAAGATGGGGCGCGCCCACTCGGAGATGAGGCGGCCGGCGCGCTCGCGGTTGTAACAAGTATTATTGAATATGAGGACAGAGCGTAGTGCGGTAGTAGCGGACAGGCTCACCCTTGAAGTCAGTGGAGAGGTTGAAGATGGGGCGCGCCCACTCGGAGATGAGGCGGCCGGCGCGCTCGCGGTTGTAACAAGTATTATTGAATATGAGGACAGAGCGTAGTGCGGTAGTAGCGGACAGGCTCACCCTTGAAGTCAGTGGAGAGGTTGAAGATGGGGCGCGCCCACTCGGAGATGAGGCGGCCGGCGCGCTCGCGGTTGTAACAAGTATTATTGAATATGAGGACAGAGCGTAGTGCGGTAGTAGCGGACAGGCTCACCCTTGAAGTCAGTGGAGAGGTTGAAGATGGGGCGCGCCCACTCGGAGATGAGGCGGCCGGCGCGCTCGCGGTTGTAACAAGTATTATTGAATATGAGGACAGAGCGTAGTGCGGTAGTAGCGGACAGGCTCACCCTTGAAGTCAGTGGAGAGGTTGAAGATGGGGCGCGCCCACTCGGAGATGAGGCGGCCGGCGCGCTCGCGGTTGTAACAAGTATTATTGAATATGAGGACAGAGCGTAGTGCGGTAGTAGCGGACAGGCTCACCCTTGAAGTCAGTGGAGAGGTTGAAGATGGGGCGCGCCCACTCGGAGATGAGGCGGCCGGCGCGCTCGCGGTTGCTCTTGGTCTCCTTGGGGTGCTTGTAGAGGTACATCACGGCCTTGCCGATGCCCGACTGCTTCAGCAGCGACTTGTCGATCGACGGGAACTGCGACAGACAAACGACTTGTATGTATCTTTCAAAACTCTTAGTGTGTAAGCTAGATGTCAAATGGTGTGCTGGGCTCCAGCACATCCTAAAAACTAGTATTTAAAAAATAAAATGAATAAATAAATATCTTAGGACAAGTCACACACGGCCATCTGATCCCAAGCTAAATAGAGCTTGTGTTATGGTAACCAGACAACTGATATACATACTTATACAGGGTGTCCCACGGCTATGCCACATAGAGGGAAAGTACCTTAAATATTGTAGATAGAACATTTTACTGAAAGAAGACATTATTTGAAATTTTAAAACCTCTTAAACTGTACTCATAGATATTTAAATAAATACATAGTTGAACCGTCAATCGAACCTGTTACTCGAGAAAATAAATTAGCCTGTAGTTTTATCTAACCGATCGAAAGGCTTCATCACAAGGATTATTTTTTGCTAAAAACAAAGTGTCAAAAATAAATGAAAACCATGAATTTTGACATTATTAATAAAAATATAGTCAATTTATCAAATGCTCAAAATGAGTCCCTTTTTAGGGTTCCGTAGTCAACTAGGAACCCTTATAGTTTCGCCATGTCTGTCTGTCTGTCCGTCCGTCCTCGCGTAATCTCTGTGACCGTTAGCACTAGAAAGCTGAAATTTGGTACCAATATGTATATCAACCACGCCGACAAAGTGGTAAAATAAAAATTAGAAAAAAATGTTTTATTAGGGTAGCCTCCCTATATGTAAAGAGGGAAGTGATTTTTTTTTAGTTTCAACCCTGACGTGTGATATATTGTTGGATAGGTATTTAAAAATGTAAAGGGGGTTTACTAAAATCAGTTTTTGATAATGTCAATAATATCGGAAATAATCGCTCCAAAAGGAAAAATTAAAGCGTCCCCCCCCCCTCCCCCTTTAACTTTTGACCCGTAGGTTTAAAAAATATGAAAAAAATCAGGAAAGTAGAACTTTATAAGTGATTTCTAGGAAAATTATTTTGAACTTGATAGAAAGAACAGTTTTTGTACAAAAAAGACAAAAAGGTTGTACAAAATAATTTCTGCGTACTTAGTATGTCAACGTAACAAATAGCCTTTTTTATTAACTTATAAGTGGGTACACTTATTGTGACGGACAGGAAACTACGGAACCCTATATTGAGCGTGGCCCGACACGCTCTTGGCCGGTTTTTCTTGAATACAAAGTGACGACTTTTGATTATTTCGTTCCCTGACGATTTTTTGGTCTTGTGGTGGTGGATATTTATTTATTTAAATACTCAAGTTTGTAGATTTATTAGTAATAAGTCGTTATGATTGTCAATTGTATGTCCTTACGGCAATGTAAGCTTTTAACTATTCTGAACAAATTTTCACATCAAATGTTAAAATTCACGGTCTTCTTTTGTTTGTGACACTATGTTATTTAGCAAAAAATAATCCTAATGATGAAACCTTTCAATCGGTATAATAAAACTACAGGGTGATTATTTTTTCTCGTGGAACAAGTTCAATTCCCGGCCCAACCATTTAATAATTTAAATATTTATGAATGCAGTTTAAATTGTTTTTAACATTCAAATAGTCTTCTTTCAGTAAAATGTTCTATCTACAATATTTAAGGTACTTTCCCTCCATGTGGCATAGCCGTGGGACGCCCTGTATCCGTACTAATATTATAAATGCGAAAGTAACTCTATCTGTCTGTCTGTCTCTTATTCACGCCTAAACCACTGAACCGATTTAAATAAAGTTTGATACAGATATAGTCTGGGACCCGACAAAGGACATAGGATAGTTTTCATCCCGGAAATCCCCCGGGAACGGGAGAATCCACGCGGACGAAGTCGCGGGCAAAAGCAAGTTTAATATAATTTTTGACACCTCCGCTATTTTAAGTTAAGTAGAAAAAGACTGTGTCTCTGTGTGCGTGTGTCTGTGTGTGTGTGGGTGGGGGTGTGTCTCTGCGTACGTGTGTGTGTGGGTGGGGGTGTGTCTCTGCGTGCGTGTGTGTGTGTGTGTGGGTTTGTGGGTGTGTCTCTCTGCGTGTGTGGGTGTGTCTCTAAGTGTGTGTGTGTGGGTGTCTTTCTGTGTGTGTGTGTGTGTGTGTGTGTGGGTGTCTCTCTCTATGTGTGTGGGTGTGTCTCTCTGTGTGTATGTGTGTCTGTATGTGTGTGCGTTCGTACGCGTGTGTGTGTAAATCTGTATGTGTCTGTGCGAGCGTGTATGTGTGTAAGTGAAAAGTGCGTGTTGTGTACTCACGTCCATGAGCAGCTTGAGGATGCTCTCGCGGATGAGCAGGCACGGCAGCGCGCGGTTGGGCATCGGCGCGAGCCAGTCGCACAGCACATTCAGTACGTTGTGCTCCAGGAACGCCAGCTGCAGGTCCTTCTTGATCAGCTGCGACATCGCCGCCTTCAGCATCGACACCTGCACACAGAGCCGACAGCACCGCGCTATACACACACCCTCACACACACACCGCAGTCGCACAGCCTGCTGCACATACACACACAGGTAGAAGATACCTTGCGCACGGCGGGCTGGTTGCGCTTGTTGAGGTCGCGGTCCTCCTCGGCGGCGCTCCTCACCTGCTGCACACACACACACATACCTTGCGCACGGCGGGCTGGTTGCGCTTGTTGAGGTCGCGGTCCTCCTCGGCGGCGCTCCTCACCTGCTGCACACACACACACATACCTTGCGCACGGCGGGCTGGTTGCGCTTGTTGAGGTCGCGGTCCTCCTCGGCGGCGCTCCTCACCTGCTGCACACACACACACATACCTTGCGCACGGCGGGCTGGTTGCGCTTGTTGAGGTCGCGGTCCTCCTCGGCGGCGCTCCTCACCTGCTGCACACACACACACATACCTTGCGCACGGCGGGCTGGTTGCGCTTGTTGAGGTCGCGGTCCTCCTCGGCGGCGCTCCTCACCTGCTGCACACACACACACATACCTTGCGCACGGCGGGCTGGTTGCGCTTGTTGAGGTCGCGGTCCTCCTCGGCGGCGCTCCTCACCTGCTGCACACACACACACATACCTTGCGCACGGCGGGCTGGTTGCGCTTGTTGAGGTCGCGGTCCTCCTCGGCGGCGCTCCTCATCTGCTGCAGCAGGTGTGCGATGAGGTCGTCGTTGTCGTTGATGATGTCGATGTCGCGCCGCCGCCGCCGGCCGCGCCGCTCCTCGCGCTTGCGCGACAGCATGATCTCGAAGTCCGACATGCCGGACGCCATGTCGGCCGCCTTGGAGTCGGGCGCCAGCTCGTCGTCGGACGACGAGTCGGCGGCGGGCGGCGCGGGCGCGGGCGGGGGCGCGCTCTCCGCGCCCTCCGCGCCCCCGCCGCCCCCGCCGCCCTCCTCGTCGGACGACAGCCGCACGGCGCGCCGCTTCTTGCCTGCAGCGAGGAGCGCGGCACGGTCACGACTAGGTAGCCAGCTCGCCAAACCCAATAGTCGGGTATACCGACAAGTTGGGCCGGACATTTGAGGAAAAAGGCAGGGCACTTGACGTAATTCAGGATTTTTTGTCTCAGTATTAATAAGTACGACAAAAATAATTAACTCAAGCTTTATAAATTATTATCATAGTAAAAAGCCAATAAAAACAGGACGCCGTTTATTTTGGCCAGGGACGCAATCAAGAAGCCTAACTTACCTCGGCGTGACGGCGAGCCGGAGCCGGACCGCGAGCTGGACCGCGAGCGCGACCTGCGCAGACCACACTCATCAGAACAGGCTCACGTACTGTGAACCACGCAACTAATATTATTAGGCACTTGCGTATATTGCACAAACATTTATCTTATTCTCGTCGACTGCCTAGCCTTCGCCCGGAGGATCTTTGACACTTTTACCAAATAAAATCCAACCCGGTGTTTTTTCTGCCACCTACGCCGTAGATCACAGGAACTGTGTAACACGGTATTGGATAACACGATGCCCCGTATGTAAAAATATTGATTGTCAGATTTACTCATTACGAAATTGAGAAAATCCTAATGGAAGAGCCCAATAATAGTTAGCACAGATTAGACACGGTAATGGGGCAGTCATCGGCGGTATACATGTCCAATTCCGCGCAAGTCAGTAGGTACCTACTGGGCGCGTGTGACGAGCGCGGCGGAGACTCACCTGGAGCGAGACTTGGCCGAAGCGGATCGTGAGCGGGAGCCCGACTTGGAGCGAGACCGCGAGCGGGACTTAGACTTGGACCGCGAGCGTGACTTGGAGCGTGAGCCGGACCGCGACCGAGAACGAGAGCGCGACCTCGACTTGGAACGAGAACCAGACCGCGACCGCGAGCCTCGCTTGCGAGCGCGTGACTTGGACCGCGAGCGACTCCTACTGCTACGGCCTGGAACAAAAACAATTTTGACATTGATCGTAACTTTGATATTTTGTAGTGTATTTCTTATTAATTTGCAATGTACTCAATCTTAATTTGTCTTGTTTTTAAATTATTTTAAAGTAGTGATGCCATATTTTAAAATATCGAAATGACTTAGTGATGATAATTGTATTGTGTTGAAAGGTGTTGAATATGGGTCTTGACCTGAAGTAAATTTTATTTTATTTTTAACTAGCTTTTGCCCGCGACTTCGTCCGCGTGGAATAATAGTTCCCGTTCCCGGGGGATTTCCGGGATGAGTTACTTTCTTATTTATAATATTAGTACGGATTTTTAAATACTTTTATTACCAAATTGGCATTATATTTATGACCGAATCAAAAACAACTAGACACACAGTATAAAAACGATTTGGTTAATATGCTTACATCTCGTTGTAACGATATAATCAGAAACTGCTAATGGGTGGTTACATATATCTATAATAATATTATATAGCTGAAGAGTTGTATGTTTGAACACGCTGAGCTCAAGAGGTCCGAATTGAAAACATATTTTTGTGATCGGAGCAGTAACCAAAAACGCGGGTGTAACCGCGGGCACAGCTAGTTAACAATAAAAAGCGACAACGGGAAGTAGTTACCTTTGGCGGGTGACTTGGACCTGGAGCGGGACTTGGAGGCCGAGCGCGAGCGACTGGCGCGCGTCCCTGCGGGCGAGGCAACAGTCAGCACGGCCGGCTTCTACGCGCTTATTTATTTTATTGTTATTGTTACATTAACAGTAACCTAGTATTGCTGAATTGGTCAGTAGCCTTGCTTAAATAATTTTAGTTGATGATAACATCGTCTCAACACTCTCAAGTTCTCAACACATAGTTTCACAGTTCAAAAATTTATGAATCAATTTCACTAATATGTGCTTGTTAAGAAATTAATTAAATACATATGTGATTTGAAATGCATTTTCTCTCTCCACAAACGAATCTCAAACGTCCCGATTGTAATGAAAAAGAATATGTTGCGACATTTCAATGCTTACTTGCAGGCGAGCGCGCGTCGTCCACCTCCATGTTGTTGGGCGAGCGCGACTTGCTGCGCGACTTCCGCGGCGCCGGCGAGCCGCTCTTCGACCGGCGCGCCGACGGCGCCCGCGAGCCGCTCTTAGACCGCGACCGGCTCTTGGAGCGGGACCTTGCTGTGACACTACCGCGCGCAGAGGCAGGCCGCGAACCGCTGCGGGACCGAGAGCGAGCGCGCGAGCCGGACCGAGCACGGGAGCCGGACCGCGAGTGCGCGCGGGAGCCGGACCGGGAGCGAGCCCCGGAGCCGGACCGAGAGCGAGCCCGGGATCCGGAGCGGGAGCGAGCCCGGGATCCGGAGCGGGAGCGAGCCCGGGATCCGGAGCGGGAGCGAGCGCCGGACCCGGAGCGCGAGCGAGCGCGCGAGCCGGAGCGCGAGCGAGCGCGCGAGCCGGAGCGGGAGCGAGCACGCGAGCCGGAGCGGGAGCGCGATTTAGCCGGCGACGAGCTGCGCGAGCGCGCCGACTTGCGCGACCCGCTGCGAGACCGCGAACTAGACTTGGAACGAGACCGCGAGCGAGATCGCGACTGAGACTTAGAACGTGAACGCGAACGCGACTTGGAACGCGAGCCCGACTTAGAGCGGGATCTTGACTTAGATTTTGAGCGCGATCGAGACTTAGAGCGAGACACTGATCTGGACTTGTGTCTTGAATGAGTTGATCCATCGTGTGACATCTTGGACACTGAGCCCGCCTGGACAAAAAGAGATACAGTTACATAACCACTTACCATAATAATATACTATTTAACAGGAAAACTTGAGGGTGACACAAAATATTCCTCACAGATACACAGATAGAGAGTACAGATATTCAGTTCCATGTGTCTAAATTAAGTTTCACTGAACAATGGATAAAAATCACAAACAATACAAACTACTAACTACTACTACTAATACTACATAGCTGAAGAATTTGTTTGTTTGGTTGATTGAATGCTATTCTCAAAAAGTACTGGTTTGAATAGATTTTTATTTGTTTTAAATTGTCCCTTTATCGAGAAAGGCGAGAGATATAAGAGCGAAGCTTTAATGAAAAATCTGGCGAAAATGGTCCTAATACGTCATTGCCCTTTACGTCATTTCATTTCAATAAATTTCTTAGGAGAAATCACATAATTTCAAAATAACTCCACAGCAAATTAATGATTGTTTGGGCAGAAACATGGCCGGCTCCTAAGATCGCGATCTGAGAAAAATCTAACATAATGCCACCCGCATTATGTTAGATTAAACAGCTAATAGTAAAAAATGATTGAGTTTAACAATATAAGCACAGGTAAAGTTGCAATAGCCTTACCGAGGGGCTGCGGCTGCGGGAGCCCGAGCGCGAGCGCTGTCCTCCTGCACATACAAACAGAACTGTAGTCACTGCTGAGCTAAGTGCTGACATGTAGATCTTAATATCTATATTCCAAATAGGTACCTATTTACTTAACTCAAAATATGTGAATTTCTGGGATTATGCTAAGCACAGAAGTATTGAAACATAATTTAAATTATGTATTAGGTATGCAATAATATGTACAATAACCACCTTACTGCATTCATTAATTTGATAATTATTTTCACTATCCAAATGCCTAACTACCACCCCATAGTCTGGTTCATTGATGTTCCACTGAACTTATCTGAATAAGCCATTATTCACAATGTCTAAAAGTACAATCAGCCAGTGCAGCTGTTTACAAGCGACTCAATATTGACTGCAAGCACATACTACTTACAATGTTCAAACTCCCTACATTTCATGCAGCTAATAAATTGAAAGAACTAACATCTAGTATGTACACCGGCACAAACATGTGCGTACATATTACAATAACATTGTTAGTATCACAATTCTCTGCTCATATTAAGCGGATAACTCAAATTATCCAACATTACAAGTGTTTCATAAATATTAACAAATATTTGAAACACTAGGGACGAAATACCGAATACTTAACCGAATAGTACACAGTAATTATATATTCGTAGATGAGATTGAGAACTGGAAGGCAGTTCCTAGGTACAATTTACGTATTTTTACCCACATTGTTTGAGACTTACAATATTTTTTTCATGATATTGAGGTTAGAAACAAAACATTCACGTACCTGTATCCACGTCCATTATCGTTTTAGATGTACAATACGAACACAATAATGTGCTCCGTTAAACTAATTGAGCAGCATAAAGAACAGTGAAAAAAAACTAGATATCATGAAACACCATAAAAGCCGCAATTTGAATTGTAAGTTCGCCAATCAACGATTCATTTTGCTAGGATGTGATGGATTCATCGAATTTGAAATGTTTCGCTTGTCAATGTCAATTATCAAGCACAAGACGTTGACACTTGACAGCGATACTGTTTTTTTTTTCTTCTACTGGGCATTCTGGGCAACACCAATGGACGCGTCTGAGCTTAGTCTTATTTGAGCGTAGTACACACGGCTACACATCAAGCTACAAAAAACCATTTTAATTAGGATACAAAAAAGCATTTATTCCGTACATTGTTGTACGTTTTATTTGTTTTATGTCTGCATGCTTCGTCATTGGACGACGAATATTATTGTGTTAAAACTTAAAACTCATATAAGTGAACTATGTTCTTTTGAGAAATAAAGATTCTTTAAAACCTATTTTTAGCTGACCTCGCATTGTGTATGTTTTTCGTACAATCAGAAGTCAGCTTATACTGGTTTTGTATAGATTGATGTGTAGCCCACCGTACTAGGTGTACCAGTAACTCTTGACAAAAAAAAAGTAAAACAAATAATGATTTTTATATGGTAATGTTGTCATGTCATCTGTCAAGTGACATTACGTTTGTTTGTTTACATTTGTTAATTTCATGAAATCTTTAGTAATAAGTGAAAGAATGACTAAGAAACCACCGCGGTCACAATCCAGAAGCACTGTTTATAACGTGTACCGATAAATCTATAAAGAAGAAGGTGTAGATTACACGCAATTTTCGATTTTATACCGCGTGCTTGCGTTGACTGGTTAGTATGACTTGCCAAAGTTGATACTTAGTTTCAAATCCATTTGTATGAGTTCAACATATGTAGATATATTACGTAACATATAACTTTGGCTTATTACAGGGGCGTGTACTAGTACTATATGACGAATTATTGCAAAAGGCAGATGAAGAAGGCAGAAGTCTTGGTGTCAGATTAACATGAGCCGCCTAAAGGTGTTTGACTTGCATTATGTGACGATCACTACCATAGTCAGTAACCTTGACAAAAAACAAAATCATTTTTCCTTAACGGGCAATCAGTTCGAATTAAACTTGCAATGCCCTAACCAAGCTGGGACACCAATCACAAAGCGAAAAACCATTTCTTTCATCTTTGTTGTGTAAATAAAGTATATTTTAGTGACAGGGTTTATCTTAATTTATTTTATACTAGCTTTTACCGCGACTTCGTTTCCGTTCCCTGGGGATTTCTGGAATGAAAACTATCCTAAGTTCTTTCTCGGGTCCCAGACTATATCTGTACCAAATATTTAAATCGGTTCAGTGGCTTAGGCGTTAATAAAAGACAGACAGACAGAGTTATTTTCGCATTTATAATATTAGAATGAATTAACCAGATATACATCTCGCTATATGTATATGTCTCACTCTTTTTAAAAAAATATCTTTTTTTTGGTCACTCATGGTTAGGGGCTAAAATTAGTGCGTAAAGCCTTTGCAGCTTTACCCAGAGTGGGTCACAAGCAAGTAGGTCGCAATAGTTTTAATAGCTCATCGAAAAATACAACTAATCAAACATCACTGTTGAATAAACTGAAAAAAATATCGCAATATTTCTGTAAAGTTTAATCAAAATCCGTTCTGTACTTTTGCGTGAAAGAGTAACAAACAAAAATACATACAATTTTTTTCTTTATAATATTACTATAGTCATAAACAATAAGTAGGTGTAATAAATTTTTAAGGGAAAAATACAAGTATCAAAACGTTTTAATCCATTTTCCCCAGTGTTGCTGTCATCATATTTTATTTACCATTTTTGTCATCAGTTCCTGGTACACCTAATCCTTACTAATATTATAAATGGGAAAGTGTGTCTGTCTGTCTGTCTGTGTGTTTGTCTTTCTTTCACGGCAAAACGGAGTGACGAATTGACGTAATTTTTTAAGTGGAGATAGTTGAAGGAATGGAGAGTAACATAGGCTACTTTTTGTCTCTCTCTAACGCGAGCGAAGCTGCGAGCAGAAGCTAGTTGGCTATAAATCCATACTAATATTATAAATGGGAAAGTGTGTCTGTCTGCCTGTATGTTTGTCTTTGTGTAGAACGGACCAGCGTTGACAAGCGCCGGCAAGCGCTTATAAGTTTCCAGCTTTCTTTCTTCCTGTATACCGCCTAACATGGGCTACTTTTTGTCTCTTTCTAACGCGAGCGAAGCCGCGGGCAAAAGCTTGTTACTAATAAATTATTGGCATTACATACTAAAAGTGACCTCTCTATGTCTGTGTCGTTGACTGCGTAAGATTTCTGCCCCAACCGCTGCTTGTGTTAGAGTCATGAAACTTGAAGGATGTGTTCTTTGTAGAGACTCAAAAAGAATATTTGAGAATTCTTACCTTTTTCTTAATTTGTGTGCGTCTGTCTGATTTACACACAAACTTAATTAAATTTAAGTTAAATGCATCTTTTTCTTTCCATTTCTTAAAGAAAGGGACAGAAGATACATTTTAGTTTAATCCTGTCAAATTAGACAGCGCCTGATGAAAATTGAAGTATATTTATACGCCATGTTTTTAAATCGCGTCTAAATTATCTATGGAGTGTCTAAATTTGACAGGACTTATATTACTAGCCTATAACTGTCCCACTGCTGGGCAAAGGCCTCTTCTCATACAGAGAAGGCACGAGCATTAATCACCACGCTTGCTCAAGACGGGTTGGCGATTTCGGACTTATATTAACTACAAGTCCAGGTTTCCTCACGATGTTTTCCTTCACCGATGTCTGAAATAAGGAAATAGAAAGAAAAATATATAGGAAATATATATATGTAGGAAATGGAAAGAAAAATATGCATTTTAACTTAAAAGTTTAGTTTGTGAACAAGAGAATCAGCACCATTGTCTATCTATGGCACTGTATCTCTTAAACGGGTGAACTGATTTAGATACAGTTTTTATATTCGAAATAGCGATGCTTCTTAGACTTTTTTTTTATTAAAACCTGTTTAGCCGATTAACGTTTCCGCAGTTATCAGCCCTTTTGTTAGCAGAAATCGCTGTCTCAATAACTTGGATTGATTTCTTTTTTTCGTCTTTGGTTTTTTTGACAGATTTTTCAATGTTCTAAGCTAAGTCGGGACACTCAGGACCAATCGTCTGCAACTTAATTTTTATCATTAAGGTACATATCCTTTGAATTACATATATATTGTCGATTTATATTATATCTGGGGGCACGGCCAGTGCCCCAGTCCAGTCTCGAGCAAAGAGGGCACGGCCGTACCATCCTTTTCTCGAAGCGTTTCACGGCAGTTTTACTCCTCCTGTATCATCGGTGTTGAAAAAGCTAAAGGGCTTAGGTTTTCGATTTCGATGACCAAGAGTAAAGCCGGGTCTCCACTAGGCAACAATTGACGCGCAACATGTTGCACAACAAGTTGCCCAACATGTTGAAAGTCAGCGCGGAACTTTTGTTGAACAACGTTGTCTGTCTACGCATCTCCAGTCGTCCCCAACATGTCGCCAGAGGAACTTGTGTTGATTTCAGCGGCACTGGTTATAATTTTATCGAAAATGCATCAAAAAGAAAAAAAACCACGTTGGTGGGTTAAAAAATACCTACAAAACAAACAAAATGTAAAAACGCAAAAACCCTTATTGATGCTCAACTAACAATGCTCTTTAAACAAACAACAAGTCGCGCGTCTTGTTGCGCGCCAGCTAGCAACGTCGCGTGCTGTTGGGCAGCGTTGCCGTACATGTTGAGCGTCACGTTTCGCGCGCCAAATGTTGCCTAGTGGAGACCCGGCTTAAGCATTAGAACGATAACGTCGTCACAACGTCGCACACAGCGGATTGCAGCATTATTACATCCGTCCTTCTGACTGAGCTCCTAAGCGACATTAAACACGCGCCAACGTGTAAATACGTCGCAAAAGTTTGGCACAAGCTTACTTCGATCTGTGTTCCAAAACCGACACAAGCCCGGATCAGCGCGACGCGTGCCTTGGTTGACGCTTGCGAAAGCATGTATGATGTTAAACATGGTAGATGGTACCTATCTATATATTAGGGGTGCGTTCCAAAACGTGCGAATAATTCACTCGGAAATTAAAAAGAGATAGAAACAACGAAAGAAAGAGAACGGCTATACTGTTTTTGAACGCTACAGAGCTATTTACTGTTTTGGAACGAGTTAGGGTCACGATGATTAGGGTCGTATGATGACACTGTCAACATAACCTTTTATCTCTATTGCAAAGAAGCAAAATTGAGTTTTTAAGCATATTTTGCAAATAAATAAGTACTACCTGTTTGTTTCTACTTTAGTAAATCCATTCTACAACATCAAACTTCAACATTGGCGCATAATTATATGATTCTGACATATTATGTCAGGTAATTTTTAACGACGCTCAGCCAAGGGTGAGAAATCGCACTTGTCAGTGCGAAAATTACTCTACCGAAAGCGTTCCAAAATACTGCTCGGGTAGCTGTCGAGTAATTGTTCGGTTACCCTCGGTTTCACTCGGCTCATTTCGGAACGCTCTAGAGTAACCTTCGCACTACTTCGTGTAATTTTTACCCTTTTTGGAACGCACCCTTGTTGTAGTCATTGTAGTTTTTTTTTTATTTGTTGATGGCGTTACTATACTTCCGCCACTAACTCAGTGTTTTATATTTACAAACTTAGATCATTGTAGATTCTTTTTTCCTTCTTTTGGCACCGTTTTTAACATCTCTCATTGTAGTTAATGGTTGACAAGTTTAATGACATTGACAGCTGACTGACAATTTAAAGACTACGAAATGTTGTGCTATCAAGCTGATATATTTCAAAACAAACCAGAATAGTTTAGTTTTTCTTATTTTAATCATAATAAATGCATAATGGACGACGAGAATAAATTGCCATTGAAGCGTGTGGAGTTTTCATTGACAAAGTTTAACGATGTGGCAATCCCTCATCATTTAGATTTGCTGCGACAACATAAAGCGAATATTATCAAGGTAACGCATTGCTCTATTAATTTCTAAACCCTTTGTCTAGTTGAAGTGGTAACGCGCGGCGGTTCTCGTCGTCGCCGTCCTCGGTCCAGCCGCCCCGTGCCTCGCATTACATGTTCGCACTACGTCCACATTATTGCGTAGTAGATATTACCACGAAAGAAAACGCAAATACAATACAAGTTGACGCAAATACTTTATAAAAAATTTGGCTGCTGCTTCTTTACTTCTTGGCACACGTAAAATTGAAATGATTGTGTAAGGATATTTAGAGGCCTAAATTTTATTTATTTAATATTTCTGCACTAATTTACTTCGTATTACTATTGTAGTTAGAGTTAGTAATTAAAAAACTATACATAATATCTCCAATCCCTGTTTTACCGCCTTAGAGATGCAGTTTTGTGAAATCTGTTCTTAGCAGCTGTCTACATCCTATAAGGAACTTACTATTATAGTATCTGACATTTCGTGATTAATCAGTCAGTAGGATTGTGATGTAAAATGTAGATAAATAAAATAAAAACTTTATTGTCAAAAGTTGGTGTACTAGTAATGCAAATAACAAACAAAGTCTCAACTGCTACTAAACCATATTTTTTTTCTCTCTTATTTATTGTTTCGGGATTGACCTCACAAGCCCTAGCATACATGCCTAAGCATATTTGTTGCAGGCATTTATAGGCAGGTGAGAACTGTTCCTCCAGTGAGGGAACTGTCTTTTATTCTTAGATTTGTGTACTTAACATACAAGATCCCATATGAGTTTTGTTTTGAGTCTTCTGACATTTTATGATTCCTAAAACACTGTTGCTTGGGTGTTAGTATGACCTTTTAACGGTCTCTGTATGCTCCTGCTTTGTGTTCTTAATGGTGCATTGGTTATCCTTCTGAGCGCCTTGTTCTGGAAGAGTTGTAGAATGCCACTTATTATCCGACTGCCAAAAGGAGGATAATGTTTTTCGAGTGTGTATGTATGTATGTCTCATATCTTAATGGCACTCTCTACAGCCTAAACCATTTAACGGATGTTATCAGATTAGTAGATTCAATAACAAAAGGTAATGCAAAAAAAAAGAATCATCCAAAAGCTGTGTACAAATTACTTGCGCCTACCCTCGAACATTGGTGCGCGCGGCGGCCGCGCACTGTGTAGACGGGGTCTACCCGAACATCGCCGCGCTCGAACGTGCCGCGCGGCGAACCGCTCGCTGTCGGTTTTTGCGACCGCATCAAAGAAGCTTCAGTCGTTCGCTCGCGCGCAGTGGGGACCACAGAACATATACAGGATGTCCCACGACAGTGCCACATGGAGGGAAAGTACCATAAATATTGTAGATAGAACATTTTACTGAAAGAAGACATTATTTGAATTTTGAAAACATTTTAAACTAAAAAAAAGTATCAAATTACGTGAAAAAAATCGTAGAATCCGAAAAAAATATATATATTGGATTTAGTTGCGCATTTGTACCACCTGCAATATTGTCGATCGAAGATGTTAAAAACTTGCAACCCAAGAATTTCAGTCTGGCAATTTACGCCTTCGATAATGCGTTTCGTTGCTTCATTGTATTAACCCAAAAATGTGTTATTAAGGATTTTTTCTGTGTTACAGATAGTTTTTTTTCTAGTCACATTTGTCGTAAATTATTATAGAAACAAGTATTTCCAAAAATACATTTATTTCACAATTCATATCATTTTTTGCGTTTGGTTATCTACCGAGCAAAAAGACAGGGCAGCAAAGCAAGTTACGGCCGATAGTTTTATTCTGCTGTCAGTTGTCATTCAAACAAACAAAAAAACAGCTGTCAACGCTCTCATTCTCATAAATGTTTCTTTTTACGCAGGAACGTCGCGAGGCAGCTTTTTTTCTTATTATTTTATTTCTAAATCTATGTGATATTAAAGGATTTATACTGCTAAAAACACAAATTATTGGGAGGAATTTTATTAGTAATTTGTACCTCGGTACAGGTTTGGGCCAAAAAAAAAACACCTCCTTTATTGCCTACACGAGAGCACACTAACTAGCGCTCCAGTTTATGCCATAAGAAATTCGCGAGGCGCGGGAATTTTTAACGGTTAGGTACCTACCATAGATTTTTATATAGTCCTGTATGTATCCCTTGTAATGCACAACCTATAAATAAACTGCAAAATCTTATTTAGCAGTTTATTTAACGATTATGCATTACCTAGTTATGAATATGATACATTCGTCTAACGAAAGCTTCAAAAATAAAAACTAGTTGTAGTAGGAATAAAAAAAATAAAACAAAGTTTCTATACATGTTCCAATATATTTATTTACATTTTTATAGCTTTTTTGAAGACTCCTTCAACAAATTCCTCCAAAATATAACACGAAAGCGTCAATATCGCACAAATAAAGTTAGTTTTTATTTCGTAAACACTGAAAGCGTCCATATTGTCCATATCACACAAATCAAATTAGTCTACCTCGTGCACACAGAAACCACCAATTTCGCACTGTAGAGTCAAGATCACGTACTGGCGCAAAATATAATAATAAAGAAAACAACAACAACAAAACATGTAAAAGAATATCAACAATCCGCCATACTGGAAAAGATGTGTTGCTGTTATAAAATATAAAAATAAACACCAAAATAAATAATTATTAGGTTCTTACTTTTATCTTTTACTCAGCATTTTAATACGATTGAAACACATTATTTTATTAAATATTAATGAACCTTGAATTGAACGCAACTAATTGTACCTAATTGGCAACTACCGAAATAATTGCTATTTATATATTGGCATCACTGTGATATTGTCTTCTCTTTTTTTTATAGAGCGCTTTCTCGTTTTTGCAAATTGTGCCATTGTAGGCATTGGTCTCTTAGAGAGCTGACCCCCCCTGGTTGTGACGATAAAGTTGTGGTGGATTGGCTCGCGCGAACACGATGGACAACGAAAGGTGCCGTGTACTCATGTACTCATACAATCGTATGGCGCTAATAAGTTGTTGTGAAACAGAAAATCCTCGCAATACTACAATAAATCGCTGAGGCATGATGCATGGGTTGAAATAAGTAAAAAAATTAATGTACCTATTCCTGAGTTAAAAAAAAATTACTACACTTTTGGCGTCAAACAATTTGATGTATTACGATGAAAGCGGCAGCCGCCCGACCACGCGCGTCCATACTTGCAGGCATGAACAATGGCGTGCGCGAGTCTGAGCAGCGGATGGACCGTCTGCCGCGCGCGCATATTATATGTATTATCTATGCGCGCGCGGCAGCCGCGTTCTACAAATTTTAAATGTTTAATTTAGCTCGCGAGGCGTATTAACGTCAAATCTGGTCGAACATTGGCTCGCGCGGCTGCCGCGCGTAATTTGTACACAGCTAAACCGTCTCATAAACGTCGATGTATTTCGCGAACAAAAGAAAATGGTGGAATTTAGAAATCTATAGTAAATAAAAGACTAATACCTCGGACTATGTTTGACAACTGAGTTTTGGTTGAAGAGTGTTGGGCAAATCTTTGCTACGTGTACTAGTTGTGGTTAGTCTAGTCATGAGTCTCAATGTTGTTGTGTACTTGTGCAGTATGAGGAGCAGGGCGAGTACGCGCGCGCTCGCGCCGAGCAGATGCACGCGCGCCGCGTCGCGTCTCAGCTGCGCACCCTGCTGCTGGAGCTCGACGCGCTGCGGGGGCAGGTGGGGTATACTGCACATGATCACAATATCGTGCAAGCGCAACCATTTCATACCGGTGACCTCATACGTAGTGTTACATTGCGGACAGGTGCGCGAGGCAGACCGCGCGCGTTTCGACGTGCTGACGCAGCGCTCCAGAGACACGACGCTGCGCGCCATCGTCGACTACCTCGGTAACTATCTTTCCTCCTCCTCCGACTATCTTTAAATAACTAATAGTCAAACAAATAAACAACAAATAGTCGAATAATAATTAATAATAAAGGCATTACTTAATAAACAATTATGCATTAAGAATTATAATTTTGTTGGTGGAAATACAAGTATGCAGTTTGCGCTTGCAAACTGCAAATAACAAATAGTCAAACAAATAAATAACAAATAGTCGAATAGTAATTAATAATAAATGCATTAATAAACAATTATGTATTAAAAATGATAATATTGTTGGGGTAAATACAAGTATGCAGTTTGCGCCTGCGAACAAAGTCATTAATGGGGCCGTTCCGCTCGCGGTGGAAACCGGGCTTGACTCATCGCCGACGTACTCTTTCCCTGTTGACAATACTGTGTAAATGAGCGGATATGTTGATGCTAGCGATAAATGTGTATGCCACCAAGACACCGAATTTGTGTTAAATTGTATGAATGAAACAATCGTCCGAGTGCAGTACGACACGCCTATACATTAAACAGTCGTCAGTGATTTCGAGGCAAGTGACAAGTTTCGGACAAGATAGCTGTTTCATAATTATGTTAAACTTATCTTGTAGGATTGATAGAGGAGAGCTGTAGAGCGCTCGTATCGTCCGCGGCGCGCATCCGACTGCCGGGTGAGCTCGCGTGCATGCGAGTGCGCTAACAGGCTCACTGACACCACCCAGTCTGGAGCGACTACTCTTGCCGCGAGCATTCCCCATGCGGATTTCTTCTGCAGACATTGGTTGTAATTGTTACGCAACAGAAATCCATTCACAAAATGTACAGTTTTGCAAGTTGATTAAACCAAACATGAAAATTCTTTCTAATAACTATGACAAATACCAAAACGTAACGAAAGTTTATCTAACGAATGTTCGCATTACAAATTCGCGTAGTCAAGGCTCGCGGTGTGTACCGTTCCACTGAGGCTTACCGCTGCGAAACAACTATTTCATACATTTTGTTCTGTAATGCACTGTTTCGCTGCCTGCGTGGTGTTGTATTGAACTAACTATATCATCATATTAGTGATCGTTCCGCTCGAGCTGGCTTGGAGCGTGCATGCCTCACCGCGTGGCGTGTATCACCTGCAGCGTATGACTGGAGCCGAACTGTTAAGCCCTCTCCAACGGGCACAGTCGTTCACGCTAAGTCTCGTATTGTTAACTGCTTGTGCGTATTTGTTAAATGATGTGCCGTTTGGTCACCAATGAATACAATTTTTTTTTTATAACTTATGGGCTAGCTCTTGGTCCCAGACTAGTCCGAGGGCATAGACGGGGCCTACGATGGAGCGAGCTCACCCAAAAGATGCCTATGCACTCTTCTCTTGAATACATCCGGGTTATATTTATTGGTGATCCCTCATCATATAAGAAAGCCTGTGCGTATCTCGGTCTGCACTAGTTCGTGTATGTACGAGGGGCGTTCAATGTATTCTCGGTATCGGGGTGATTTGATATTATTGTGGATAATTAAAATATATCATTAGCTATCAATATTATCTAAGGGTATATAAATAAAATTTCATGTTGATAACTTTATTAGTTTTTTTGCTACCTCCAGTCAACGACGACCAAAATGACTGACGCGACAATGTTGAAGAAAATCGAGCATCGTGCTGTGATTAAATTCTTAACTAAACAAGGAACATCTCAAAAAACTATCCATGAAGAAATGGTAGCCGTTTATCGAGACTCTGCTCCTTCCTTATCGACCGTACAGTTCTATCTTTTTTCTAACATACCCATACCGAGAATACATTGAACGCCCCTCGTAGTTAGTTCTGAGCAGGAAGTTGGGTGTGTCGTCAGGATCGTCCCCTGTGTCAATAACGCGCTTCGCTGAGGCGGCGCCGGCGGTGGCGGCGAGCGCCGTGTCCACGGACTCGGTGGGCGTGGTCGCGCACGACGCGGACGGCGCTCCGCCCGAGTTTCCGTCGCAGATACAACTTCAAGTCGATGATCACGTGAGCATCACTTCCCTTCGGATTTTTCAGCCATTCAACTACACCTAACAACAATATTCGCGCCGAAAGCGCAAACGTGTATTTGGGGTTCATGCATCGAGTCACTGTATCATATCACAAGATTTTTTACTTTGATCGTCTTAAAACGCAAGATGATTTTGAGCCGTGTTGTGTGTCGATGTGCGCAGGAGGCGGACCTGCAGTCGCGCGAGGAGCTGCTGCGCGGCTGGAGCGGGCTGCAGGCGGAGCTGCGCGCGCTGCACGACGTGTGGCAGAGCGCGCAGGCGGCCGCGCTGGCCTCGCGCGCGCCCGTGCAGGCGGTGGCCGAGCGCGTGGACACCGCCGCGGAGAACGTCGGCGCCGCGCGCGCGCACCTCGCCGCCGGGGAGAGGTACGTCACTCTCGAGCTAGTCGGGCGGCTACCGAGCTGAGTGGTGAAGTAACGCCGTGTTCCCGGCAGGCTTAGCGCGGGCGCGTGGGGCGTTACGGGTGCGACGCTGGGGCTGCTGGCGGGCGGGCCGGTGGGGCTGGCGGTGGGGCTGAAGGCGGGCGCGCTGGCGGCGGCGGCCGGCTCGCTGCTTGGCTACGCGGGCGCGCGCCTGCTCGGCCGCCGCGCGCGCGCTGACAAGAGCGACTAGTCCACGTGCGGCCGCCACGCTGGGCGGCTGGCACGCTGGAACACCATCGTGCCATCATTCATGTAACTCACCCGAAAAGGCGGGTGTCTTGGCGATTGAATTAGTGCAATATACCTCATCGTCAGCAAAGAAGACGGCAAATCTGTACAAGGCTGGGTTGCGATTTTTGGGTTTTTTTGGGTTGGGAGGGGTAAACGGGGTTCCCTAGACCCCCCAAACCCCTTCCCAAACTATGCAAACGCTTACTTTTAGAGATATAATGATAAATATGTACGAACACTCCGAACCCAAAAATCCCAACTCACTAATGTACAGTTTAACCAGGAAGACTACGTGCCTGCGTACAGCCATGCGAATAAGTGACTATTTCATTTTTTTCAACGAATAAAGGTGCTATTTGACTGGGTGATTCTATACATGAGCGCTGTGTTCACACGGTCAACGAAGTTACGCAACATTCGCAATTTCCATACAACTGTCTGTTTCCATACATAGTGTTATTTTTAGCGGACTTCAAAAAAAGGAGGAGGTTCTCAATTCGTCGGGATCTTTGTTTTTAATACCTCATTTTCGATTCTCGAAACAAACTCAAAAGCTAAATTTTATTGTATGGATCAGATCGTCTCTTGAGGAGTTAAGCACACAGATTTAATCGGCATACATTGATGGGCGAGCGAAGCCGCAGGATATAACAACTTACTATTACATATATAAAAAAGTATAAGTTTAATTTAGATGTCATTCATAATTACAATGTCAATAAATATATAATCTACATTAACATAATCTGTAAAATATCAAAGTTCTCAGTACAATCGACAAATTGGAATCATGACCCACTTGAACATACTTATAAAATAAGAAGTCCGACGTGACGAGTGACATACTCGTAATGTATCGAATGTCAACCTAATTATTGTTTTATTTAAATGTCTGTAATAAAATAAGATGATGATATGATTTACTCATTAAAGAAGGGATTTACTTATTGTCCATCCACAAAAATAAGTATAAGTTGTCATCCTTGAAATAAATTAGTGATCTTTCTTGACGTACTGTATGTCTTTTGTTTTATACGTTATTTTTTTTAGTTAAAAAGACCTGCCAAGATTGATTACATTTAGTTAAGCGGGTAGCTAAACAAATAGAGTAAAAGCTTGAAGGAATTTAGCGTTTCTTAATAGTTGTTTTATATGATAGGAAGCAGAAAGGAACAAGCGCAAAAAACAAAATCCAATAATGTATGGAAAATACTTTATCGTTCCCGCATGCGCATGGAATCGTTCCACCGGAGCGGTGGCCGGTGGTTTGAGTGTTTAGCCTAATTGTCCGTGTGAACGCATTTTAAGGATATAGCTATTTATTTATTATAGAATTATTGCAATGATTGTGCTTTGCTCATAAGTGTGCGTGTAACAAGTAGCTCCACTATGTCCGCTATGATAGAGCTGTTAGAGCAGGGGTTCCCAATCATACTATCTGAATTTAACAAGGAGGTTCTCAATTATATGCGTTCCGATTACTCCGTCGTTACTGCATTGATTGGTATATTTTTTGTCTAGAAGAGTATTCCCACTTGGTATAGGATATCTACACAGGATGGAACTCCTCATCAAAAGGAAGTGAACAGAAGATCCAACCCCACGTCACCGCTATTTATTATTGTATTATGAAGGTTGCTGTCCCTAAAACGTTTGAAAGACACCTACTAACTAGTGATGTAATGTAACAGTTGGTTAGTTAGGGAGTTACCACACCAATCGATCGATGGTCGATCGATGCCATCGATCGACATCGGTCAACATTGATCGATTGGTGTGGTAGCTTTAATTGATCGACGGATACCGGTCGACCAACCAATCGATCTATTGCCGGTCGATGGCTTCGGTCGACGAATACCGGTCGACTAACCAATCGATCGACGTCGACCAATCCATTCTACCATCGATCGATGGCATCTATCGGCTATCGATCGATTGGTGTGGTCGAAACTATCAATCGGCGTCGACTAATCCATTCTACCATCGATCGACGATCGCTCGATTGGTGTGGTAACACCCTTATATTATATTCGTGGGCAACCGGTTGTGGACTTTGAATACAGTACAATGATAGTACTGACACAATCAAGCAGAGCTCTCAAGCGGGAGCCCCAGCACCATGTGCCTGCACTTTAGAATAATATCGATGTTACCATTCATGTACTTACAGTTGTACGATAGTGAGGATATAGCTTCCACTCTTGATTTTAGTTGTGTAGAGAACTTTATTTAGTTAGTTGTAAAGTACTTAGACCTTTTATGAATCCTCATTATTTTAAAATAATTTATTCAAAAAATATACATTAAAGTCTGCCAAACAGTTTGAATAATATCATGCTTGATACATCACTGACTTATATCAAACTTACAATCAAATATTGAATAAGCTTGTCCTTATGCACACATATCTATGTAAATATGTAAGAGTTTTTTTTTGTAAATTGTATGTAAACTAATCTATTTTGTACAAAAACGTTCCTCGGAGTGTGTGTTGTGAAAGTAGATTACATTAGAGTGAACAGTAAAATATCGTTCCTTGTCTGGGAAGGAAAATAGTACCTAGAAGGCGACTAAATACTCTTTTTTAGGGTAAATAATTAGGAAATTTTGACATATTATTTTGTTAATAAAATTTATTTATTACTAGACCATTGTTTACTTTTACACTCTCTTTATTTAAGTCCATAAATCCGGCTCATTTTCTATTGGATTTATAGTTGCTTTGAAAACATTAAATAGTTAGTCAATCAAGTGCGTTTCACGAAAGAATTCCCTTCGCCGTAATGTTGGTAGCACGGAAAATCAGTGCTGCAAATTTTTCAATTTTTTTCATGAATATACCCATATTATTAGGGTGATTTATGACATTTTGTTACTTTAACAATTTACCTTATAATTTTGATTATTAAGAATTCACAACAATAGGGATGACGACAACATTTAAAAATGGCATTTCGTTTAGTCCGTCTTGTAGATCGGCCAAAAATACGGGACACGTATTTTTTGCTTTTCAAAATAATAAAAAAATACAAAGATAAAAAGCAACAAAGTTCTGGAGTGGGGGCTTTTGACGCTACCGTAATGCAAAAATTGTATCTGATCGTGACGTCACGCACAACTTTAACGCACTGTATCGTCGTCATTTTTCATTTACGAGAAAAAAGAAAAAATACGTGTCCAAATTTTTTTAATAATCTCAATGACGGGCTAATTACTTTTTTTTCGTCGTCTCGTCTATTCTTAGCTTTATTGTGATGCAAGAAAGGAGCCTACTCTTACTATGAAATCACAAATTGTCGAGCGCACTGGCAGCAGTTACTCTCGATACGTTATTTTAAACGTTGTAATTTTTGGAACTTTAAACTTGCAACCCTATCAGAGCACCTTCAGTGTGAAATAATTTTAAACTTTGACTACATACTTAAAAGACTAGTATCGCTTGAAAAGCTTGAAAGGGTCGCAAGGCCGCCCGCGGCGCCGCGAGCGGCCGCGCGCCTCTTGTTTCTACCGACGCTGGCGGCCGCTGCGCGCCGCTGCCATTCCGGTGTGACTCGGGCCTTATATGCAAGGGGGTCAGCTCTCTTACGCGGTGTCCTGCGTGAGCGACGAACGCGACGCGACGCAACACGACGCGACGTAATGCGACGCGATGCTATACGCGACAAATGTCCTAAGTTCTACGTGATTTTTTTTTGGTCATTACTACTCGAATCACGGAGAAGTACAGTACAATTTTGCTTGAAAGTTCGTGGTGTCGCATCTGGTTGCACTCAAAGTCAAATCATTTATTTCCATTAGACCAAAAAAAGGCACTTTGAAACGTCATACTTATAAAACATAAGTGAATCTACCGCCCATTCGGAAATGTTGTTACGTATGGAGAAGAATGGGCAAGAAACTCCATACTTACTCTTTTAAAAAATAGTTGTATTACAAAGTTTTTTTACATGGTTAGGCGTGATTTAAAATAAATATAATGGTTTTTGGATTAAAAACCATTTCCGTCAAAAATTACATGTGATAATAAAAAAAACTTTACTTTTTATATAAATTCAGTGAGTGTGCTCATGAGCTACACGAGCTCATTCCCCCGTCTCCGTTTTTCCACCGGACATCTAGACGTACGGCGGGATACCACCCTTTCTTGGTCGATATTCCTCGTATCCGCACGCAGCGTTTCTCGAATTCCTTTATTATGCGCACCGCAAAAGAATGAAATTCCCTGCCGGCGTCTGTGTTCCCAAATGCATATAACCCGGATGTATTCAAGAGACGAGTGCATAGGCATCTTTTGGGAGAGCTCGCTCCATCGTAGGCCCCGTCTATGCCCTCGGGCTAGTCTGGGACCAAGAGCAAGCCCATATGTAATAAAAAAAAAAAAAAAATTAGGAAATGGAAGCTTTATAATGTTCGCGAGCAAAGTGTTCACATGTTCACAATTAAACTACATTCCTCAAACAATGAAAATAATCTGTGAATAATGTGTGAGCCAGCGCAATGTATAACTAAAATATATATATATATATACGTGTATAATTTCTAATGTAAAGAGCAGTTAATCATTGACTGTTTGAATTAGCAACCTGTTTGATTTTGTCTACACTGTGCTATGGAGCAGGTCCAGCATGTTTCCAAGCATTTTTATCTTCTATTTAATCATCTAATTTATAATATGCTTGTTGACAGAGTGTATTCTTAATATGTGTTTTGAATTACCTTTCGTTTAGATTTAATATTTACTCAAAACAAGTGCGCGTTACGTCGCGTCTCGCCGCAGTCTGTCATATAGGCCGCACGCTTATGGTATGCCGTTGAGTTGATCGCGTTCGTCGCGTTTGCAGCGTTGCGTTGCGTCGCGTTCGTCGTTCACGCAGGACACCGCGTTAAGGTGAACGCAGACTTGGCCGCACTGCACGCGCCGCAGTCTTCGCATTCGAATTCTTTCTATGAAGTTCTATGCCACCTCGCACACCTACCCGCGTCGCAGTTGCCGCAGACCCTGAAACGACAACAACGAAAATGCGATGACTGCGGGGACTGCGGCGCGTGCGGTGCGGCCAAGTCTGCGTTCACCTTTAGTCATGCTTTGGGCTAAACTGTACTTCTTTGGGTTGGGATTTTTGGGTTTTTTTGGGTTGGGAGGGGTAAAGGGAGCTCCCCAAACACCCCCAAACGCCTTTCCGAACAAAGCAAAAGCTTACTTTTAGAGATATAATGATAAATATGTACGATACCGGATTGGCAAACTAAAGGCTCGTGAGGGTCTCCGGCGCTGCGTGTGGCGGTGTTACGCTTCAGGCACTGCAGAAACTTCAAGATACAAAGTTTAGACACACGCACACGTATAATTTTCTAAAGAAAAAATAACTTTTCGTAATTTTTCACAACTTTCACATAATCGTCTGTTTATATGACCACAGACAATAAATAATATATCGCGCGTAAAATGCAAAATTAAAAAAAAAAGTTCTTTTTTAACACCAAACCCTAGTAGATTAAGTTTAATTTTTAAATTAAAAAAAAAAAATGGTTGCCTGTAAAGTCGGTTTTACGGGCGAAGATTTTACGTGACAACGTCTTTTACCGATCATAGTTGAGTGGGAGAGAGACGCAAGGCATTCGGCGGGCCTCTCTCTCGTTCGGTGACTCATCGTAACGTTACCGAGCGTTACACTTTTTCATAAGTGACTCCCAGCCGCAACCTAATTTAAGACGTTGTCACGTCAAAATTAATGACATTAGACAATATTTATATAGGCAAGAGTTAGCCAATATCGAAATGGTTGGTTAGGTTAGGTTAGAACTGTGACCACACACGCCAGATTCCCTCTTTTGTAAAGTAAATATTTTGGTTTCTTTACTCTGTACAATAAAAATACGTGGCGTCGGATGTCAAAAGAGTGCTTCCGTCTTAATAGGTACAAAAAAAATTCAAACTTCTTTATTAGAAATTATTATTTATGCATCCGACATTACAATATGTTTAGATTGTGTGTGAGTGTGGCATTTAAGGCGCCAAAACTTATGTGTTTATCTGTGGTCATAGTCATAATAGTTGTGCCAGTGAAAGTTTGGTCAGTTTTACAAAAAATTACGAAAAAATAAGTTTTTTCTGGAAACTGTGTGTCCGTGTGTCTGAACTATGGATCTTGGAGTTTGTTATGTATGGGCTCAACTTTCTGAAGCCCCACAGACCTTCACAAGCGTTAAAATTGGCAATCCGGTAACGTAAATATTTATCATTATAACTCTAAAAGTAAGCATTTGCTTTGTTTGGAAAGGGGTTTGGGAGGGTCCAGGGAACCCCCTTTACCCCTCCCAACCCAAAAAACCCCAAAAATCCCAACCCAAAGAAGTATAGTTTTACCCCATTTTCTAAAATGGTAAAACTGTACTTCTTTGGGTTGGGATTTTTGGGTTGGGGTCCCCAAACCCCTTTCCAAACAAAGCAAATGCTTACTTTTAGAGTTATAATGATAAATATTTACGATACCGGATTGCAAATTTTAACGCTTGTGAAGGTCTGTGGGGCTTCAGAAAGTTGAGCCCATACAATAACAAACTCCAAAAACTCCAATCTATGGAAGATTAGACACACAAACACACAGTTTCCAGAAAAAATTCATTTTTTCGTAATTTTTTGCAAAACACTGATCAAACTTTCACTGGCACAACTATTATATTATGATTATGACTATGACCACAGATAAACACATAAGTTTTGGCGCCTTAAATGCCACACTCCCACACAAACTAAACCTATTATAATGTCAGATGCATAAATAATAATTACTAATAAAGAAGTTTGAAAATTTTTTGTACCTATTAAGAATGAAGCACTCTTTTGACATCCGACGCCACGTATTTTTATTGTACAGAGTAAAGAAACCAAAATGATTACTTTACAAAAGAGGGAATCTGGCGCTCGGCGGCCGCTGCCGCGGCACGCTCGCTCCGCTCGCTCGCCTTCGCGCGTTGTGTGGTCACAGTTCTAACCTAACCTAACCAACCATTTCGATATGGGCTAACTCTTGCCTATATAAATATTGTCTAATGTCATTAATTTTTAATTCAAAAATTAAACTTAATCTACTAGGGGTTGGTGTTAAAAATGAACTATTTTTTTAATTTTGCATTTTACGCGCGATATATTATTTATTTATTGTCTGTGGTCATACAAACAGACGATTATGTGAAAGTTGTGAAAAATTACGAAAAGTTATTTTTTCTTTAGAAAATTATACGTGTGCGTGTGTCTAAACTTTGTATCTTGAAGTTTCTGCAGTGCCTGAAGCGTAACACGCAGCGCCGGAGACCCTCTAGAGCCTTTAATTAGCCAATCCGGTATCGTACATATTTATCATTATATCTCTAAAAGTAAGCTATTGCTTTGTTTGGAAAGGCGTTTGGGGGTGTTTGGGGAGCCCCCTTTACCCCTCCCAACCCAAAAAAACCCAAAAATCCCAACCCAAAGAAGTACAGTTTAGCCTATTTAATTACCGTAAATTACATGTATTTTTTTTATAATTAAAGGCAAATTGATATTGAATAAAAAAAAATATTCTCGACTAAGATTTAATTGTAAAAACTCGATTGTACCACATCACTATTTGTTTGGGACTTAAAACCTGCAACACTGGAAATGTCATTTTTCTGACTCGAATTATGAATCATACTATACGTGATCTTGACCAATCTTGACTCTACAGTGCGAAATTGGTGGTTTCAGTGTGCACGAGATAGACTAATTTGATTTATTTTGTGATATGGACAATATGGACGCTTTCAGTGTTTACGAAATAAAAACTCACTTTATTTGTGCAATATTGACGCTTTCGTGTTATATTTTGTAGGAATTTATTGAAGAAGTCTTCAAAAAAGCTATGAAATAGTAAATAAATATATTGAAACATGTATACACTTTGTTTTATTTTTTTATTCCTACTACAGCTAGTTTTTATTTTTGAAGTTTTTGTCAGACGAATGTATCATAACTAGGTAATGCATAATCGTTAAATAAACTGCAAAATAAGATTGCAGTTTGTATGTATATAGATTGTGCATTACAAAGGATACATACAAAACTATGTAAAAATCTATGGTAGGTACCTATCCGTTCAAGATTCCCGCGCCTAGCGAGTTTCTCATGGCATAAACTGGAGCGCTAGTATGGAGTTGTTCTTCCCACGGCTATGCCACATGGAGGGAAAGTACCATATTGTACATAGAAGATTTTACTGAAAGAAGACATTATTTGAATTTTAAATGCATTTTAAACTGTACTCATAGATATTTAAATAAATACATAGTTGAACCGGGAATCGAACCTATTACTCGAGAAAATTAATCAGCCTGTAGTTTTATCTTACCGATCAAAAGGCTTCGTCACACGGATTATTTTTTGCTAAATAACATAGTGTCACAAATGAAAGGAAGACCATGAATTTTAACATAATACAAAGTTAGTCAATTTTTCAAATGCTCTAAATGAGTCCCTTCTTCTTGAATACATAGTGATGACTTTTAATTATTTCGTTTCCTGACGATTTTTTGGTCTTGTAGTGGTGGATATTTTGACGTGACAACGTCTTATAAATTTATTGGTTTGCCGGGTGACACTTCAAGAAACTGCGTTACGCTCAAGTTACGCTCCACTCACGTTATGCGCTCACAATGAGAGCGAGTGAGAGGCATGCGTCCCTTCCACTCGGGCATGGTTAGCCCGCCTAAGAACGAGAGAGACAGACATAAAAAGTGAAAGGCACGCGTCCCTTCCACTCGAGCACAGTTAGCCCGCCTAAGAGCGAGAGAGACAGAGCGAGAGAGAGAGAGTGAGAGAGATAGGCATACACACCGGTTCATGTCTTGCGCTTCTATTTCGCTTAGGGCTATTATTTCATCCTTCTTCCTACTATACGAATGAATATTCACATTAAAATTATTTTACCACTCAAAGTCGTTGTCACGTAAAACTTTCGCCCGTATACCGTCTTTACAGGAAACCAATTTTTTATTTATTTAAATGATGCGTTCTACTCAAGTGGGTAGATTAATTAGTAATAATAAGTAGTTATGATTGTCAATTGTATGACCTTACGGCTTACGGCAATGTAAGCTTTTAACTTTTCTGAACAAAATTTCACACCAAATGTTAAAATTCACGGTCTTCCTTTTATTTGTGACACTATGTTATTTAGCAAAAAATTATCCTTATGATGAGACCTTTAGATCGGTATGATAATACTACAGGTGATTATTTTTTCTCGTGGAACAGGTTCGATTCCCGGCCAAACCATTGAATTATTTAAATATCTATAAATGCAGTTTAAATTGTTTATAAAATTCAAATAATGTCTTCTTTCAGTAAAATGTTCTATCTACAATATACTACTACTTTCCTTCCTTCCATGTGGCATAGCCGTGGGACGCCCTGTATATAAATGTTCTGTGCTTATATGAAGCATTTCCCAAATGTGTGTGTGCATACCTACATCTTATAGATAAATTATACCCAGCCACGGCAGCCACTGAACAAACAATCTTGCTCATCACACAAAGTTTATCCTGAGTGGGAAATTGAACCGGCTTAGCAGTCAGTTCGAAATGATTTTTGTAAATTTACGCCTTTATAGGAGGTAAAATGTGGATGGTATATAGTTTCGACAGTTGGTGTAGAGCCGGGGCGAAGGTTAGTATTATACTTAATATAACGTACAACTTTTACCTTTGGCTGTTACACGCATGCTGGCACACAGGCCATCGGCTTTTGCCGAACGACTCGTGCCGCTGGTTTTTGCCTGGCGTTTGTGTTAACAAAGATTTTTCCGACTTGTGCCGCTCGGAGAATGCAGAATTGAAGAATAGGGCCTTTTTCTTTTTATTTTTAGAAGATTATTCCTATTTCATATTACTGCGTGAAACACGGATATTCGAAACATGAAATAGGTAGTAAGATATGTTATGTATATTCTCTAAGGTTAACTACGTGGTTTTATGAAACATTAATAAACCCGCAGGGCAGCTTGTGGCGAGCTGTCGGGCAGTAGCGACCCCGTGGACCTGACCTCCTGGGAGACCCTTTGTTCTTCATCTCTGGCTTGCCTTAACTGGCCGGCCAGAGTGAGCACTGACGAGGAACAAGGCTCCCACCTCACTCTTGCCTTAATTGGCTGGTTTGAGTGGAGATTCGCAAGAGCAAATTTGCTCGGGGGAAGGAAGTATTCCAGTAAGATGCTGGTAGGGATCTTGACCGTACTTCCGGGATTGTCCTGATAGCCGTGGAATACCTCTCCACTCCTCAAGCACCTCGATATTATGTTGCTCCCTTGTCGCTACGTCACTATGTGCTGGCGGCCGTTTTCGGGGGCCCATTTACTGAGTGTGCAAGTCACCCCCTGCCTTTTTATCCGTGTATACAAGCATTGGTTAGGCAGGGGCCATAGCCATTCAATAGTCTCAGATAAGTAATCCATCTTAGCAACCCAAACCCATAGTCCAATATTTTCCTTATTCCATGACCTGCAATAGACCACCACCAACCGGGGGTTGACCTTAGGTGCACTTGAGTGGTGCATATAGGGATAATCGCCGGTTGGTGTCCCACTTCATATTATAAAACTTTATTTAAGGGGCCTCTGCGAGTTGGCTTCGGCCCCTCGTATGCCTTCTAAAGGTCCGGGACCCCAGGGTCCCGAGATACGAAAATGTATATAAAAATAATAATAATAAATAATAAATAACCCGCAGGGCAGCTTGTGGCGAGCTGTCGGGCAGTAGCGACCCCGTGGACCTGACCTCCTGGGAGACCCTTTGTTCTTCATCTCTGGCTTGCCTTAACTGGCCGGCCAGAGTGAGCACTGACGAGGAACAAGGCTCCCACCTCACTCTTGCCTTCATTGGCTGGTTTGAGTGGAGATTCGCAAGAGCATACGTGCTCGGGGGAAGGAAGTATTCCAGTAAGATGCTGGTAGGGATCTTGACCGTACTTCCGGGATTGTCCTGATAGCCGTGGAATACCTCTCCACTCCTCAAGCACCTCGATATATGTTGCCCCCTTGTTGCTACGTCACTATGTGCTAGCGGCCGTTTTCGGGGGCCCATTTACTGAGTGTGCAAGTCACCCCCTGCCATTCTATCAGTGTATACAACCATTGGTCAGGCAGGGGCCATAGTCGTTCAATAGTCTTAGGTAACAAATCCACCTTAACAACCCAAACCCATAGCACAATATTTTTGAATTCCATGTCCAGCAATAGTCCTTCACCTTCCGGGGATTGTCTTTAGCTGCACTTATGTAGCGCATATGGAGATAATCGTCGGTTGGTGTCCCATTACATAATAATATAAGGTCTTGATCAAGGGGCCTCTGTGAGTTGGCTTCGGCCCCTCGCACGCCTTCCAAAGGTCCGGGACCCCTGGGTCCCGAGAAATTCAAACGAATAAAAATAATAAATAATAAATTTTTATTCAAATAACAGTTTACAAAAGTGTACATAGGGAACAGTTACAAAAGTGTATACATAAATAGATTCTAAGAATAAACTAACACTAAGATTATTATTATTAACAGTGCAATTAAAACTAATTCGGAATTGCAATATTTGATAGCGACATTTAATACTTATTGATGGTTACATTTTATAGATCATAATATGATTGTCTATCCAAAGCCTATAGATTTTCAGTATTTTGTTGTTTTCCTGTTCAATAGTGTTCAATAATTTCTAAACGAATTGAAAAACGACAAAATAGTTTATATAGACCACAGATTAAAAATTTCATAAAAACAATATGGCTGCCCAAGTAACCATGTTGGTGATAAAAGTGGATCAATTAAATTGTCGTTTACAGTGAGATTTTTTTGTTGATATTCTAGGAAATTCTTATAATTAAAGTATAATTTTTTATTTAATGTGAGTAGTACTTACTGCTTACTCTGTAAAATTATTTCAAAAAGTGTACGCGTCACCGGTGGTTATTTTTTGTGGTGAAATCTCAGAAGTCTGACTATTGACAGTGGAGCCAAAGTAGTAAGCATAGGTGCTGAGTGGTAAGATGTCGTTCCCGCCCCGGCCGCCGCTAGTGCCGTATGGGATCGCGCCGGGCGTCGTCACCATGCAGATGCCTACACATGTAAGTCCTGCAGCACGTAACCTCTCCAGCCGAGCTGTGATGCCGAAGGGGAGCAGGTACTCGGCGAGTCCGCATACTGGACTCGTTGCTATTGGTATGTTAACTTCAACAATCATTCACTTACACTAATTATCTTTATGACAAGAGCAAGTAACAACTAACATACTATTCTAATGATTTATTCATGGTACCTAATGATATTTAGAAATTCATTACAGGATAAATTAAAGTCTTTTAGTGCTAGAACTAGGCTACCTATCCCTGTGTTTTATTTGTGAAAAGTTAAAACAATCAAAGTAATTAATAAATAATCAAGAGTGTTATGTAAAGTGCATTTTTGTAGAAACCAAGTAAATAATGTGTAAAAGCAAAATAATAACCTGTTAAAAAGTCAAGATAAGGCTAAACACTACATAAAGGTGTATAATTTCATTGTAAACATAGAATTACTTCAATACTATTAGTAAATTCCTTGTATGTTTGTAGGTCTTACTTTGAAGAGAATCCTTGAGAGTTCTCTCGCAGGTTGAGTGATTTAAGCAATACATTTATGCTTGTACTTTATAATAGAGGAGAACAGTAAGGATCATGTACAATTGAGATACAAAAGCATGATGTGTTGTTTTAGACGATTCTAGATATTTACACATGCAATTTATTATAGTCACAGCAGTGTAGTACATCTGTATTCCTTTATACAATGCCAGTTTTCAAACTGCCAATACTTCGCAATATTTTCGGATGTTTGTGATAAATGTTATGAATAAAAACTTCCTTAAACCTGGTATCTTTTACAAGGTTTGGGGAGCCCCCTTTACCCCTCCCAACCCAAAAAACACAAAAACCGCAACCCATTGATGTACAGTTTAGCCATTTTTTAGTTTATTTGAAGCTTTTCAGTTTTATTTCTAAATCATTAAGTACTTTAATGATGTACTTAGCACAGCTGTCCCCTGTGGTTTCACCCGCTTAAGGTTTTCGGTTACTGCTTCGCTCCTGTGCGTGATGTTATGTAGCCTATGTCTTATTCTGATGTACAAGCTATATTACCGTACAGTTTCATCAAAATCCGTTCAGTAGTTTTTGCGCAAAAGAGTAACGAACATCCACACACACATACAAACTTTCACATTTATAATAGTAGGATTCAATGAAAAATTTTCCAAAATTATCCCCTTGTAATTATTAAGGAGTAAAGAGAGAATTATTACCATTTTAACTTGTAATATAAGCACCTTAACCTTTCAAAAACCAACCGACAGCCGGCTGTTGGGCTGCTATTGCCCTTCTATTGTGTTTAGAAAGACAATAGCAGCGCGACAGCCTGCTGTCACTTGCTCCTCCAAAGGTTATATAACTAATTTCATCTAAAATAGAACTGTTTTAATTCCAAAAGAACTAGGGAAACGAAAAAACATCATACTGTTAATTTACTGAATGGTTTATTAAAAATACAATATTTAGGGGAATGTAGAGTTACTATGATGTGTTTCACTTCTCCCAAGATATTATTTTGAATGTTCTTGAGACACATTGTTTGCTAAAACATGTTTTTGTATTTGCCTGCCCTCCACAAAAGTAATGTTTTCATTAGGCTTTAATGAATACTATACAAAGTATGGAATCCTTACAGTATGAGTTGTCTAATGTCCTGGCGCTGCAGGTGATGGTGGGCGCGTACAGCGCGGGCGGCGCGGGCGGCGGGCGCGGCGCGCTGCTGCCCGCGCCGCCGCCCGGCAAGGCCGTCATCGCGCGCGGGCCCACGCGCAACGCCAACGGCGCCAAGGAGCCCGACGGGCCGCCCGTCACCGTCTTCATAGGTAACGCACGTCGCACTAGCCACGAGGCCAGACGTAACGCTAAGTCATAACTGAACGCCGGTCGTGCGCAGGGAACATCTCGTCGCGCGCGCCGGACGCCATGATCCGCTCGCTGCTGGGCGCGTGCGGGCCGGTGCTGAGCTGGAAGCGCGTGTCCACGTTCGGCTTCAGCGAGTTCGCGAACCCCGAGGCGGCGCTGCGCTGCGTGCGCCTGCTCAACAGCCGCGCCGTGGCCGACAAGCAGCTGCTGGCCAAGACCGACGGCAAGATGCAGGCGCTCGTGGACACGTACAAGAGTGAGTACCGCGCGGAGTGTGTGTGCTCCCCGCACTCCGCCCGCTGACCGCGCCCGTGTTGCAGCGGAGCAGCGCTCGCGGCTGGGGCAGGAGGAGGGCGCGCCGGGCACGGAGGGGGAGGGCTACCTGGACGCGCGCCAGAGAGCGCTCGACGACGCCGCCGAGCGCCGCCTGGCGCAGATCATGCGCGACTACCAGGACGACATCAACAACTACGAGATGCTGCAGAAAGGTAAACACGACCTGTTGACGACCCTGTAGGGCATAATGATCTCATTTGTATTTCATTCATAACCACCGAGTAAACTTATGCAAAGCCTTTTTCTAATTAAGTAAATATATTTTTTAAGTATTGAGCGCGCCACCATTTGTGCGTGAACTTCAATCCATAATCTATTATCTCTACTAAAACGATGTAATTAAATAAATAAAATAAATATCCTCGGACAACTCACACACGGTCAACTGATCCCAAACTAAGCAGAGCTTGTACTATGGTAACCAGACAACTGATAAACATACTTATATATTTTTAAATACATACATAATATAGATAAGTCACACCCAGACACAGAACAAACATTCATGCTCATCACACAAAGTTTGTCCTGGGTGGGAATCGAACCCACGACCTGCGGCTTAGCAGTCAGGATCACTAACCACTAGACCAACAAGCAACAAGATTTTAAGTAATGAACAATTTCATTTTATATTACTTAAAATCGATTGCCTTGCGAAAGAGCTTGACCCCAGCATATTATTTTCGTATTGTTCACATTAGCAAACCGAGGGCATAGCTATGTAATATATATGTATGTATATATGTATGTATCAACGACTGAAAGTAGAATCAATAATAATGATTTATTTCCTCTAATTGGAAGTATATCAGTGTTCGCTAACCGCTCGTTGTGTGCGCAGAGGAAGCGATCTCTAAGACGGCCCGCGTGCTGGAGGAGGCCGACATCTCGGAGGAGAAGCGCGATGTGATCCACCGCGAGATCGGCAAGTTCCGCGAGAGCATGAAGGTAAGCCCGCCCCCGCCGCACCGCCCGCCCCCTGCCCGCCCCCACCCGCGCCCTCCTTCCCGCGCCCCCAGCCCCCACCCCGCGCCCTCCTCAGGAGCCGAGCACGTGGATGTGTAACTAATGGTTCTGTGCCCGACGGTTTCTTATAGCACCGCTTTATTACACGGCTCAAGCAGATGTGAGGTGCCGCGGGCCGCGCTACCGGCGCGTACTCTCACGAGCTAGGATTCAGTTCAATGTGTTGTGCACCTTTGTAAACCGTTACCTCATGTTGTCATTGTCACGTTTCGCTCGATAGTACCTGTAGGCATTGCAACTTTAATTTCGTCGTTGTGAGAATTAAAATATCCAATATATAATATTATACAATGCTTACGGAAAGGGTATAGACATAAAAATTAGTGAACAGAGTATTAAAAAAAAACAGTTAATTAACGATAAGATTAGATTAAAAAGTATATTATGTCCATAGTAAAATCGCTACATAGGTCTCACGCACGCACTATGGGAGGCCTAATAATACACCCGCAAAATGATCTGCGACTTGCGGATCTACCTTATTACCTTTGTAATGTATGATATACCCTTTCCGTTACACCCTGTATATCTAATAATTGGTTAGGTATTCTCAGAACTGTTATCACGTGTGTATTGATCACATACATAATTCAAAGATTCTCTTAATTAAAATGTATATTTATTGCATGAACCGGCCGAGCAGACTAGCGCATAGCTTGCTGCATCACCACGGTTTCAAATACTAGAACGAAGCAATGAGTGAAGTTTTGTTTGAGTACATAAATATAGGTACAGGCATTAGTAGATGAGGCCGCGACTCGTAGTAAGTGTGCAGTGTGTAGGCAGGCTAGGCGAGCGGCCGCGTGTAATAAAGCGATGCGGTAGGTGCCGCCTGCGCCGCGCCGGGGATGAGGTGAGTCGCCACACACCCGCGCCACACCCGCGCCACATCTGTAACAACACACACACACCCTCGCTAACAAACAGACACACCCTCGCTAGCAAACAGACACACCCTCACAAACACACAGACACACGCTAATGTTGACCGCCAAAATCTTCGGCTTGTTGGCGTACAGATACTAAACACGTTTATAAATGTTTTTTAACCATATTTTTATGAAATCTCGTAACCATAAATAGGTTGTATAAGATGCGCGAAGTCATGGCGTAGATTTTGGCGGTGAAAATATGTTCGTGAACAAGTGGTTTGACATATGAAGACATATTGCAACATTCAAAACATTCAACCCCTTCCTCAACACAGTCGTCACACACACATCGTAGTGTATAATGTAGAGGGCCAGCGTGCGTCCTCGTTGTTCCGTCGCGAGCGCTTCGCCTCGCAGCGGCTCGTCTGCACTAGTCCGGACATACATAACACAGCACATTTGGTCCGGAGCCGATATTGCACGCATCCGGGCTCGCTCGTATCGACGCGCTCGTCATCCGGCGGACGGCACGAGGCCCTCGGCTGCTTCTCTCTGTGATAACATGTAGCGTGTAAGCGGCGGCCGGTCCGCTTGGGCGGCGCATTGAGCCTACGAACCTAACGCTTGTTGCGAGTTAGCTCTGTGCCGACAGCATCGAGCGACAGAATGAAGTCCAAGTCATTCGTCCAAAGAGTAATGTTGAAATTAGTTAATGTGGAACCGAGTGTTTTGGTGGGCCGGCCTGAGCGGTAGTTTCGTGGCCCAGGCAGTCCTACCGCGCGGACCGGGCGCCGGCCGCTCGTCCGGCGTGAGTAGCGGACGGGCGGCCCGCCGCGCGCCGCGCCGGGGGGAGCCGCCGGCGCCGGGAGCGAGCCGCCGCGCGCCGGGGACCGCGTAAGTACCGCCTGTGACCGTCCGCGCCACTGCACCGCGCAGGAACACCCGCGAGCGAGGAACTACACATTTTGTAAACACAGCCAGGGCAACCGTTGAACCAAATAAAAACTCATTGGAATGACAGACGTTCCAAGTCGAACTCGTTCCAGTACCACAAAACATTAGACGACAACCCTTAAGCGGGTTGCAGACCGCAAACTAAGCCAACTTAGTTTAGCTTAGTTCGCATGGCTGACGTTGTTTTTCATAGCTAATAAAGTAATAACTTATCTTACATAGTTAGCAGTCTGCCACAAGAATGGAAAACTGCGTCAGCCACAACTAACTTAGCTTAGCTCTTGGTCTGCAACTCGCATTAGAGCTAAAATACAATACGACTAAGTGAAAATGGAAACTACCTAGTTTCGTATTTTGTTACACTTATGTTTACTTTGAGTCGATTGAATTTGGGATTATTTGTTGTTGATTCAATCAAGTGTCGCTACGTAACGTAATAGAAATTATTTATTTACAAAATGTATAGCTTCTCACGACGGGGACTTTGATGTAACATTTTCCGTACTTAAATCCACACATCCGCGATGAAAACGACGGCGACGTCATTCATTTTGTACCCAAAAATTGAAGTGGAATCTTATGGAAAATATTGTCCTGAACTTTTTTCACTATTAAAGGAACGTCTACGATTAACCCCCAGGCTGCTAATTAATTTGACAAAAAAAAAACACAAGAAAAGACGTGGCACTCGGAGTCTGCCGCGGTAAAACTATTGCATAGCATTTTTTATAAACTTATGTTGTTATTATTTTAATTTTTTTTTCCTCTGGCTTAGCAATCAGAGCCACTAACTACTAGACCAACAGGCCCTTTAAAATCACCAGACACCCATGATGCATATTGTGAGAAAGGTGACGGCCCCCATTTTGGATTCTCAAATCAACCTCATGTTTTACATTAGCACCCCAAAAAACCATGAAAATAACACCCATGACGCATATTGTGAGAAAGGTCAAGGCCGCGATCTTGGATTCTCAAATCTACCTCATTTTGACCTTAGCAGCTCAAAAAACCATGAAAACGACACCCATGATGCATATTGTGAAAAAGGTCACGGCCGCCATCTTGGATTCTCAAATCGACCTCATTTTTCACCTTTGGTAGCGCCTTCTATTATTTCTTAATATTAATAATTAGACCTCTTTTTATCTATTCTGTCTTGACCGACCTTCACGTTGCCGCACGCCTGACGGCTGTCAGATGCCATAAGAAAAAGAAGAGAAAATTCCGCCATGGAAGATCTGCACGTGAAGATGCGCTTTTTTCACGTTCTTGAATTTATTTAACGCGCCTAGTTAATTCCTACCGTATTACAACAAATATTAACCGCTGTGATTGACCGCCCGCGGGTGTGATTGTTTGTGGACACAGAGACAGAGAATTCCAGTGTTGTGCTTCAAAAGCCTCCAAAAGGCGAAGAAACATCAGGCGCCATTTTGTTGATACACGAGGCAAGGAGACAGCCAGGTAAGGCGCACCAGCGTGCAGCGTACTTTCTCTCTAATCCCACAACTTACATCCCGGTTTGTTATCACCATATAATTCTTTATTTTCTTGGCGATTATCAGCCATCCTTCTTACAGTCAGATTTCGCAAATCGTCAAATATAGTGGTTTTTTTACCCACCATTTTTTTGGTCCTTCGAGCGGATTCATATCCATTTCTCTTTTATTCCGCGTAAGTATCTTCTAGAAGTACTTACCTAGGTAGTTGTAGCATCTAGCTGCACTCCTAGTCTATTTACATACCCATTACGTGGTTATTTCCCGCACTCCAGTAGGTAATATACAATTACGTAGCTACCTACTGATATACCTTATTATAATTACTCGAACTATATAGTGGTCTTATAAATACCATATTTCAAGCACCATTAGTTCAACCGCCTTAAAGTTTGTTGCCTACATAGGAATTACTAGGATTTACCGCCGCATAAATACTTAGGTATTTTTGTTGTTCTTATATACTTAGGTAAAATAATACTTAGGTATACATTTTAGTTTGTTTGGTTCATTAACCTACATAAACATGTCGCAACAAAAGAAACTATGCATTTCGGAAGAAAAAGAGTTAAAAATATTAGAAGCTAAACGCAATACTTTATTTGAGCGTATGCAAGACATTTTTGAACGCTCCAAAACCGCAACTTCTTCCGATATTAGTAGGGAATCATTTCTTAGTTATTGTATGACAGTAGATGTTATTCGATCAGACTTTCATACATTATTAGACGCTTATAACTTAAAATTACTTTCAATTAATCCTGATTCCCAGCCGAATTATCAGTCGTACACCGCATTCGAAGATCTGTATTGTATCGTGAAACGTATACAAAGTCAGTTAGATGACAACCGCTCCACAGCGCCAGGTGGCGGTTGCGCGAACTATCGAGCACCGCGTCTACCTCCAATTGAACTTATGTCATTTGACGGTGACATTCGGAACTGGCCATTATTTTATGCAAGCTTTAAATCAACAGTGCATGACAATGTCTCTCTGACAGATGCCGACAGATTGTACTATTTGATAGGGAAATTGTCGTCGAAAGCGCAATCCGTGTTTGCAGGTGTCACGCCCAATGCTGAGAATTATCAGGTTATATTTCAGTCACTTGTTGACCGATATCAGGATACTCGTGTCCTCGCGTCTACTTACATCGATCAAGCTTTAAACCTTAAGCTGACCGGTCCCGCGTCTGTTTCGAATTTTCAGCTGTTTATCGATAATTTTGTCACCGCAATTAATGCCCTTAAAAACTTAAAATTAGAAAACCTTTCCGACTTTATGTTATTTCAACTCGCAATAAAAAAGTTTGACACGGAAACTATTCGTGCTTTTGAGATGACAGAACGTAATCATAAAATACCTACACTAGATAGTTTTGTGACCTTTATCAAAGATCAGTGTCGAATATTTCAAAATACGCAGCCTAGTTTGCCTGGCCTTATTGACAATAAACAAAAGTCGAATAAACCGCGAAATAATAATAGTAGTTCGGTTCCTAATCCGCAATCTTACGTAGCATGTTCGGATTCTAATAATAAAAATAATAATCCGCTCAAGTGCCTATGCAATAATATTGTACATGATCACTTTTATAAATGTCCCGCTTTTAGTAAATTAACTCCGACTGCTCGTTTTAAATGTGTTAAAGAAAGTAAAGCTTGCGTTAACTGTCTAAGTATTAAACACAAAACAAGCAACTGTTCTAGTAAAACTAAATGCCGCTCATGCAATCAGGCTCACCATACTTTACTCCATTTCAATAAAACCTCGCCGTTACCGGATGAACCTGGTAATCTAGTAAGTTCATCTGTTGTTACGTCACCGCAAACGCAGGCCGTCCGTACCACGGAGTCCGCGGCTCATCCCGAAGTATCGTTATGTACTACATCAGTCGCACACACACGCGACCATCGCCCGCGCACTTGTCACGTTCAGCGTGAAGCTACATCGCAATGTACGGCGGCGTACACAACGGTTTTGCTCGCTACCGCGCAAGTAATAGTATACGATACTCATAACACACCTCACATAATTCGTTGTTTACTGGATAGTGCATCCCAAAGTAATTTCATTACTTCTGATTGTTTGAAACGCCTAGGATTGTGGAATAACTTTAAAAATACTGACATAGTAGTCAAGGGTATTGGCGGTTCAGAAAAATCATGTAAGGGTTCCGTAGATATTAAAATACATTCGCGTATTAATAGGGATATTAATTTTAACGTTTCTTCACTTATAGTAGAACGTATCACGGACACATTGCCGAATGCTCATGTGGATATGTCCTTACTTAAGCACCTCGAGTCATTGCCGCTCGCAGATTTAGACTTTGCGCAGCCGGGAAATATCGATGTTTTGATCGGGGCTTCAATATTTCCGCACTTACTACTATCTAATATTGTACGTAGTGAGCAATATAATTTACCTCCCGCTATTGAGACGGTATTTGGGTATTTGGTCATGGGTACCGCACCTACATCACATACTCCTCATTATACTACGTCTTGCTGTTCTGTTCTTCAAGAAAATAATATTGATTCTTTCCTCAAGCGATTTTGGGAGCTTGAAGAAATTTCCGCACCGCCCTCGCTGAGTCGTAAGGACCTCGAGTGTGAAGAACACTTCCGCGCTACCACTGTTCGCGACGACAGTGGCAGATATATTGTGGCGTTGCCATTTTGTGGCGACCCTTATTCGCTAGGCGACTCGTACGCTGCTGCGCTCAGACGCTTTTATTGTTTAGAACGCAAATTTAATGCTTCGCCTAAATTTCGCAGCGCTTATAATGATGTCATACGTGACTACATAAATAAGGGTTTTTTGAGTCCAGTTGTAATTGATGAGAATAATTCTTTTCTCTCGTATTATATCCCACATCACGGCGTGGTTCGCGAAGATAAGACCTCCACTAAACTTCGCGTGGTTTTAGATGCTAGTTGCCAGACTACATCAGGTCAGTCGATCAATGACATTTTGCATAGCGGCCCTAATCTACAGGGTGATTTATTTAACATCATAATAAAGTTTCGACTTTTCCAAATTGCTCTGTCAGCTGATTGCCGCCAAATGTTTCTCAATATCGGTGTTCGCGAATCTGACCGTAGATTTCAGCGGATCTTTTATCGTTTTAACAATAGTGAACCTATATCCGTGTATCAATTTAATAGGGTTTGTTTTGGACTCAAGTCAAGTCCGTATCACGCATTGAAGGTCGTCCGCCAGTTGATCGCTGATGAAGGCGACAACTTTCCCGCTGCAGCAGCTGTTGCCACCTCCGCTTTGTATATGGATGACATCGCCTGTAGTGTCGTATCTGCCCCGCAAGCAATCTCGCTTAGCAAAGAGCTTATTGAGCTCTTCAAGCGAGGTCAATTTGATCTTGTCAAATGGTCAAGTAACTCTAAAGAGGTTCTCGCGCAAATACCTGATTCATATAAAGCTTTTACAGACGTTGAATTTGAAGGATCTGTGCATAAGGTTCTTGGTATGCGCTGGAACCAATCCAGCGATAGGTTTCATTTTGAAGTCGCACCTCCAGATGATAAGTGCACCAAACGCACTATGCTGTCCACAGTGGCTCGACTATGTGATATAATGGGTTTTGTGGCTCCCACAATTTTGTACGCCAAGCTCTTGATCAAAGAACTCTGGTTATCAAAGTGTGAGTGGGATGCCGTTCCTCCCGACCATATTGTCACCGCTTGGAAACAGTTTTGCATTGAACTCCCCGCGCTCCATCAAATTATTATACCGCGTCATCTTGGATTGGTCGATGGATGTATTGTTAACTTAATAGGTTTCGCTGATGCCAGTGAACGCGCTTATGGCGGAGTCGTATATTTGCAAGTCCGCATTGGTTCCAACTACTCTGTGCAATTAGTTTGTGCCAAGTCCAAGGTCTCGCCTGTCAAAACTATTTCGGTTGCGAGGCTGGAGTTGTGCGCGGCCCTTCTGCTGTCTCAGTTACTCCGCAGAGTTCAAGAGACAATTTCGCCCCACTACCCTATTAATAAAATATTTGCAATGACTGACTCTAAAGTAGTGCTCGCTTGGATTTATTCATCTCCTCACCGCTGGCAGACTTTTGTCGCCAATCGCGTTACAAAAATAATTGAATTAATTCCTTTCGATTGTTTCAATCACGTCGCGGGTATTGAGAATCCCGCTGATTGCCTTTCTCGTGGTGTTACTCCAATTAAACTTCTGCATCATCCTTTGTGGCGTCATGGCCCTTCTTGGATGTCCCATGATCCATCGGAGTGGCCTATACATCCATTTGACTATAATGCAGAGGACGAGGACGTACCCGAACGGAAAGTTATCTCTCATCCCGTGATTGTTGAGGTTGCGGAATCCCCGATTTATGCACTCGCATTGCGCATGTCGTCGTGGTCTAAGCTACTACACGCCATCATTTATATCTGTAGATTTCTTAAGCTATTGCCTAATGGAACTTCTATTTCAAGCTCTCACCTTGAAGTTGCAGAACATAAATTATTGCGAGCTGTACAATCTATTTATTTTAGTAACGACATACAAAATTTGAAAAATAGTATGCCTTGTTCTCCCGCGCTTCTTAAACTCAAGCCGTTTCTCGACGAGCACGGCATCATACGAGTTGGCGGTCGTCTGTCAAATTCGGACGAACCTTACAACTACAAGCATCCTTGCATTCTACCGCGTCATGATCATGTGATCGACCTTCTTGTTGATTTTTATCACAAAAAATATCTCCATGCAGGTCCAGAGTTGCTTATGTCCTTACTCAGGCATAAATATTGGATTTTAGCTGCACGGCGAATAATTCGCCATAGAATACATAAATGTAACGTCTGTTTTAAATTCCGTCCGCGTCCTGTCTTTCCACTCATGGCAGATCTACCTAGCCAGCGTGTCAATCAGGTCGATAAGGCGTTTACACATACCGGTTGCGATTACGCAGGACCACTGCAGTACACGCCAGTTCGCGGTCGAGGTGTTAGAAGCCGTAAAGCATGGCTATGCATTTTCACATGCTTGACAACGCGTGCAACACACATTGAAGTTGCGACGGATTTAAGCACGGTATCATTTCTAGCAGCCCTAAAACGATTTCTTTCGCGACGCGGCCCTATACAGTGTTTATATACAGATAACGGCACTTGTTTTGTGGGTGCAAGTTCTTACTTACGCGATCTTTATAAGTTTCTCAATAAAGAGTATCGTACTCGTCTTGAGGAAGAACTTTCCATAAATTACATTGATTGGAAGTTTATTCCACCTGCTTCACCACATTTCGGTGGATGTTGGGAAAGCATGGTCAAGGTAGTTAAGACGCATCTCTTCAAAGTTATAGGTCAACAAATCCTCTCTTACGAAGAGCTTTTAACGGTCCTTGCTCAAATCGAGGCGTTAGTTAACTCGCGTCCGCTTACAGCATTGAGCAGTGACCCTGCTGAACCATCCGCGTTAACTCCTGCGCATTTCTTGAGCACAGCGCCATTGTCATCACTTCCCGCTCCTGAAGCAGACTCTTCTAGCCTGCTTCAGAGACATACTCTGCTCGATAAACTCGTGCAGTCGTTCTGGCAGCGCTGGCGCTCAGAGTACCTTCACCAACTGCAGGCTAGATCCAAATGGAATAGTCCTGTATCGCCTATAAAGGAGGGTACGTTGGTCATTATCATAAATGATAATTCTCCGCCCCTTTCATGGCCATTAGCCATAGTTGATAAGTTACATACATCTAAAGACGGTACAACCCGCGTTGTTACTGTGAAAACCGCGAAGGGTAGCTACATGCGCCCTGTTGTACGTCTCTGTCCGCTACCGACACAGTGAGATCTAGCTTTAAGTTGGGTCTCCTTTTAGTTTAGGTATTTTGTTTATAATTTGTTATAATAAAGTTAATTTAGATTAATTTAAATATTTTAACGCTGTTTTAGCCTGTGGATAGGTCATGCGGTAGTACACCTAACATAGCTAATTCAATTTTCTCTTTTCAAAGGCAACCCTTTAAGGCCGGGGGGAAATGGTAGCGCCTTCTATTATTTCTTAATATTAATAATTAGACCTCTTTTTATCTATTCTGTCTTGACCGACCTTCACGTTGCCGCACGCCTGACGGCTGTCAGATGCCATAAGAAAAAGAAGAGAAAATTCCGCCATGGAAGATCTGCACGTGAAGATGCGCTTTTTTCACGTTCTTGAATTTATTTAACGCGCCTAGTTAATTCCTACCGTATTACAACAAATATTAACCGCTGTGATTGACCGCCCGCGGGTGTGATTGTTTGTGGACACAGAGACAGAGAATTCCAGTGTTGTGCTTCAAAAGCCTCCAAAAGGCGAAGAAACATCAGGCGCCATTTTGTTGATACACGAGGCAAGGAGACAGCCAGGTAAGGCGCACCAGCGTGCAGCGTACTTTCTCTCTAATCCCACAACTTACATCCCGGTTTGTTATCACCATATAATTCTTTATTTTCTTGGCGATTATCAGCCATCCTTCTTACAGTCAGATTTCGCAAATCGTCAAATATAGTGGTTTTTTTACCCACCAACCTTAGCACCCCAAAAAACCATGAAAACGATATCCATGACGCATATTGTGAGAAAAGTCGCGGCCGCCATCTTGGATTTCCAAATCGACCTCATTTTTGACCTCTGCACCCCAAAAAACCATGAAAACGACACCCATGACGCATATTGTGAGAAAGGTCACGGCCGCCATCTTGGATTCTCAAATCGACCTCATTTTTCACCTTAGCACCCCAAAAAACCATGAAAAACGATACACATGACGCATATTGCGAGAAAAGTCACGGCCGCCATCTTGGATTTCCAAATCGACCTCATTGTTGACATTTGCACCCCAAAAAACATGAAAACGACACCCATGACGCATATTGTGAGAAAGGTCACGGCCGCCATCTTGGATTTTCAAATCGACCTCATTTTTTACCCGACTGCGCGACGCAAAGAAGGGTAATGTGTTTATCAGTCTATGTATGTATGTATGTATGTATGTATGTATGTTTGTTTCTATGTGGCGTTCTAGAGACCGAATGCGTAGGCCGATTTTGATAATTCTTACGTCAATCGATTCGTCTTAACCTTGCGAGTGTCACTAAAGACATGACAGTAATCAAAGTTCACCACAGCGACAACCAGACGCCATATTGTCAAAATGAAAAAAAAAAATGTCGATGAACTAAGTCGAGTGGGGTGTCGTTGAATAGGTATTTTAAAATCATCTTTAGGTTCCTTTGGTCATTTATCTCTTTAAATAATAGTTTAGAATATATAACGACTTAAAGTTGTATAACAAAACAATCATTATCCCTATTTTTTTACTTATTGATTTAAGTCTTTATTTCAAGTGTAAACGGTATACAAACAAACAAAACATTAAAAAAACATTCGCGGATTAACAATAAGACAAAAATAACACGTGCCTAGGGCGCCAGGATTCAGGGGGGTGCGCGCCCGAAAATATAAAATGCCTTACATAAAGTGAACTATTTCAGAAGTATGCATCTACCTACACAATTTAAATGATTATTAAATAAATTAGCGATTCTAAAACTATGTAACAACTACTTTTCTAAAACTATTTATAGAGGTGTTCAGGTTCAATTTAATTCTTGACTATTCCTGCATTTCTTGATTTTATAATAGAAGTTGGTATGCAATTTCCTCGATAATAATGATAATGACGATTGGACTTTGGAAACAACATATTATAAACCTCCAAATCTTCAGCCTTTTTCATCTTCTCCCTTTTCTTCGTGGGGAAATCCTTATCTATACCTTATGCCTGGGGTAAGTAGAAGGTTATGTTGGGTTCTTTCCGACTTCTCAAACCCCACTGTTATACGGTGGAGATGTGCCCCGTGAGGCGATCGGCGGCGTTGACCTCTCGGGGCGAGACTGAATGGGAAGCCGTCGCCTCCTTCTGCGAAGCAGTCATGCTGGAGAAGAAGGCGGCGGCGCGTGTGAAGCAGCGTCAAGCCTCACGCCCCAGACAGGGACCCAGGCGTAGACGTCGAGAGTCGCAAGACGGCTACCGGCCACCGTAGGCGCTGGTCTGCGGACGGCGAGTGATGGGTAGCTCGCCGCCCGACTAGGACCAGGCCCGTGTCGTCGGCGCGTTTGTTCCACGTGCGCCTCAAATATCAGTCAGCACGTGAAGGGACTCTCTAGGGCCAATGCCTGCCGGGGTTGCGGAATCGTAGTAATTGTTACCGTGGCCCCAGAATATAAAGGGCAACCGAAGGAACATGAGTGGCTTTCAGGCAATAAAAGTCTGACACGCCCTCGTCCATCTTAGGACGGGAGAAGTCATTTGGTGATTTCCCTCTAACAAAAAAAAACCCACTGTTCCTCCCATCGAAAGTTGACATACGCTTGACGCACGATCTGAGCTCCCAACTGGTAGCTATGTGTGGTCTGTCTATGCGACTGAAAACGATATACATACATATAAACTACACGGAGCTATTGGAATGACGATCATACACTCACGGGCAGTTTTGGTGCGTCGTCAGTTCAACTGACGCGAAGAAACGATCGTCAATGCCTAACATAAGGGCCACGTTTCATTAAGACTCCAGGTTACTCAACTCGGGTCACACCACCAACAAAATGAGGTACCTATACAGTTCAGTTCACTTATAGGAGCGCCAACCTCCGTACATTTTGTTGGTGGCGCCACCAAGTTGATGATGTTGAAATATGGTCCAAAGAGTAAGATCGGGTAGGATAGGTAGAAAGTACGTATTAATGTACTATATTTTAAGTACGTATGTTTTTTAGGGCCAGTCAGTTTCTTTCGGGTAAAGACAGGTGTAAGAAATCAATTGCTGAATCAAAAACGCCTTAAAAGCTACTAGTCCACAGTTTAGGTGATCCGCCGATATCCTTGGAGCGCAAATTCATCGGCATGCCCGTACTAAGCTATGATGCTCAGACCTGGTGGCGAGAAGCCAGTGGTGCCAGGGCCAAGGGAATCCGGTAACAGAACATCTGAAAGGGCTTGGGCGGTGCGTTTCCACCTCTGCTTCAAGGATCTACTTTGGACCGAGCTGTGGTTTATATAAGTTCACGCGTTTTAGCTAAAGGTCAAGCATATGTAGCTTTGAGCCGAGTTAGGTCTCTAGAGGGACTATCATCAGTAGTTTAGACCACCGCAAGTTACTTAATAATCCTCACGATATTAACTCCCTCAATAAATTGACTAGATTGCAAAATTTTCCATCTTATAACAAAGTCAATGAACCGTAAATAAAAAGTATAAAATAAAATAAAAATTATTGAAAAACAAAAAACCCGACTGCCTGAAAACTGAAAATAAAGAAACAAGCCCAGCAGTTTAGAATAGAACAGAACGACTCACAGTCGGGGCCCATTCAAATTTTACCGATCAAATCTTTCCAAGGGGCCCCGACTGTGAGTCGTTCTGTTCTATTCTAAACTGCTGGGCTTGTTTCTTTATTTTCAGTTTTCAGGCAGTCGGGTTTTTTGTTTTTCAATAATTTTTATTTTATTACCTTAGCACCCCAAGAAACCATGAAAACGAAACTCATGATGCATGTTGTTGTTGTTGTGTGTGGGGATACACAACAACAACATGGAGTGGTGCAGAGACCAGACAATGTGGTGTGATTATGGTACGCCTGAAAAGCTTCGAATAATGCAATAGCAGGTGGTTAGGTTGCTTGCCAATGTTTAAAGCATGATGTGATGCTCCAAAGATTTTTTAAAAATTTTCAAACTCAAATAGCAATCTGGGGGTTAATCGTACACGTTCATTGTAGTAATTAAAATAATATGTCAGGTAAATATTTTCCATAAGAATCCATTTTTTTTTCTTGCCGGCTCTTTCCTTTTTGGATATAAAATGTTCGAGACTTGAATGATGTCCTCTAGTAGTTTTCATGGCGTCCTACCATTGTTGTTGCATCACATTCGAAGACAAATAGAGAATGGCTTTGAATATTTGCAGTTCGCAAATGACTGCTGAGCCGAAAGCTACTTTGAAATACATGCCGTAGTATGTTAGGCGTCAGTGGGCCGCGCAGTAGGCGTGCAGTGGCGCGGCGCGTGCGAGGAGCGTGAGAGGCGAGTGATGTAGGACGAGTCAGTGCGAGTGGTCAGTAGGTGGCGATTTTCAGATGCGGCGGAGCGGCCTCGGCGGGGAGCGGCCGGCTTGTCGCGTTCTATCGCGCCCCGTAGCGCGCCCGACCACCCTCAATCGTATGAAATTGAACTTGCTCGACTTACCTCTCGCCGCGGGCCCGCTCACGCGACGCTCGCACGCCAGCGCGCCGCGCCGTGCGGTCGCGTGAGCGAGGCCGCGGCGCTGTGTTATTGGTTCGTGTGCGAACAGCGGCGCGAGCGTGGCGGCCGAGCGCCACTCAGAGAGCTCGTTTGGGCGCAGGAGGAGGCCGAGGTGGTGGTGCGGCGCAAGCGCGACCACAAGGATGAGCCCGAGCGCCGTGAGCGCGCCGAGCGCGCCGAGCGCCCGCCGGAACGCGAGCGCGACAAGGAGCGCGAGCGCGACCGCGACCGCGAGCGCGACAGAGACCGGGATAAAGACAGGGACCGAGAAGCGAGAGATAAGGATCGCCGCCGCCGAAGTACTTCGAGGTATAATATTACGCATCCTTTATTTATGGCCGTTGCCACTCATAAACGTAGCGCAGAAACAAAGGCATTACCATGTTTTACCTTTCAGGAGCAAGGACCGACGAGAAGAGCGCGACAAAGAACGGGAACGTGAACGTGAAGAGAGGGAGCGAGACAGAGAACGTGAGCGAGAAAGAGAACGAGAGAGGGAGAGGTAAGTGTGCGACCAATAGCTTACAGTACATTCACCAAACATGTATATCTTGTTATTTTTGTCTGGAACTTAATGTATTTAACATTTTTTAAACAATCTTTATTATTGTATAATAAAATGTATTGTAGCAATAAAGGCGTATTTCGTCTATCTTATATATGTTCAAGTGCTGACAGCTTAGCGTTTGTTTGCAGAGAACAACGAGAGCGTGAACGAGAAAGAGAGATACGCGAGCGAGAGAGGGAAAGAGAGCGAGAACGGTAACTATTACTAATTATTTTAAACAGGCTTCCTTAATAGTGTGTCTCGGAGTAAAGTTCTTGTATCGCTTTCCACCGCGAGACTTGCTTGGAGTAAGTGTAACTTTGCCTTATCGAGTTGTTTCACAAACACGTACGGAGTAGGGTGAGCACGACCTCTCACTTCTGGCCAACAGCACGAGCAACAGGTTTTAGGAAAAAAAAACACAATTCCTCTTACTTGTTTCTGATCAAACTGATACCTCAACAACATAAATGTCTGTATTATGAGCATTTTTAAATGTGAGTAAAGCATTTCATTTTGTCTACATAATCGTCTGATTTTCTTGTAAGTTATTTATCGCGTCTCCAGCAAAAGCAAAGGACAGTAGATAGTAATCAAAGATGTTCTGTAACACAAAAAAAAAATACATTCAGTTCAGAGAGAGGCAAATTTATATAGATGTGGTGTTCCACAGGGAAGTGCATTAGGACCTTCATTAATTGTTTGTCAGTACTTGAAGTGGAAGCAGTAAAAAGATTTTATTTTATACAGTTATCGGCGTAATAAATATATACTTATTCAAAATTACTGTTAGGTACTAACTCTGTCTGACCCTGCGGACAAATAGGCAGAATGACATGGTGATGCTATAAGGGTTCCTTTTTGAACTATTTTAGTGCATGACCTCTAAAACAGACTTTGTACTTAACAAAGCGCGTGGTGTTTGTGTTTAGGTTGCTAACTACCGTAATAAAATATTACAGATTACATGTGTAGTCTTGATTAAAAGAGATCTGAATGATGTAATTGCATATTTAGTGAATTTCTCTGAACATTGGTAAATATAAATAAAAGACGCTAGATTGCAACAATTGCTAACAATATTTAGGTCATCGCGTGTGTAGCGTAGTAACACAAAGTGAGAATTTGCTTAGATTGTGTGACTTTTATAATAATGAGATTGTTACGGCGTCGTTTACGAGCGCGATAAGGCAGTGCGCGGCATGCTGGCCATACACCCGTACATCCGCACGCGCCTAGAGATCCGGCGCGAGTACGTGCTCACTGCTCACACTTACTGCATATTGTTTACTCAGACAAGTGTACTGTGTGTCAGACTTTTACTGACTAAAACCCACTCATGTTCCTTCGGTTACCCTTTATGTTCCGGGGTCACGGTAACTATTATGAACATTCCGCAACCCCGGTGACGAGTTCAGCTGACGGTGTCAGTGTACACAGGGCTGCGGCAAATTTTATTTACTAGCCTATAAAGTTTATTTTAGGAGTTATTAAGGTATTTCGTGAACAAAGAAATCCATGTGATGTGTGGTAGCGCGCTCGGTGCGGCCGCACAGAGCCGTGTCATCGCAGGGGTCGTTCCTTGTTTCAGTTCAAATAAATATGGTGTTACTAGTTGCCTCTTATCTGAAGTAATAAGTGTGATGCTCGACTGTTACAGCGAACGCGAGCGCGAGCGAGAGCGCGAGCGCGAACGGTCCCGCGAGCGCGAGCGGGAGCGCGATCGGTCGCGCGGCCGCTCGCGCAGTGAGGCGGACGCGCGCCGCGACAAGGAGCTGGAGGATGAGGCGCGCGACAAGAAGCGCCTCGAGAAGAAGGCTCGCGAGAAGGAGGCCGCCTACCAGGAGAGGTGGGCTTTCTACACAAATAATGAGTATTGTTTATTTTTGACAAGATTACGATAAGCTACTTGTAACAGGTTGCGCAACTGGGAGAGTCGCGAGCGGCGCAAGCAGAAGGAGTACGAGAAGGAGCGTGAGCGCGAGCGCTGTCGCGAGGAGGAGCGCGAGCGCGAGGCCAAGCGTCTCAAAGAGTTCCTCGAGGACTACGACGATGAGCGCGACGACCACAAGTACTACAAGTGAGTTTTCGTAACACTCACTGTAGGGGCCTTCTCTATCTACTATATAAAAATAGGTCGGGTTTTCCTTCCTGACGCTATAACTCCAGAACGCACGAACCGATTTCCACGATGTTGCATTCGTTGGAATGGTTTCGGGTTCCGTGAGGTTTATAGCAAAGAAAATTTAGGAAAAATTAAAAAAAATATATACATTTTTTTTTTACTTTTAATCATCAAACGAAATGTTACATAAAACGAAGCCACCTGGTGGCGAAACGGAGTTCGTCGGGTTTGCTAGTTTTAATGGATTTTTAATAAGAAAGATGTTTTATGTTTGATTGAATGTTATTTATATTATTTTAGAATAACAAAGTAGGGTGTTAGATTTCCAAAATTGATGCGGTGCGTGCGCAGGGGCAAGGAGCTGCAGCGGCGGCTGGGGCTGCGCGTGCGCGAGGCCTCGGGCGACGCGCGCGAGCGGGCGCGCGAGCAGGCGGAGCTGGCGGCGCTGCGGCGCGCGGTGTGGGGCGCGCGCGCGGCCGACGACCCCGCCGCGCGCGCCGCCTTCGAGCGCGCGCGCGCGCAGCACGACGCGCTGTACGCGCCGCGCCTGCTCATCGACGTCAGCCTGCAGCGCGACACGCAGCGCGCGCACGAGCTGCAGCGCGCGCAGCAGCGCGAGCAGGCACGCCAGGAGGTACGTGCACGACTTATCACTCAATTTTCCTTCACACTCAATTTTATGAAATTTTGTAAAATTTTGATACACCAAAAACGTTACACAAAAAATAGAAAATAGACATTTTAGACAATTGATCTTACTTTTGGTACTAATCAAAAAGTTCTAATATGAATTAACTTTTCAATTTTTTTTTCTTATATCTGCAATCAGCCTCCACTCTATAATTATTATTATAACTTTTCTATTACTTTATTTTTAGGGTTCCGTACCTCAAAAGAAAAAAACTAAACCCTTATAGGATCACTTTGTAGTCCGTCTGTCCGTCCGTCCATCTGTCCGTCTGTCAAGACCATTTTTCTCAGAAACGCATCGAGATATCAAGTTGAAAATAATATCACATACTTAGGACTGCTATCTTTCAAAGCAGTGAAAAATCAAGTTTCTAAATCAACGCAATAAAAAGATATGGCGGTTTATATTGCATATTTGGACATTTGCAATGAAAGCAAAACCTATGGAAGTACCTAGAATCATGAAATTTGGCAAGAAGTAAGGTCATGTAGCACAAGTTAAGAGAAAACTCCGAAAACCGTAAATTTGTAGTTAGATCACATCAGGCGTCCGACTGTCCGTCCGTCTGTCAAGAACCTTTTTCTCAGGAACGCGTCGAGATATCAAGCTGAAATTAATATCATATACTCAAGTCTGCTATGTCCCAAAGCAGTGAAAAAATCAAGTTTATAAATCCACGCAATAAAAAGATGCGGCGGTTTATATTGCATATTTAGACATTTTCAAGGGAATCAAAACTCAAAACCTATAGGGTACTTCCCATTGACCTAGAATCATGAAATTTGGCAATAAGCAAGGTCATGTAGCACAAGTAAAGGGAAAACTCCGAAAACCGTAAATTTTAAGTTATTTCACATCCGTCCGTCCTTCCGTTCGTCCGTCTGTCAAGACCCTTTTTCTCAGAAACGCGTCGGGATATCAAGCTGAAATTAATATCACATGCTCAAGTCTGCTATCATTTAGAGCAGTGAAAAAATCAAGTTTCTAAATCAACGCAATAAAAAGATACGGCGGTTTATATTGCATATTTAGACATTTTCAAAGGAATCAAAACTCAAAACCTATAGGGTACTTTCCATTGACCAAGAATCATGAAATTGGGCAAGAAGCAAGGTCATGTATCACAAGTAAAGGAAAAACTCCGAAAACCGTAAATTTGTAGTTAGATCACATCAGGCGTCCGACTGTCCGTCCGTCTGTCAAGAACCTTTTTCTCAGGAACGCGTCGAGATATCAAGCTGAAATTAATATCATATACTCAAGTCTGCTATGTCCCAAAGCAGTGAAAAAATCAAGTTTATAAATCCACGCAATAAAAAGATGCGGCGGTTTATATTGCATATTTAGACATTTTCAAGGGAATCAAAACTCAAAACCTATAGGGTACTTCCCATTGACCTAGAATCATGAAATTTGGCAATAAGCAAGGTCATGTAGCACAAGTAAAGGGAAAACTCCGAAAACCGTAAATTTTAAGTTATTTCACATCCGTCCGTCCTTCCGTTCGTCCGTCTGTCAAGACCCTTTTTCTCAGAAACGCGTCGGGATATCAAGCTGAAATTAATATCACATACTCAAGTCTGCTATCATTTAGAGCAGTGAAAAAATCAAGTTTCTAAATCAACGCAATAAAAAGATACGGCGGTTTATATTGCATATTTAGACATTTTCAAAGGAATCAAAACTCAAAACCTATAGGGTACTTTCCATTGACCAAGAATCATGAAATTGGGCAAGAAGCAAGGTCATGTATCACAAGTAAAGGAAAAACTCCGAAAACCGTAAATTTGTAGTTAGATCACATCAGGCGTCCGACTGTCCGTCCGTCTGTCAAGAACCTTTTTCTCAGGAACGCGTCGAGATATCAAGCTGAAATTAATATCATATACTCAAGTCTGCTATGTCCCAAAGCAGTGAAAAAATCAAGTTTATAAATCCACGCAATAAAAAGATGCGGCGGTTTATATTGCATATTTAGACATTTTCAAGGGAATCAAAACTCAAAACCTATAGGGTACTTCCCATTGACCTAGAATCATGAAATTTGGCAATAAGCAAGGTCATGTAGCACAAGTAAAGGGAAAACTCCGAAAACCGTAAATTTTAAGTTATTTCACATCCGTCCGTCCTTCCGTTCGTCCGTCTGTCAAGACCCTTTTTCTCAGAAACGCGTCGGGATATCAAGCTGAAATTAATATCACATACTCAAGTCTGCTATCATTTAGAGCAGTGAAAAAATCAAGTTTCTAAATCAACGCAATAAAAAGATACGGCGGTTTATATTGCATATTTAGACATTTTCAAAGGAATCAAAACTCAAAACCTATAGGGTACTTTCCATTGACCAAGAATCATGAAATTGGGCAAGAAGCAAGGTCATGTATCACAAGTAAAGGAAAAACTCCGAAAACCGTAAATTTGTAGTTATTTCATAAAAAAAATAACGGAGCCTTCGTTGCGCGAGTCCAACTCGCACTTGACCGGTTTTTATACTTTAAAATATGTAACTATTTTGACTGTACTAAATGTCAAGATATTTATTACACTGGAACGCATGACGTTACATGTCCCGTGTTAACGCACCTACGCGCGTACATACGAGAGTGCAATGGTTTTTGTTTTTTGTATGCACATACGCGCTAATTGTATTTCATTGATCCACGGCGACTCTGACTCTTTTCATTTAACCATCTAAAATGACTCGCTGTACCACACCTTACACATTGTCAGAGGTAAAAATTGGGGGTTCGCCCGGGCTTTCCAGCCTGACAAAGAAAGAGAAAAAACGTTCGGCTAATTGGGTGAAAAATAATAAAATTTTATCTTGTTGAACTACACATTCATTAAAAACTTCCAAATAACAAGAAGCTAATTTTTAGGAAACCTCCCTAAATTAATTACTTATACAATTATTGTCGTTGTACTAAAACAATGTTGGGCCAATTCTGGCGATTCCAAAAGTGGACTGTTGGAACGTCCAGGATTCACACACAACGGTAGCCTAGTAGATTGCCTACTTAAACTCTAGCTCAGTCTGTGGATCCTCAGGCTATGGATTTCATCTACTAAGACTACCAATTACACGAAACTTAAAAGTGTAGGATAATGTCACCACTGGTAATTAAAAGGTAAATGAATTTATCATTTGTTCAAAAGGTTAAATTGTTTGTAAAAGGTACTTGCGACACATTCCTTAGGGTAACACGCTTTCCGACCCTTCGTCAGCGAGTCCACGTGGCACAGCCTCTTCAATCCTACAGGGTACAAGGGCTCAATCCAGAAAAACCAGGAAAACGAAGACAAAATACAATTCTTCCCTAAAATAAATTTCTTCCTTAAAAACAAATTCTTCACTAAAAATAAATTCCCGCCCAGGCTGAAATAGAACATTGTTTGCATTATACTTTAAACTTTCGTGTTGCATATTTATACTTCACTACATAACTTGTTGCATTGTTTGCATTAGTTTTAGATCAAACTACAAATACATCCTGAGCGTGGCTCCACGTGGCCATCACGACAATAGGCTAGGACCTTACCGGTGTTTCAGCAGGAAACGATTCTCCGTCTGGGACACCCAGCCACATCCACAATTAGAAATCCGGCCTAGTGCTGCCTGCCGGCTGGTCCACACAGCTGGAAAAACGAGACGCATGAGAAATGCAAGTCTCAATCAAGTGATGATGGTCAAACAGCTTACCCGTGATTGTCCACCAAATCCGCACGCAGCACTAGAAGCCTTTTAATAATTTTCAGTCCAGGCTGACTGCCTGACGCCTTGCCGGCCAGTTAAGTCCACGTCGAAATGCATCCTTGGATCGCTCGACCCTCGCTCGATCCAAAGTCCAAAGAATCCTTGGGTTCCTATCACCCGAAACCAAATTACCCCTTTCAATGTGGGAGATTTTCTCGTCTATAAGATTCCAATTTGCAGAAATCCTATGAAAACATCCTCGCTTTATACAAATTGTTAAATAGGAAAATACGACAATTTATTTTCAAGATGAAGGCAGTGACCTCCTCAAAACATTTAACGTTGCTGATAAATAGAAAAAAAATATAAATGCACCCATATTTAAAACAATACTCCCCTAAACATGGGAATTTGACAAGAGCCTGTCACACTGGTGTCATAGACAAATGTCAAAGACAATTAGGATCAATTACATAGACCACATTATGGCGCGTTTACATATATATGCTTAGTAAAAGCAACAGGTGTTGACCACTAAACAGAAACATCACAACGTTACAATATCGCCCTGCACACGCGCTTGCGCGCATGTTTCTTCGCGTGGAGCCGTGCGAATGCGCGTTTTTAACGTGTTGGACTGTGCGTGTATTGTATACAAGCAGAGATACATGTCGTGCTTGCCCGCAGGCGCGCGAGCGAGCGGCGCGCGAGCGCGAGCGCTACCTGCGGCTGGCGGCGTCGCGACAGCTGCCCACCGAGGCCGAGCCCATCGACAGCGACAGCGAGCCCGCCGCCTCGCCCGCGCCCGCCTCGCCCTCCCCGCGCTCGCCCTCCCCCGCCTCGCCGCCCTCCCCGCGCTCGCCGCGCTCCCCGCGCTCCCCGCGCTCGCCGCCCGCCACGCCGCCGCGCCACCGCCACCGCCGCTCGCCGCCCGCCGCCGAGCCCTGCACCCCGCCGCGCCCGCCCTCCCCGCGCGCGCCCGACCCGCGCCACGTGAGTACTAGCGTGTGTCACAGCGCCGCGTGACTACAGCGTGTAGCACTGCACTGAAGTGTGTCACAGCACCGCGCCACGTGAGTACAGCGTGTAGCACTGCACTGAAGTGTGTCACAGCACCGCCACACCGAGCCCTGCACCCCGCCGCGCCCGCCCTCCCCGCGCGCGCCCGACCCGCGCCACGTGAGTACTAGCGTGTGTCACAGCGCCGCGTGACTACAGCGTGTAGCACTGCACTGAAGTGTGTCACAGCACCGCGCCACGTGAGTACAGCGTGTAGCACTGCACTGAAGTGTGTCACAGCACCGCCACACCGAGCCCTGCACCCCGCCGCGCCCGCCCTCCCCGCGCGCGCCCGACCCGCGCCACGTGAGTACTAGCGTGTGTCACAGCGCCGCGTGACTACAGCGTGTAGCACTGCACTGAAGTGTGTCACAGCACCGCGCCACGTGAGTACAGCGTGTAGCACTGCACTGAAGTGTGTCACAGCACCGCGCCACGTGAGTACAGCGTGTAGCACTGCACTGAAGTGTGTCACAGCACCGCCACACCGAGCCCTGCACCCCGCCGCGCCCGCCCTCCCCGCGCGCGCCCGACCCGCGCCACGTGAGTACTAGCGTGTGTCACAGCGCCGCGTGACTACAGCGTGTAGCACTGCACTGAAGTGTGTCACAGCACCGCGCCACGTGAGTACAGCGTGTAGCACTGCACTGAAGTGTGTCACAGCACCGCCACACCGAGCCCTGCACCCCGCCGCGCCCGCCCTCCCCGCGCGCGCCCGACCCGCGCCACGTGAGTACTAGCGTGTGTCACAGCGCCGCGTGACTACAGCGTGTAGCACTGCACTGAAGTGTGTCACAGCACCGCGCCACGTGAGTACAGCGTGTAGCACTGCACTGAAGTGTGTCACAGCACCGCCACACCGAGCCCTGCACCCCGCCGCGCCCGCCCTCCCCGCGCGCGCCCGACCCGCGCCACGTGAGTACTAGCGTGTGTCACAGCGCCGCGTGACTACAGCGTGTAGCACTGCACTGAAGTGTGTCACAGCACCGCGCCACGTGAGTACAGCGTGTAGCACTGCACTGAAGTGTGTCACAGCACCGCCACACCGAGCCCTGCACCCCGCCGCGCCCGCCCTCCCCGCGCGCGCCCGACCCGCGCCACGTGAGTACTAGCGTGTGTCACAGCGCCGCGTGACTACAGCGTGTAGCACTGCACTGAAGTGTGTCACAGCACCGCGCCACGTGAGTACAGCGTGTAGCACTGCACTGAAGTGTGTCACAGCACCGCCACACCGAGCCCTGCACCCCGCCGCGCCCGCCCTCCCCGCGCGCGCCCGACCCGCGCCACGTGAGTACTAGCGTGTGTCACAGCGCCGCGTGACTACAGCGTGTAGCACTGCACTGAAGTGTGTCACAGCACCGCGCCACGTGAGTACAGCGTGTAGCACTGCACTGAAGTGTGTCACAGCACCGCCACACCGAGCCCTGCACCCCGCCGCGCCCGCCCTCCCCGCGCGCGCCCGACCCGCGCCACGTGAGTACTAGCGTGTGTCACAGCGCCGCGTGACTACAGCGTGTAGCACTGCACTGAAGTGTGTCACAGCACCGCGCCACGTGAGTACAGCGTGTAGCACTGCACTGAAGTGTGTCACAGCACCGCCACACCGAGCCCTGCACCCCGCCGCGCCCGCCCTCCCCGCGCGCGCCCGACCCGCGCCACGTGAGTACTAGCGTGTGTCACAGCGCCGCGTGACTACAGCGTGTAGCACTGCACTGAAGTGTGTCACAGCACCGCGCCACGTGAGTACAGCGTGTAGCACTGCACTGAAGTGTGTCACAGCACCGCCACACCGAGCCCTGCACCCCGCCGCGCCCGCCCTCCCCGCGCGCGCCCGACCCGCGCCACGTGAGTACTAGCGTGTGTCACAGCGCCGCGTGACTACAGCGTGTAGCACTGCACTGAAGTGTGTCACAGCACCGCGCCACGTGAGTACAGCGTGTAGCACTGCACTGAAGTGTGTCACAGCACCGCCACACCGAGCCCTGCACCCCGCCGCGCCCGCCCTCCCCGCGCGCGCCCGACCCGCGCCACGTGAGTACTAGCGTGTGTCACAGCGCCGCGTGACTACAGCGTGTAGCACTGCACTGAAGTGTGTCACAGCACCGCGCCACGTGAGTACAGCGTGTAGCACTGCACTGAAGTGTGTCACAGCACCGCGCCACGTGAGTACAGCGTGTAGCACTGCACTGAAGTGTGTCACAGCACCGCCACACCGAGCCCTGCACCCCGCCGCGCCCGCCCTCCCCGCGCGCGCCCGACCCGCGCCACGTGAGTACTAGCGTGTGTCACAGCGCCGCGTGACTACAGCGTGTAGCACTGCACTGAAGTGTGTCACAGCACCGCGCCACGTGAGTACAGCGTGTAGCACTGCACTGAAGTGTGTCACAGCACCGCCACACCGAGCCCTGCACCCCGCCGCGCCCTCCCTCCCCGCGCGCCCGCCCCGCGCCACGTGAGTACTAGCGTGTGTCACAGCGCCGCGTGACTACAGCGTGTAGCACTGCACTGAAGTGTGTCACAGCACCGCGCCACGTGAGTACAGCGTGTAGCACTGCACTGAAGTGTGTCACAGCACCGCCACACCGAGCCCTGCACCCCGCCGCGCCCGCCCTCCCCGCGCGCGCCCGACCCGCGCCACGTGAGTACTAGCGTGTGTCACAGCGCCGCGTGACTACAGCGTGTAGCACTGCACTGAAGTGTGTCACAGCACCGCGCCACGTGAGTACAGCGTGTAGCACTGCACTGAAGTGTGTCACAGCACCGCCACACCGAGCCCTGCACCCCGCCGCGCCCGCCCTCCCCGCGCGCGCCCGACCCGCGCCACGTGAGTACTAGCGTGTGTCACAGCGCCGCGTGACTACAGCGTGTAGCACTGCACTGAAGTGTGTCACAGCACCGCGCCACGTGAGTACAGCGTGTAGCACTGCACTGAAGTGTGTCACAGCACCGCCACACCGAGCCCTGCACCCCGCCGCGCCCGCCCTCCCCGCGCGCGCCCGACCCGCGCCACGTGAGTACTAGCGTGTGTCACAGCGCCGCGTGACTACAGCGTGTAGCACTGCACTGAAGTGTGTCACAGCACCGCGCCACGTGAGTACAGCGTGTAGCACTGCACTGAAGTGTGTCACAGCACCGCCACACCGAGCCCTGCACCCCGCCGCGCCCGCCCTCCCCGCGCGCGCCCGACCCGCGCCACGTGAGTACTAGCGTGTGTCACAGCGCCGCGTGACTACAGCGTGTAGCACTGCACTGAAGTGTGTCACAGCACCGCGCCACGTGAGTACAGCGTGTAGCACTGCACTGAAGTGTGTCACAGCACCGCCACACCGAGCCCTGCACCCCGCCGCGCCCGCCCTCCCCGCGCGCGCCCGACCCGCGCCACGTGAGTACTAGCGTGTGTCACAGCGCCGCGTGACTACAGCGTGTAGCACTGCACTGAAGTGTGTCACAGCACCGCGCCACGTGAGTACAGCGTGTAGCACTGCACTGAAGTGTGTCACAGCACCGCCACACCGAGCCCTGCACCCCGCCGCGCCCGCCCTCCCCGCGCGCGCCCGACCCGCGCCACGTGAGTACTAGCGTGTGTCACAGCGCCGCGTGACTACAGCGTGTAGCACTGCACTGAAGTGTGTCACAGCACCGCGCCACGTGAGTACAGCGTGTAGCACTGCACTGAAGTGTGTCACAGCACCGCGCCACGTGAGTACAGCGTGTAGCACTGCACTGAAGTGTGTCACAGCACCGCGCCACGTGAGTACAGCGTGTAGCACTGCACTGAAGTGTGTCACAGCACCGCGCCACGTGACTACAGCGTGTAGCACTGCACTGAAGTGTGTCACAGTACCGCCACACCGAGCCCGCCCGTCTGCTACAGGTATCGTATATCGTGTATTCGTGTAACCATAAGACATTTTTTCCTCCACACAATTGTCCAGAACTGAAAATAATAAATTATATTTTATGTTTCTAACATTCATTTAAATCAGTTCAGAAGTTTTGACCTGAAGTATAATAGACAGACAGAGACTTACGCATTTATAATATTAGTATGAGCACAAGACGACGCGCAACGTTGGAGAAACGACGCGCAGGCGCATCGGTAAGCTTGTTCTTGAAAGGATAACCAGGTAATATAACAAGCTTATGACTTCGTGATTATTTACATGATCGATGATTTAAGCAAAAGGGGTATGCTCAATTCAGTGTGTGAGAGATGCGAAATATTTTGGTGTGCGCTGACGTGCGCGTGGTACTGTTGCAGAGCGTGACGTCGACGGGCAGCTCGCCGATCACCATCAGCTTCAAGAACCACCACAAGCTCAGCCCCAACAACTGCACCGACACGCCCAACGGTGAGTCTTCGCCTCCGACACTCACACACGTGCACAGCTTACTCTATTCACTTTTTGAGCGCCCGAACAAACGCGCGCGCCCTGTACACCAAGTTGAAATTGATGGCTTTGTTTAAACATGGGGGTGCCAATACTGTACTGGTAATGTCATAAAAAATGTAATGCGGTTGTGTACCGGGCGTGCCGGCGCTGTGTGTGTGACTAACTTGTGTGGACAGCGTGGCTGCGGTGCGCGCGCTGGAGCTCGGCGCGGCGCCGCGCCGTGCGCCGGCAGCTCGGCGGGCCCGACGGTAATGCGATACCGTGACACCGGGACTCATTTGTCACCACTACACTCTCCTAACTAAAACACTTCAAACTGCTGCAATCGAGCTCTAACTTGTTGCAAATCAGTTCTGGCTGTCACGAGAAGTATCGAATTATCCATCACTGTGTCGGTATAAAAATTATCGTTGTGTGACGGCGCCGCTGTCTTTACAGATTTTATTTAATTTATGTTTAATTTAAGTTGCTTTTAGTATAAGTTCATTTTTAGTTATTTTCTGCCTGTTTTATCGACGTGATCGAATGCTAGACAGCTTGTTTGTATTCCTGTAGAAAAGTAGCACGACCTTCGGGACTTTTTAAAACCGATCATCAGTTTTCTATTAGATTGCATAATCTCACGTTTTCTTTGCATATTTGAAAAGAATAGGCGTACTACAGTTACGTCTAACGTATTGATAAAAAAACACGGAAGAAAACGTACTCGGCAACAAGTTGCAAGTTCGTGTGGCGACTGCGAAAGGCTTACTATTAAAATGCTTAGTATTTTAGTGATTGTTGTACTGTTGCATTCACTCCTGTGCATGTCGTGTCTCCCCTAGTGCCTGTGTAATGAATGGTCGGTGAAGCGATATTAAAGTTGTCCCCCCTATGTCCGCAGACGCGCCCCGCATGCGGCGGCCGCACGCCGCGTTCGCGGGCGACGACGACGAGCTGCCGCCGCACGCACACCCCACAGACCACGGCAGGCGTGAGTAGCGCAGCATTATGTTTTTACACGTGATCATGTGTTATTAATCGGCGAACCTTGGCTGCACGCACGAGACAGCGTGTTTCATTGTCACGCTCTCCCTGAGCTAGCGTGCGAGTAAGAGTAACGAGCGATGAAGAGGAACAAAGATGTCATTACGTAAAATTGTTGTCCGTAAACCGACTTTACAGACAACCATTTTTGTTTAATAATGCTGCTACTGTTTGGCCGTTTTAAGGTACTATTCAAAATGACTATATTCCTTTCTACAAGAAAATATTGAACGAGTATATCATCACCGGAATTCCGCAGTAGATGCGTGGTACAACGGCTTTTTTTACTAGTGTTGGCCACATATTAACATTTATTGAAAATAAGCATTATTCTCTAATCTAATCTTCCTCTAGGATATAGAGGCGACTAGTGCAAATTAGTTAAACGAATTACTTGTCGTTCGTTTTATTTTATTATTACTAGGCAAAGTTAAAATCAAATTATTTTACTTCTAATTAAAGTCTTGTAGCTTTGACAAAATAATAGGCCGAATTAGAGTCAACATATTAGTTTGCCTGAATCTTAGAATCAACCACTCATTCCACATCAATCACTCGTACCAAAATAAAAAAGTCACGAGCTTCTTTTCCTGCTTTGTAACACGTATAATATTTTCAATTACAGCCAAAGAGAAAAAAGACAAAAGTAAGAAAGGCGGCGGGGGCGGCGCGGGCGGCGCGGGCGGAGGGGGCGGAGGGGGCGGCGGGGGCGCGGGCGAGGGCGGAGACAAGGAGAGCCGCAGTGCGGAGGAGAAGAGGAAACACATCAAGAGCCTCATCGACAAGATCCCCACGCAGAAGGAACAGCTGTTCCAGTACAAGCTCGACACCGCGCAGGTAACACCGGCACTGGGATTACGTATCTTGCAATACCCGAGCGATCGCGATAATTTAGCAAAATTTGCTACTCAAACGTCAATTTATTTATTTATTTATTTATTTATTTATTTATTTATTTTGGATCTCCAACAAAAGATATACACAAATCATGAAAAAAAAAAAAAATGGACGACAATATTATCTCAAAGGTGTACTCCTTCAATTACAGGAGACCACAGCATGCATAAACTAAGCAAACAAAAGTAAACAATTTAAAATAATAATAATAAAATTAAAAATAATACATATTTGGTAACATATATGAAACAAACTAGGTACGTACATAAAAAACAAATAAAAATATTAAAATCACAATATAAAAACAAAATAAACATTACATCAAAACTTAATTGAGATTAAAATAAACATCAAAATCTAACAACTATTTAATTCGTTGAGACACTTTTTATACTTTGCAAGAGGTTCACAAATGTCAAAGTTGGTTGTCTTGGCTAACTTGTTGTATTGCCTACAAAGCCTTGGCACAGCGGCGAAGTGACCCAGGTTGGTTTTTGAGCCAGAAATGTAGAATAACTCGTATGTATTACGCCTGGGAGTCCGAGTTGGAAATTTAATTACTAATGAGCCTAAAAGTTCACTGCAATCTATAGTCCCATTAAATATTTTGTGAAGCATAATGAGGTCCATTTTATTCCTACGACTGGTTAGTGTATCCATATGATAATATTTCAACCTATCGGAGTAGCTTGTTATTTTTTTAGCCAAATGATCTCCGTAGCATATATGGTAAAGGAACCGCTTCTGGACACTCTCCAGCCGCTTGATATAGACATCGTAATGTGGATTCCATACTACTGAACTATATTCTAGCAGTGGACGGACTAAAGTATTAAAGAGCTTTATTTTTGTGGATGGTTTCTTAAACTCTCTACTGTTTCGCAATACGAATCCTAGTGCTTTAAAGGATTTAGAAACAATGTTTAAAATGTGCACATCAAACTTCAATGCTTGGTCGAGTTGAACTCCAAGGTCGCGAATAGTGGTCAATTTCATTACTTCAGCCCCGTCTATGTAGTATTTATTGTCTAACGCTATTTTGTTACGAGTGAACTGGATGTAGTGACACTTACTGATATTTAAGTGCATTTTGTTTAGTGTACACCAGTTTGCAAGTCTATTGATGTCCTCTTGGAGCATTATAGAGTCAAGATTACAGTGAATAGGCTTCATTATTTTTAGGTCGTCAGCAAACAGATAGAAATGAGAGTATTTGAAGCAATCTGTAATATCGTTGATGAAAACATTAAAAAGAATGGGCCCCAAATGTGATCCTTGCGGAATTCCTGAAGTTGCGATGTAACTGTCAGAAAAATGACCATTAACCACCACTTTTGACTCTCGATTTTCAACGTAAGATTTAAACCACCCTATAATGGTCCCGCCCACACCAAGTTGAGCCAATTTACATATAAGAAGACAGTGATCTACTTTATCGAATGCTTTACTAAAGTCGGTGTAAATAGCATCCACTGGGATACGATTGTCAAGGTATTTAGACAGAGCTGATGTAAAACACAATAGGTTAGTATTAGTAGATCTAGACTTGACGAAACCATGCTGATATTCAGTAATGTGTTGTTTAAGGTACCACATGAGATGTCTGCTAACAAGTTTTTCGAACACTTTACCGAATGTAGCCAGTAATGAGATGGGTCTATAATTAGACACTATATGCTTCTTCCCTGACTTAAATATGGGTAATACGAGAGCTTCTTTCCAGGTGTCCGGAAAGGTACTGTCACGCAAGGATCTATTGAAGATTGTTTGTAGAGGCGATACTAATGCCTTAGCGCAGCGTTTTACAAATATAGGAGGAATGCCGTCACTTCCCGCGCCCTTAGTTTCATCTAAACCCATTAATTCACGGTAAATATCATTACCGTGCAATTGTATATTGCACAGTGCCACGGAAGAGACGGAAATGGTGGTGTTCGTGAGACTTGGATTACTATCGGAAGGGGGTGTAAAGGTACTTGCAAAATAGTCTCCAAACATATTACATATATCCTGTCCGCCTGATGCAACTTTATTGTTATGAGACATTTGTGCAGGGTATGTACTGCTGCCTTTTCTTTTGTTTTTAATGAAGGACCAAAACGCTTTAGGGTTTTTTGTAATATTGTTTTCCATATTAGAAATATATGTTTTGTAACATGATGAACCCAGAGCTTTGCATTCATCTCTTAAGCTCTTAAAATACTCTAAGTCTAATGGATTTTTGTATTTTTTAAAACGAATGTGGTATTTGTACTTCTCTCTAAGACGTATTATAAGATCCCGTGAGTACCAAGGCGGATATTTATTAGTACCTGTTTTTTTCATTGGGATATAGTCTGTAATAGTCTGTCTTAGTAAGCTATAGAAAGTGTCTACCATATCGTTAACAGTATTACAGTCAGTGAACTCACTTTCCCACTCAATAGCAAACAAGTGATGCAAAACTTTTTCATAATCTGCGCGAAGAAAGTTTGGTTTTTTCACATTTTTAACTTCTAAAAATAGTTCCGCCTGAACTGGTAGATAGAACTCTAGCGGGGGGTGTAAGGGGTCTTCTTTAGTTAAACTAAACGTGCTACGGGCTACACCTGTGATTGAGGTGTTGCATAGTATTAAATCCAATAATTTCAATTTATTGTTTAATACGCAATTATACTGATTTAGACCGTTCAAGGTCAAACATTCAGATATAGTCGCGTATATATCCGTGTTACTGGGTTCTGGGTATAAGTGTACAAGGTCATTAATTGTGAGCCATTTTATGTCAGAAAGATTAAAGTCACCCAAAATCAAGATTTGTTCATTATTGCTAAATACCTTATGAATGTTTTTGGTGTATAACTCCAACGTACTACTGTGAATAGGGGGCGGTAGGTAAACGCCGCTGATGTATAATTTACTATTACATTTATTTTTTGAGCCAATATTAACGCTTATCCATAAATCTTCAATCTCACTTTCAAACTGGGATAGTCGGCATGATGTGATAGTTTTTGAGACGGCAATTAAAACCCCACCTCCCTCTTTTCGAGTTTTATATTTACTTGACTCGCGATCGCGCCTGTAAACTATATATCTGTCGTCAAACAACTCAGAATCATAGACACCGCTGTTTAACCAAGTCTCCGTTAATACTATAATGTCATAATTATGTAAAGAAATGTTGTGATGAAAGTTAATAGTTTTGGTTTTTAAGCCTCGTACATTTTGGTAGTACACGTGTAGTGGACAATTGAATTTGACTACTTACAAACAATAGGAACTTGTCAATTAACACTTACTACATAAAACTACACTAAAGATTTTAACTTATCTAGGCTACTGATAACAATTCTTTGCGAGGTCTCGTCTTTTTTCATGAAGACCCTGCCGTCGCGAACCCAGACAAACCTGAACCCAAGTTCCTTTCCGCGGACCCGAGCCGCTGCGTGGATTGACTTGTTTTGGCTGGATAGGTGTTCAGCTACATATATGGGGCGAGGTTTCTCCGCTGCTATACCCAAGTGACTCGTATTCAGTTTATCCTGGTTGTTGTTTCTATTATATTTTATTGAAGCGGCTAGGAAACTGTCTCGCAGACGAGACAATTCAAAATACGTCACGTCAAATAGCCATCTAGCGATAGTGCTGCCTCTGTGGAGCAATCAGTTAACTAAAATATGCATTTTTCGTTTGGTGGTTTCGTATTTAGTATGGTTATTAAGAGCAAAGTTAAGTTTTTTTTGTTAAAGGTGATATTTAATTAGTTCCAGCGATTGCTATTTTATCGTTACGGAGTAATAAGTGCATTAGAACAATCAGCGAGCGATTAGCAATCGGTTCATACATAATACGATTTTTTTTGACGATCGCGCGGTGATCGCGCTATCACTGCGCAAATATTGCTGATTGCTGTTTCATAGGTAATAACCCCGCGGGACATACTAACTCGCGATCAAATTTTGGATGAACGTCAGTTCAACTGACGCGCCAAATTGACCGTCGTGTCCAGCCTTAAGATGATTTGGCGACCGCGCACCGCCTGCCGCGAGGTGACTGATGACCTCATCAACATGCCGGCTGCCGCGGGATGCGGGTGGCGCCGGACCAATGCATGTGCCTCTGTCCAGCTGTGCACGACTATCGGCCGATCATGGTGATGAAGGAGATGACTTGAGTGTGTCCTGTCCGCAGATCGACAACGTGCTGATGGAGAAGAAGATCCGGCCGTGGATCAACAAGAAGATCATCGAGTACATCGGCGAGCCGGAGCCCACGCTCGTCGACTTCATCTGCAGCAAAGTGGTGGCCGGCTCCGCGCCGCAGGGCATCCTCGACGACGTGCAGATGGTGAGTGACCACGTGTGACTGACTGACCACGTGTCACTGACACACGACGTGGTGCAGGGCATCCTCGACGACGTGCAGATGTGTGTCTCACGATGTGTGTCTCGTGCAGGGTGGCACTGAGTGCTTACATGAGTTTGAGTGAATGTATGTCCACAGTTATGTTCACATGTCTCTGTGTCACCACCTGTGGCAGTGTGTGGTGAAGAGTAGTCATAGGCGAGGCGGAAAAAAAAGTAATTAGTCCGTCAGCTAGATTATCAAAAAAATTTACGTGTTATTTTTTCTTTTTCTTTGTAAACGAAAAATGACGCCGCTACAGTGCGTTAAAGTTTCGCATGACGTCACGATCTGATAGAATTTTTGCAGCACAGTGACGTCAAGAGCCCCCCCTCCGGAACTTTGTTGCTCTTCATCTTTGTATTATAAAATTTTAATCAAGCAAAAAATACGTGTCCCGTATTTTTGGCAGATCTATCAGACGGACTAAACAGAATGTCATTTATTTAATGATGTCGTCATCCCTATTGTGTTACTGTAGGTGCGATATCAAAAACATGTTAAATGTAATAGTTAGTGTTTGTTTATCGTAAAAGAGACGTACTGGTGTGCCCAGGTGCTGGACGAGGAGGCGGAGGTGTTCGTGGTGAAGATGTGGCGCCTGCTCATCTACGAGCTCGAAGCCAAGCGCGCCGGCCTGCACAAGTGACTCCAGCGTACCTCCTAGTCTATACCTAATAAATATCTATAATATTATAACTACTCCTTTTATTTCATTCATTCGTTCAAAAACAATTTACATCGTGGCCGAATACTAGGAACACGAGTAGTAAAACCAATAAAAAAAAGTTTTGAAGTCGAATTACATAACAACCTACGTTGATTAGGTCGCAATCGGATGCGCAGCGCATTCGTCATTTTAAGCATGGTGTCCGCCTCCTACATACAAAGCTGAACGTACTTCCGTACACTTCATCGATAGTTTCATACTATTATAGAGCATGCAAGCGATGTACGCTTGCATGATTACACAAAACTAGCAAGCGTATCATGACGATATATACAGTTACGCCTCCGACACACTGGTCAGTGATACTAAATGAGCGTAATAAAAAGCTCCCCACCGAGCACAGCGACTTTTTAAAGTATTTATATTCTAAATAAATAAATAGTTTACACAATGAAAATGATTCAAAATTCCCAGTTAGAGTCTAATGTGAAGGACTATGTTACATATATTTTGAGAAAATTTTGTGAAAACAAACGAAAACAAAAAAAAATAACAAAACGACCAAGTTGAAATTGCAGCCTGAGTGCCCGACTGGGCGGAGCGTCAGAGAACAACGTTTTTAAACGTAAGTCAAAAGCTTGATGCTTTCAACACATTTGTGAGGGAAATATAAAATACAATCGTTAAATAGAATTAAATTATTGAACCAACTGCTGAAATGACTTAGGATGAACTTAGGTAAACGTATACTAACTTACCCTTTAATTTTGATGGCAACAGACTTGCATTTCGTCCTTCACCGAGTATAACCGGCGGCGTCGATGTATAAATGCCTCTTTTTCTTTCCATTATTATGTCGAATATAGGTATTAATCAAACAAGTCGACATTATCTTAAATAACAACTACCTACTACAAATTAATGTCCACGAAAATATACAAGTGTTTTATTACCGCTTCCACATCATGTCCGTGTCTAGTCTATGGTTCATTTCACTTTCCATTCGCGCGCAGGTGGGACAGTAAAAAAATGATCATAATTTATTATTTTAAAAATGAAATCAAGCTATTTTATGCAATATTTTTTATTTTATTAATTTACAATACACCGACCATATTATATTAATTAATTTACTTACTCAAAAAATGAAAATTTTGCAAGTTTAAAAAATCCGTAATTGTTTAACGGAACTGCCAATTTCTTTTATCAGACTGCTGATATAAAAAAAACATTGTAGTGGATGTAAGAGATAGATTAGATCTATACTTATATTAAAAGGTTGAAGTTTTTATTTGGTTGATTGCGCCTCAGGATTGCGCTCATCTCAGGAATAGTTCGAATCGTTGTTGTAGTTCGAAGCAATGTTGGACGGCTATAATATTTTTTTATGAAATTTTAGAAAGTATAGTTCGCGTCACGTAAGCTTGCCCTTCTGAAGTTAGGCTTTTGGGACGACCGCGCAGGTACAATCACGTGCAAAAGTGTTACGTTCGTAGTTTTTTTTTGTTTTTTACAGAATCGAATTAAGTTGTAAACATTGCGATTGTAAAACGGCTTCTAAACGGGCTACTGTATTTATAATAGCAGTTGTTAGTTTAATTTATGTTGTGGCGGTGAAAATAAAATAATGAAAAACCATAACAAAGTTTAACAGTTTTGGAAACAACATTACTTTCGCATTGAGCAAGCAGGACAGAAGTAAGCATCGAACATATGCGAGTGACAGAGACGCCATTACAAGCGCCATCTTTCAAAAACCGCGCATGCGCGGTCCCCGTTTGGTTGTAAAATCGACTACTGCTCAGTCAATTGCGACGAACTTCAGAGGGGCAAGCTTACGTGACGCGAACTATACCTAAGTGCAAAATGTGATTTTTGAATTTGGAATGCATAAATGTTCCCCCGTCCCTCAAAAGATTGATTACGAAATGATCACGAACTGTACAAAAATATAGGTTGTATGATAAAATTAAATTAATTTGGCGAACGCAGCGAAATAAAAAAAAAAGCGTCAGAAGCTTAGAGAAGAAACTAGAGTTAATGCAAAACGCGCGAGATGAGGTACCTATTTCGCCGTGGTATTTTGTAATTGATTGTACTTAAACTCGGATTTTAACTGTGTTTATTAAAAATAAGCGCGTCTTTCTCATGGACTATACTAAACATACCTACTATTCTTTTACAGTAAGTACGACAAAAGTTATACTTACTCCGCGGTAAGTACCTATATTTACTTATTCTTGTACTACTCGTGCGAGATAACATGGCACCTGGCTCAAAAACAAACGTTTCCCCGCGACCCCGCGCGGCGCCCCGCTCTCGTCTTAGCAGTAGCGTTAGCATCACACACACACACATACGGCACAAGTTTAACTAAAATGGCTAATGTGCAGAAACAGATTTTCAGAGGTGCACGTAATTTTTTTTTTACAACATTGTTTCTAAGTATTTTGTTAAAAACAAAAATGAAAACGTAACGTAACGTAAACGTAGTATTTTGTACAAATTATAAAAAAAAAAAAAAAAATGGTTGCCTGTAAAGTCGGTTTTACGGGCGAAGATTTTACGTGACAACGTCTTTTACCGATCATAGTTGAGTGGGAGAGAGACGCAAGGCATTCGGCGGGCCTCTCTCTCGTTCGGTGACTCATCGTAACGTTACCGAGCGTTACACTTTTTCATAAGTGACTCCCAGCCGCAACCTAATTTAAGACGTTGTCACGTCAAAAATTTTGAAGCCGCAGTTCTTTACTTTTAATTAATTTGTTAGTATTTTTATGAGTCTCCTATTTTTTATTATTTTTTAATTAGTGTTAGCGTAATCTGTCATCTGTCATAGTGTTAGCACAAAATCGAATAACTCCTTTTTTGCACTTATTACTTTAAATGTCATTCGTTCGAGCCAGGTGCCATGTTATGTACTGAATAATAATACACCCAATGTGTGGCCCCAATGATGTTCTAGTAATTTGTCGTCAACAGTTCTTTCCAGACAACTGATGGGTAGGCACGCTACCACTCTATCAGTGATACTACAACACTTAAGTTGATTTTCTGTAGACAGATGACTGTTAAAATAGAAGATCCACAAAACTTCAATAATATTCTGCAGAGTTGCAGATCTATCTACGAGTAGGACAGCGTCGCGAACCCATTACTACGCGCACGCGCGTGACCAATCCGCTAACGAGGAGATTCTCCGCGGAGTGAGCGCTATATACCGCGCGCGCATGCTTTCTCGTACACTGCGCCGCCACGTCGCCGCCACGCCGCCACCGCGCACACCAAACGCAGCTATGAAGACCGGAGCATTTGTGGCATATCTCGTGGTGAGCTCTTTACTCTAATACCTTGTTCTCAATTGAGATAGATTGGTTTACAAAAGCTGGTAAAATCGAATTTCATTGTTTTTTGAGTTGTGTGGAAGATAAGTTATGTATAGGCAGACTGTACGCTAATAGTAAGCAGCATGTCTGGTGCAAACTGTTTCTAGCAAAAAATAGTTGTCGTTTAAGTCGGTTTACGGCCAATGGTGCCTTTCTATCGCTTAACCTTTTAACGACCAACCGACAGCCGGCTGTCGGGCTGCTATTGTCTTTCTATTGTGCCTCAAATCACGTGTGTTCGAAGAATTAATCTGCGATCTCGCTTGCACGCTCTGCTGCAGTCGGCGTTCAGCGATTTATAAGACCTCATCACATCAAAGTCCCTGTTTTCAAGAAGCCTAAGTAACGTGTGTGTTCCGCAGTGGCAGCTGGTGCTCACCGAGTGCGCACGAGAGATACAGCTTGGCGAAAATGTGAGTGCCAAGCGTCTTACCTAGTTTACTTTGCGCAAATCATTTGTCTCTTAATTTTGTCTTTTTTACGTAAGCCTAATCGCACGCAGGGAATCTTGTTTGCAGTCACATTCTCCCTCGAATATACAGCTTCTGATCCCCGTGTTGGTGAGCGGTCCGAAACACGCGAGCAATGAGATTGACAAAGGTATGCCGTTCAGTAGCATCCCTTCGAGCGCGTTCATCCTGGACAAGGCTCTCTCCGGCCTGCCTGCTAAGCGAGGACAAGTGAACAGCTACCAGCTGGATGACGCGCCCCGGCCGCGCTCGCTGTACCTCGACAGCACAGAGAGCGGCGAGCAGAGCGCGCTGGACGCGGAGCTGTGGCGCGCGCGCTCGCGTCTGCTGCGCTCGGCGGCGCGCGCGCCCGAGCTCCTGCTCGCGCTCTGCACCGAGCTGCTAGACCGCCCCGCGCCCCCCGCGCGCCCCGCCTGCTCGTGCCGCGCCCCCGCGCGCCCGCAGCCCGCGCGCCGCGACCTCATGCCCGTAGGGGGCAACTCTGAATGGTGAGTGCACACGGTGTTACTTAAAAAACTATTTAACAGACTTCTATAAAAGGAGGAGGTTCTCAATTCGGATGTTTGTATTTTTTTTATGTTTGTTTGCGCGTATCTCTGTCGTTTACCAACCGATTTGAACAATTCTTTTTTTGTTTGAAAGGGTAGACTTCCCAAATGGTCCCATTGTCATCAGGTCTAGGATCTGATGATGGTATCATGCCGAAATCGAGGGAAGTCGGTTTTTTTTTAATTATTCTATTTTATTATTGTCAATCAGTTAGTTTTGAATTAAAAATATAGAGCTAAACTTTTCTCCTAGTATTTAAACCACGGAGATGCAGGCTTGTAGATCAATTTGTACGTTAAAGTCAGTCGTTCTAATAATAACTGAAACCTAAACTTAAGGAGTCCACGAACATTAGCCAGTCAAGGCACCACAAGACAGGTGAGGTAGCGTGACTCGTGCGTGTGTTGCAGGGTGCTGAGGTACATGCGCTCGTCGGGCAAGTGAGTCTCCATCATTACTTATCTGTAGAGTTTGTCTGTCGCCGCAATCTTTGCTTCTGGATGCTGCTGATTTTACGAATAATTATCTCGGATCATATAATTTAGACTGGGCGTAAAAGAGAAGCATTACACTCCTCTTCCTTTCAGTCGTGTAAGATCAGCCTTGTCACAGATGCTTCTGTTGCAGAAGGCCGCGCCCGTCGATGTCGAAGTGGAACGACGAATAACGACAGCACGCGAGCTTCGCATCAACACTACTTATAAGTACTACCATATCTACGTGTTAACATGAAGTATTGTTTTTATTAGTTTGACAGATTAAAATGAAACTGATTTTTATCGATTACTTACTGATTATTATATTTACCTACAATATAAATGTAAATGTTAGTGTAGAGATATGTGCACTATGTGAAGTGCTGTTTATGCTACAAAAGATGCGTCCAAGCCAAGGAGTGTGGAGTGGGTGCTGTAGCGTGCATGTGGCGTGCTGGTGACGTGGCGTGCGTGTGGCGTGCGGGTGACGTGCGGTTGAAGAACATGTGGCGTGCATGTTTCGAGTATAACTTAACAGACAAATGTGTGGTCCAGCATCTGCTTTATTACCTATCCTTTTAAAAAGATGTCACGGATTGCCTAGTGCTCCACAATGGTTGCGGGTCAGTGGGCGGTGCGATCGGGGGTGGTGCGGGTCACTGGCAGCCGAGCACGGACTTCTTGCAGCAGTTGCAGCAGCGCGGCAGCACGAGGCGCGGCGCGCGCGTCTGGTAGAAGCGGCGCCCGCGCGCGTCGCTGGGCACGTGCGCCGGGTTCACCTGCGCGCCCAGCCGGTTGTACGACGGGCCCTCCACGTTCATCAAGTTGCGCTGGCACAGCCGCCCCTGCACATTTGGGCGTCAATTCAAAAACTGTATTAAGTTCTGTGCAAATTTTTCTTTACATCTTATTATGAAGAAACCAAAACAAAAATGTAGTTTAGTCTTGCCAATAAGTCAGCGGGTGTCGTAAATCAACGCAATTTTTAGTAGTCATGTTGTTAATCGTTTCAAATTGTCTATGAAGTATCTTTATTTGACTAAACGAAAAACTAAAAAAAAATCTATCCTTTTATCCGGGAATACAGATTTCAGACTGAGTGATTGTCAACCAAAATCTTAAGAAGAACCTTAAAGCGAATCTCAGCGATGGCGCCGCCGCGCGCCGGCGCCATGTCGAGCTCGTCGGGCGACGGCGAGGGGCGCGCCGCCTTCTGCCGCATCACCGGCGCCAGCGCGCCCGCCTCGCGCCGCGCCTTGCGCCGGCGCTTGCGGCGCGGCCGGCGCGGTGCGGGCGAGGCCGGTAGCTCCGACACTGTCCGGCCGGTGCTCAGCGCCGGCGACGCCGGGGACGGTGGTAGCGAGGAGCTCGTGTTGTGTAGCCAGGGCTCCTTCATCAGCCCCTCGAGCTTGTTGATGCGCAGGTGGCGGCGCGTGGAGCGCGACACGCTCCAGAACACGTTGACGTTGTCAGCCGCATCTGATTGCTGCTCGCTCATGTTGAAGTCTCTCCTGGTGTTGATTTGCAACTTGTGTGACGGTTGGCGGGGAAAAGACTTAAACTCGCGACTGAGCGGTGCGGGCTGGTTGCGGAGTAGTTCGGGCTTTCTGGGGAGCGGCTTCAGTTGGTTAGAGAACAGTCCCGACTGATTTGAGAGCAACTGAGGCTGGTTTGACAGCAGTTCAGGTTGGTTCAGGAGCGACCCTGTTTGGTTAGGTAGCGACCAGGGTTGATTAGCTAGCGGCCCAGGCTGGTTGGTTTGTAGCGCGGACTGGTTGGGTAGTGACCCGACCTGTTTGGTTTTCGACCCGGGCTGTTTGGGTATTGAACCGGGTTTGTTGGGTAAAGACCCGGGTTGGTTTGATAGTGATACGGGTTGGTTAGGTAACGGCTCGAGCTGGTATCCAAGCGACCTAGACTGGTCGGGGTGCATTCCGAACTGGTTAGGTAGCGTTTCAAGATGATTAGCGACCAGCCCTGGCTGGTTCGGTAGCGGCCCGGGCGGGATAGGTAGTGACCTGGGCTGGATAGGTAGTGACCCGGGCTGGTTGGGTAGCGGCCCGGGCTGGATGTGTACCGCCTCGGGCTGGATGGGCACCGGCCCGGACTGATAGGGGAATGGCCCAGACTGATCGGTGTGCGGCCCGACCTGATTAGGTAGCGGCCTGGGTTGGTTAGGATGCGGCCCTAGCTGGTTGGGAAGTAGCGCGGGTTGGTAAGGTATCGGTATGGGCTGAGCAAAACTTGCGGACTGTATCGTGTTGTCTACGAGTTGCAAGTAGTCGTCATTGTTCCGTCGCAGGTCTTCTCTGATCAAGTTCACGAACTCTAGGCTTTTGTTGGCGACGTTGGAGATGTCTTTATCTGAAAACAGCATAATTTAGACCACGCCAGTTCTCGGGGATTGGGTATCGTGTGCAAATATTAAAAAAAAGTTAAAGAAACAGTTAACAATACTCGAATTACATCAGTTAACATTCAATGAACCTACGGGTGCATGAAGCTGCTGTATTGATTAGGATCAGTAGTCCTGGTGAAGTTTGAGGGCAAACGTGCCTAGACATCGTAAACGAAAATAGATAGGAGGACAAGGCTTATTGTGGGACACATTATAGATGAACAGATAGCAGTAAATACTTAGTGGTGACTGACCGGCGAGGCGCTGCGCCGGGCGGCCGGGCCAGCGGGAGAGCGCCACCAGCGCCAACACGATGCTCCTCATGCTCCGGTACACATGCGACTAATACTAGTTTATCGCTCTAAGCGACTAATATAATACTTCGATATTTATTTTTTATACTTCTCTATAAAACTTTAATATTGGAAATATTAATGTATATTGCCGAAGGTTTTGTAACGTGTTTGAATGCCAACCGTGGCGTGGCAACATGCACATCATGCCTATGAAGTAATAAAACCTGTGGTTGCAAGCTGTAGCCGGTGTCAGAACAAAAGGCGTCGTTGTTAGTGTAAATATAATTACCAAACAAGAATGTCTATTGTTATCATACATAAATGTCAGTTAATGTTAGTTACTATTAGGAGTTAGATGAAGAGTTTGGCACACGCCCTTCGCCAGCTCTCAAGCGAACTACAGGCTACTGATACTTGTCAATGAGGGTGTACGAAAATCTACATTACTAGAGGGCCATTGTGAAGGGAGGTATGGAGGTCAACATAGGCGTGTTGACAATTCTTGTCAAAAGTGACAGAGCGCCAACACGTTTTTTTTGCATGGTTTTTGGAGTCCACACTGCAGTGCTGCCGCCTGGTTTTCATCATTTATATCACCCTCATTAGTTAGGAAAGGGCAGCTGAGTGTGTCCCGGATCGCGGTGAGCTAGCGCTAGGCGCGCATGTACTGGCGGCGCGCGCGCGGCAAGCGCAGCGGCCGGGGCGGCGCCGCGTCCACGCTGATGATGGCCACGCCCCCGGGCCCCCGCTCCTCCACCAACCGACGCACCCCTCTCCGCCGCCCGTCGCGGGACTTCAGCTGTAACACACCATCGTCACAGAATGACAGTACTTTTAAATAAATTTAAAGTCGAACTACTAAGGCGTCTTAACTTAACCCTTAAGAGTTAGTTCAGAGTCCACATATTTTCTATTAATTACAACTGTATTATAAACGTAAGCTCGTAAGTATTATACTAACCGTCAGCAATTTATATGTGACGTTGCGATGTGAGTGGTGTATGCGGGGCTGTGCGGGCGGGGTGGTGGTGGCGGGGCGCGGGGCGGCGGCCACGTCGCGGTGTCGCCGCTTGTCGACCGTGTCGGAGTGCTGCTCTTCAGACACGTCATCGCCTGCCTGCTGATCAGCTTGTCTCGTCTTCGGCTGTTCTGTTTCTTTCTTGTCGTTGTCTTCACCGCTACCGCTACGGTGTACATAAGGGTCATTGTAACCGCGTTGGTTGGGCCGCCCGCCATGTTCTGGAGCGGGGGAGTGTCCTTTGTGCTTCGTTCTCTGTCGGTGGTCCCGTTCCGCGTGTCGTCGTTGGTCGTGGTGTAGTGCCCGTCGGCTCAGATGTTCGTGTTCACCAGTTTGTTCCCCCTCCCCCTCCCCCTGCGCCCTGTGTCCACGGGCTTGCTCGTGTTGGTGACTCTCTGAGCTGGACGCTTTTCTGTTTGCTGGTGCGAGCTCAGATGACTTCTGCTAATTGCATAAAAGAGACAGTGACACCTTTTGAACAACACCAGATAACAGTAAGAGCCGTAGCGTATTCGGACACCAGGTTGCGTAATTCGGTCCGCGCCTCCAACAAAATGTTTGGATGATACTGAGTGTCGCGCCACTAAGTGATACGCCATCCATACATTTTGTTGGTAGCGCGACCATTTTCTGCAATGGGTTGTCTTAATTGGAGTGTATGACAAAACGCACACAGCCACTATGCCGACAGACTGAACATCGACAAGACTTTACTTCGACGGGACTCTATGCTGTCAGGACTTTTCGTTAACAGGACTCTACCGATAGTCTACAGGGGAGTCGGTTGGTCTGTCGGCATAGTGGTTGCCTGTGTTTAGTCGTACACCCGTCCTAATGAAGTGTGTACTAAAATCTACTGTCTGTCTCGGTGGTGGTGTCTCTCTGGTGGTCTCGCTCGGAGCAGCTAGAGGAACATACCTGATCGACAGTGCGGTTGTGTGGCGGCTCGTCGTCGAGGTAGTCGTAGTTGTCGCGCATGAGCTGGCGGCGCAGAGCGGCCGCGTGTGCGCCCTCCGCCCCCTGCGACCCCTGCGCCCCTCGCGCCCCCTCCTCCAAGCGTGCTGCGGTGGAAGCACTGTATGTAACTTTTGATGGCAATGAAATCAAAGTACATAATGAGTACAATTTTTCAGGCATGCTTGAATTTTAAAGTGGTCGTGCTGGGAAGGAATCTTTTCAGCACGACTATGTCTACGATAATTGAAAGATATAAAATTTCTGATTTGTGGTTTAAAGAAAAGGATTTTATTACAATCAAACTATAATGAATGCGTTCAAGGTCGTCGACGGCACTTCTGCTCCACCACTAGGAAATGTAACAGCACACAAGTACAATATGACGCAGGTCTGAAGTTCCACACACCGCAGTTGGTGACACTGGCAACTGCCTAGCTCTGACACTCCGGAATTCTTTCAGTCCATTCAAAGGTTATTTTTAAACTAATAATCACTGTGTAAAGTAATAACACTCACTCACGTTTTATAAGCCTTCAAATAATATAATATCAAATATAGAAATACTTACAAGGTCCGCCATCCGCCGGGCAGTTCCCCGCGAGCGCAAGCACGAGCATCGCCACGCACAGCATGCTGCGTCGGCGCACCGCTCCGCAACCTGCTACTAACATTTGAAAAACAAACTGAGTCCAAAACTCACAACCCACTGAATCTTTCAAAATTAGGGACCACTGAAACTTTTCCAAATCAGAGTCCGATACACAAGAAAAAATACAGTGTAATATGAGATTATGTACAGTATATAGAAATCAGTCGACTGATGCAATTCGCCGCTCGTATAACTGCAGCGTCACAAAAACATAAAAACGTGCGCGAGCGCCGCGTAATGTATATGTTACGGCTAATACCCGAAGTGCGGCTACACCTAGTTTTAGCCGGTTAGAACTAGGTGTAGCCAGTCACTCTTGGTTAAACCTAGTACGAGCCGATTATTTTCGGGTAAAACTAGGTCTAGCCTTCATCATGCCGGCTACAACTAGGTCCAGCCATTCCCTGTTGGATAAAACTAGGTCTATCCGATATTATTCCGGCTAGAACTAGGTCCAGACAATCCCTGTTGAATAAAACTTAGATGCGTGTCCCGCCAAGCCTTCCGTCCCGCGTCACGTTCATGACACAGCATCTGCAGCAGCGGCGCGGGGTGGAGGGCATAGCGAGGCACGCGCCTCTGCAAGTTGTGAGCGCCAGGTGCTGCTGATCTACTGCAGGTCTACTAGCGAGTGTGACTCACAGCGTCTGCAGCAGCAGCGTGTGTCTTAGTCTTATCTAACAGGGATTGGCTGTACATAGTTGTAGCTGGCATGCTATCGGCAGAGATTTTTTAGATATTAAAAAAACATCCAATAATAAGAAACGTGGAGAGTTTTTTTATTCTTATAAATCACATTGTAATAATTAACACAAATTATTAGGAGTACAATTTTTAATATAATAGGAACAATTAGGAACATTTTTTTAACAACAGACAATAAGTATGTAGTTGCATATTATAATTTAAAGAATGTTATTATATAATTATAAATCACACTTTTATAAAGTAACATAAACTATTTATTAGAACAACATAAACTTGAGTGACATTTTGAGTTGCACAAAATACCAGCAGCTTTGCAGAGGCACTTTTTATTGCCACATTTGGTTTTAAGACACGCGCTGCTGCTGCAGACGCTGTGAGTCACACTCGCTAGTAGACCTGCAGTAGATCAGCAGCACCTGGCGCTCACAACCTGCAGAGGCGCGTGCCTCGCTATGCCCTCCACCCCGCGCCGCTGCTGCAGATGCTGTGAGTCATGAGTGTGACGCGGGGCGGAAGGCTTGGCGGGACACGCATCTAAGTTTTATCCAACAGGGATTGTCTGGACCTAGTTCTAGCCGGAATGATATCGGATAGACCTAGTTTTATCCAACAGGGAATGGCTGGACCTAGTTGTAGCCGGCATGATGAAGGCTAGACCTAGTTTTACCCGAAAACAATCGGCTCGTACTAGGTTTAACCAAGAGTGAGTGGCTACACCTAGTTCTAACCGGCTAAAACTAGGTGTAGCCGCACTTCGGGTATTAGCCGTAACATATATATAACAAAACTGTAATAAAAATGTTCACTGACATTGAATATTTTTGAAAAAAGGAATTACTAGGAGGAATTGTGTGAATGATTAATAATATTCCTGATGAAACGACAGTGACGATTCGACTATCAACAGATCAGAGCGTAAAATACTGTGCTACTTGAATCATGAGTATTAAACCTACCATCACGTACCATTCACTGGCGAGTTCATAAAATAAAATAAAAACTCTCAGAAGCACCCATAGGTGATCACAATTCATACATGTCGTCAAAGATCTAGGTTACCTGTCACAAATTATCAAATCAGGATAAAATATCTAACAGAGGATGACGCGCTCTTAACTACTGACTGATACATAACCGATGCATTGCTGAAGGTGTTTTATTCGTAACGTAATTTTTTATACGAATAATTTAAACAAGTCAAGCAAGTGCCGACAAGCCCCCGAACGATCCAAAGTCGTACAGGCACATTCCACTGCTACCATCATTGGGAAAATTCCTGGAGTTCAACGTGTCAAAACTACCGGACGGACCAAAATTTCATAATAATCAGAACAGATTCACTATAGGGAAATCTACCGATGACGGCGAGGCAGTTTTTGTCACAAAAAATGTTAATTAATCCGAACACAAATATGTACATGGTTGAAATCTCTCTTGATATGTCAAGGGCTTTTAGTAACTTACTTTTTTTGGAGCGCACTACGTGAGCTCGACAATCGATGGGCGTTTAACGCTTGTGCGATAAAACTGTACAGCGACTCACCATAGTTCGAATGCACGCTTGTGCGACACACTAAAGATGTCCCATACATTTGTCGAGCTCACGTAGTACACTCCTTTTTTTGGCCTATGTCATTGAAAATTAACTAGTTTACTTGTACTTTCTAAACTGCTCCGCAAAACTTAAGCTTGGACATCATTCTGTGAGTAAAGCCCTCACCGAGGAATACTCTCATGGTTCTGTTATGGATGCTTATGTATTGGATGTATGTTTCAATAAGGTGGTGCTGACAGTAAGGCTCGCAGTCGTACCGCGCGATCTGTTACCGCGTCTGTTCGTACTCTTTTCCATCTAAAGCGATGCGAGCCGTTTGCTCATCATCCTTTACTTTTTATTAAGTGTCGGTTATTAGTGATCTTTACTAATTCGTAGCTCCGTAGCACTCGTAGCAGGCACGTAGCTCCACTACGCCGTAGCATTGATTTGATTTAATATAAAACATGCTATGAATGTGAATGTTAAACCGTTATAATGCTGTATGTACTGTACTTGGGGTCTGTTTTGGTTCACACAGTGCAGCTTGTTGTTCTTACACTACAGTGCAAAGACCTAGACCCACAGCCCGTGGTACCCAAACGAAGAATAAGTACTAGTAAATAAGTGTAATGAACGATTTGATTTGATTTACTAATATAGATTTAAGAAAAGAAATGAAAAAAAAAACTTGTTCAAAAACTTAAAAGACAAAATATGATCTATCTTTTTGTGCCTATTACTTATTTAAAATCCAAATCGATTATTAAGTATCAGTTTTTGTAGTCGTCTTGTAGTAAAACATACCACCCAAAGAGTTAGACAGTAATGTTAGAGGTTAAGTAACGACTCGCGAGGCTGACTACAATTATTGATGTGAAACACATAAAAGCCGCACGTAAAACAAATTTCTGGCGTGGCGACGCATGCCGTGGCGACGCGTCGCCACGCTATATGATGGTGTATATATACAGTCACAGTCTTGTGTGTGTGGCGATGATGTAATGTCGATGTTTCACACTAAACTAATTAAATTTTCTACGCCAAATGTCAGGCAGCTAAGTACCAATGTTCAACTAAATGGAATAGAGTTGAGCCCTGTTGAATCGACAGTTTTTCTTGGACTAACTATTGATGCCAAGTTGCAGTGGGGTCCACACATTGAAAGATTGTCGGGTAGGCTTAGTTCAGCAGCATACGCTGTGAAAAAAATTCGACAGATAACTGATGTGGATACAGCCAGAATTGTTTATTTCAGTTACTTTCATAGTCTTATGTCGTATGGAATTCTTCTCTGGGGAACCTGTGCGGACATCGATACCATCTTTATTTTACAAAAAAGGGCTGTTCGAGCCATTTACAACCTTGGTCCTAGAGAGTCTCTTAGAGAAAAATTCAAAGAAGTGAACATTCTGACTGTAGCTTCACAGTATATATTTGAAAACCTAATGTATGTAAAAAAAAAAATATCGGACTTTAAAAAAAATTCCGATATTCATAGTGTAAATACCAGGAACAAACACAATCTTGCTGTACATCACACTCGCCTCCACAGAGTAGGCAACTCGTTCATGGGTCAATGTATACGCTTTTACAATAAACTTCCTATTGATATTCGAAATTTACCTATCAAAAGATATAAAAACTGTATTAAAACAAAACTCTATAAAAAAGGGTACTATAAAATATCAGATTATTTAGAAGACAAAAAAGCTTGGGATTGAACTGCTCGCTCTGCTAAGCACTATTTAGCCGTCTATAATATATATGTCACCGGAAAATAACAAGATCCGTAAGTTTATCAATCTACTAGGAAGTTTATAAACTTTCGTAAGATTCTAAACGGGAGATAAATTGTAATATTTTACGTCCACATTTTCGTAAATTGATAAACTTACTGAACTCACTCGTAAAATAATAAGTAAGCAGTAACCAAACGCTACGCGCGATCTGATTGGTTGACTGTCACGTGTCACTTCTCCTTCCTCGCGGCCGCCATTGTTCGCCACGGAACAAAATAAACCAGTTTGCTTGTGCGTTTTTATTAGTTTTAAATGTTGAACTGTGTTGCAACTCAAAGAAAACTCAACTCACTACATCCATGCCAGAGAGGAACCAGGCATTGTTGCTTCCAATTTATAGTTTGTCAAGTCTGATTATACCAAAGTCTTTGGACACAAAGCATTGCCACTATGAAAATTGACCAATCAGAGAGCAGTGTGTTATTTTACGTATTTCAAAGATGCGTATATTTAAAAGAGTTTCTGTGATTGGTCGAACCATTTAAAATCTTACGAATAAATATCCGTTAGTTTATAAATTTACCGTATGACGTCGGAAATTGATAAATTTACGAAAATGTGGACGTAAAATATTACAATTTATCTCCCGTTTAAAATCTTACGAAAGTTTATAAACTTCCTAGTAGATTGATAAACTTACGGATCTTGTTATTTTCCGGTGACATATACATATTTTGTTAATAAAACATACTATATTGTAAGTGTACAAGTCATCTAGAATGCACATAATGACTATTCGGCGGGCGACTTGTAAGCCCATGATTTTACAAGCAGTAATGTGGTATCGGTTTGTGGAGCTCCTTTTGATTAAAGTTGAGCTCACTATGCTTTTTGAGGCAGGTTTACCAAAACTGTTTGTGGCACTTTCCTCAAAAGGCTAGCCTGAATGTTATTCTGCATGGTTTGTTGCACAAAAATATTGAGATTGTCTGGACTTTAAAAGAGACGATGATCCCTGAGTTTGTTTCGGCGTTTCTTCTCAGAGGTAGTCCAGTTAGGAAATGCCGGCTCCAACTAGCATAAAAAATATGACATGTAAAAGTGATTTTAAGATCCTACTTGCAAAATAAACGATTTCAATTTCAATTTCAATTTCAATTTCTGCCAGGCGTCCCGTGACGGCTCACTTTTTTTTTAAATTATTATTTTTCTCCACGTGACCTGACCTGCAAGTTTCATGACATGCGTGGCTATCTACTGATAACAAAGTTGTGATCAAATGTACCCTGTACGAGAGCCTTGCTCCCGGATACATACGCGTCAAACAAACAGAGCAGAATATAATACGACTTTATAAACCATTCTTTATACATATGTTCCTGTTTAAAATATCTCTCTCTCTTGCGTTTTTTTACATTGCGCTGTCCTGCGAGCTCCTGGCAACACTTACATGGATGGACTCAAAAGCACACTGTCAGTGTTGCCATACGTTAAGGACCGACTATGGTGGCTTTTCAGATGATTACTCATATTTTAATGAAAATTTATGTTAAGAAACAATTATTTTATTTGGTTTTCTTGTGTTGAAACTTTTTTTATTACTGAAACTAAAATCAGAAAATTATATCATTACGTACCTGTGAATATGTATATGTGCTGCCTGCTGAACTGATTTACTATAATTATTTACCATAATGATGAAGGTAAAACGACAATAATCAGTTCGTCACATCGGTAATGTGGTCGTCAGGTGGGCGATGGCATCAATCTCTGAGTTCACGTCAGTGGGGCATCGCGCCGTGCTGCGCTACAGCGCTCTGCGCTAGTTCTTTGAACAACACTCGCCGGCCCTTCAACAGAACATTATGATGGCGCGTGCTCATTACCATTCATTCGTGTGATGCCGTGACGTGAAATGTGTCCTGTTAAAGTGAAAGGTATCCGATACCCGGTCAGTCATACATACTTAAATCCTATCGAATCTAAAGAAAACATGAAATAACCTTTCAACGACCAACCGACAGCCGGCTGTCGGGCTGCTAATGTCTTTCTATTGTGTCCCGAATCACGCGTGTACGAAGGTTTAAATAACGTAAAGAGAGACGTGCTTTAAAATTGAAGTTTCTCTGATTTTAATGTTCAATGTTGGTTGTAGGCCGTTGTCGATGGCACATTATTATTATTTCCCAACATTAACTGTGTCATCAAGGCATGCATGTTTTCCGACTGTGAAGATGTCATTTTCGGCGCGACAGTGAGGCCAGAAGCTCCCAGAGTGCTGGTGTATCGCACTACAGTGGAACCTCTGCGCCCGTATGTCGTCCGACCGTGGAGCCGGCGACATTTCCGCTCGGTGGGCTGTTTTAACGACTACCCGCGCAAACCGCTTTGCGTCGATCCACTTATTTTCCATAAAAGAAACATTTGGTCATAATTACAGCCACATATTACAGCTCTCGGGCAATGTTTCCATACCTTCGCAATTTATTAAATAACATTTATTTCGACAAGTTTTCAGGTAAATATTAAAGTAATGACAGGTTACGGAATGCAGTTTATTTTACTTGCAAATAAATGTTACGTAATGTGGAATGTTGTGGGATACTTTTAATATAATTAAAACCAGAAAGTAAAACTACTGATATGTGACAGGAACACAAATCAAAATCATGTTGTGCCGTGTCGTGTCGTGCCGTGTCTTGTGGTGTGTTATGACTAATCATGTTAAAGTAGTGTCTAGATATCATGTCACGTGGTTCGCTGCGGTATCACGATTATTACAGTTTCTAATTAAGAATTAACTGCAATGACGTATTGCGTCTAGATTTCCAACGGCAATTACGAGAAACCGCTTTCAGGGCTTTAGCAGATCACGGTGAATTAGATTTAATCCGAGTGGCATACCCAACATCCTCGGGGCGTATTATTATGACGCCTACGAGTCGACGCATTACACGATGTATTGAAAAGTCAAGTTGTTAGCAGCACACAATGCGCCAAGTTCGCCTGGTTCTAAGAACTCGAGCACGACTAGTAAGTTGGTGCTGCCGCCAGTAACATAACTATACATGCCTACCTCTTGATTGATATCAATTAGATACAGTTTCATATCAAGTTCACAGAAATACGAGCATTCCCACGAACTCGTCATTAGGCGCTGTATTCCATTTAATTGTGAGCCTTCCATAATTCAATATTATTGATTTTGCAGCGAAGTTGTCTCAAAAAAAAAAAGTATAATATTTGTTTTAACTTTGTTTCGTTTGGACAGAAGTACATTGGCCGCAGTCAGTCGCTAAAGCTTAAAGGCCGATGTTGAAGGGGAGAATTTCACAGTTTCATGTAATTTGAAGCACTGCTACATACTTTGTGAGATGAATGTGTCGCGGCGGTGGTGTTATCCCAAAAGAGGCAGCGGAGAGAGAGGGAGCAAAGCTCTCATCTCATAGAAGGGTAACTGGGCGTCGCCACGCTGAAGGGCGCTTAACGATCTTCGGCCACCCTAAAGATGGGCCTACGGGCGGCTAACCCGGGGCAGTTTGTCGTCCGAGGAGCAGTCGGAAACGCAGATGATGCGTTATGCCAATGCCGCATGCCGTACTCCTGACGGTTAGTACCAGAGGGAACCGTGGCAGTAAGAGTCCGACATAATTTAACGCTTTCCCCAGACTTAGGATGTCTATGAGGATTTCCCTACGACCAACAATATGAACAGCCAAAATTATCTATCAGTGTTCATGTGGCTAAAACAATTATTCATTTTAACTTTTCAACGACCAAACGACAGCTGGCTGTCGCGCTGCTATTGTCTTTCTATTGTAGCTCGAATTACGTGTGATCGAAGGTTTAAAAACCGCTTTTTTTAAGATAAAATCTGATCTAGAATTGTCAATTCTCGACCTAATATAATAGGCGAGACGACAAAAAAAAGTAATTAGTGAGTTAGATAATCAAAAAATTTGGGACACGTATTTTTTCTTTTTTCTCGTAAACAGAAAATGACGACAATACAGTGCGTTGAAGTTTCGTAAAACGTCACGCCTTAGTATAATTTTTACTGAGAAGTGACGTCACAAGCCCCCTCTCCGAAACTTTGATGCTCTGTATCTTTGTATTTTGTTATTAATTTGATCAAGCAAAAAATATGTGTCCAGTATTTTTGGACTGTCTAACAGACGGACTAAACAGAATGTCATTCTTTTGATAAATAAATAAATAATAAATAAATATCTTGGGACAACTCACACACGGTCATCTGATCTTAAGCTAAGCAGAGCTTGTGTTATGGTAACCAGACAACTGATATACATACTTATATAATTTATAATTACACCCAGACACAGAACAAACAATCATGCTCATCACACAAAGTTTGTCCTGGGTGGGAATCGAACCCACGACCTCTGGCTTAGCAGTCAGGGTCACTAACCACTAGACCAACAGGCCCGTCAAACGTTTGATGTAGTCAACATCCCTATTATAACCACAAATAAACATATTTCTTTACGAATTTTTAAACATGTAGTAGGTACTTTAGGTAGGTACTATGTTTTCATTGTTATGGTGTCAAGTTGCGTGTTTTATAATGCCATACCTAACTTTATTATACAAACTATTTATCTTTGACCTTTGAAAATGACGCTGCGAACAGTACCTACATCTTTCTTGAGCAGTATATATGAGATTTGAAAGACCATCTAAATTTTACGTACATAGTGTTTATAATCATAATCATAAATCATTTATTTGCACATGGTGGTTACATAAGATGTTACATTATAAATATAGCACAAGACATGTTTCACCGTCATTGCGGGTATGCAAAATTATAATATTTTCATTTGGAATATAAAAAAAATTATTAGTTATTAATTAATTATTAGTTACAATTATTAAAATTAACATGATCAATAAAAGAATTAGAATTTTTTGAATACAATTTTTAGAATTATTTTAATTACAATTATTAGAAATAATTTGAATACAATTATTTTCATTATTGAAATATTATTATAAACTTAGTCAGAAGAAATAACAGTAATAATAGTATGTTAGTGGGCACCAAGTCGGCATTTGCTTTTATTCAAAAAATCTTTAAGAGTATAGAAACTCTCTTGGATCAACCATTTTCGCAAGACACAACAGAACCTTTGATAGGGCAAGTCAGTCATTCCTTTGGGCAAAGAGTTATATATTAGAGGTGCCATATAGGAACAGCTTTTTCTAAAGAGTTCTAGTTTAGGGACAGGCATTTTTAAGGTCAAGTGGTTGATTTTACGCTTAAATGTATTGTCGTTGGTGGTGAATAGATGTCCATGGAACTTAACAAATTTAGCTACTTCGTAAATGTATATTGAGGGAACAGTTAGAAGGTTCTTCGATTTAAAGATCGGTTTACACGATTCCGACCAGCCATGTCGTACAGTGCCCGGATACATTTTTTCTGTGCTAAGAACACCCTAGTGATGTTGCAAGAATTTCCCCAGACAACTATGCCATACCGTATAATGGAGCTTATGTAGGCGTGATATACAGTAATAGAGGTATGTCTGTTCGTAACGTCTTTTACCTTGCGAAGTGCAAAAACAAACTTATTAATTAATTTAAAACTAATTAATCGAGTATACATCGACGTTGTGACGTCATGTGACAGATACTGCCGACTGAAGTGAACTCTCGTATATAAAGCAGAGGCGCGGGAACCTGCGCCGTATAACTTTGCAATGTTAAGCAGCTGTCTACATTATATTGGAATCCTGTGTTCTGTTCAAAAATACTCGCATTCAACAGAATAGTAAACTACGATTGACGCAGTATCGCGACACGAGAAACGTTTTAGCGTGACGCGCGTCAGACGCGACAGTCGCGGCGCCGCGACACTGACGAGCGAGCTCTTTGGGAGTTTGCGTGCATTAAGCATTGAGCGCGACTTGACAGCACGCGGAGTGCTCTGTCGCGAGAGTGCAGGCACTCCGCCCTCGAGGATACGCGGGGACTATCATTACAGGGATCGAACACAACAAATACGATAATAGCCGGTGTTACTACCACTGATTACAAATTCATCATCAATTCTCCAGCTTTTTCCAACTATGTTGGGGTCGGCTTCCAGCCTAACCAGATTCAGCTAGCTACCAGTGATTTATGGCGAATAACTGCCTGCGACACGATAACCCCCGTTTAGACTAGTCAGACTTTCTGGCTTCTGACTACCCGTAACGACTGTCAAAGTTCTACGAATGAGAACTGGGAGTCCGGGACCAACAGCTTTATGTCCTTTCCGAGGCACGCGATGTCAGTGATATCCATGATAAACTTTAGAAAGTACATAGGAATTGGAAAAATTCACATTGGAACTTGCCCGGATTCAAACATGAATGCAATAAAGACTTTGAGTTGAGTTGAACCCACTACCTCTTACACGAGATGCGGGCGCCTTATCCATTGGGTCATCACGACATTACAAATTAATAGAAAAAAAGAACCGCTCCGTCACATAATGAAGCACGCGTCATTTACATAAGCACCGCCCGCGAGATGGCAGCACTTCCACACAAATCACCGCACTTACCCTCAGAAAGGGGTAATTTCAACCCCCATTGAGCGCTCGTCAATAGCGAAAAAATGATTGAACACTTTACAAATTAAATGTTCCGCTTGAGAAGAAACGTTTGTGAATAGATGAATAGTCCCGAGTTTGGACGAGTTGTGCTGGAGATCAATAGCGAACTCGGGGCCGGTTTATTGAATACTTTGTTTTTCGGGAAATTGGAATCGTTTGACGAGAAGAACATTGTAAGTGAGTTGCGGAGTTTGTGTCTCCAGCGAGCAAAGTTCAAGACTAGCGGCTCAGAGACAAGTTGTTTCGTCCCGCGCTTCTTCGGCCACATTATTGCAGCGATATTCAATATCGCTGCAATAATGTGGCCGACTCACAGAGTGCAACAGCTCGCAGTACACTGGACATTTGCGTTTGCATTCTAATAACAGTTAAACATAATAAATAAATAAAATTGGCACAGCGATTTAGACGTGAAAAAGTAACCCACTGACAATCAAACCAATTAGAAGACAGACAGTCAATTTGTAACTAATAGTATTGTTCAATATACACGTCTGTAAGAAAGCGAAGAACAATCGTCACCAGCTCGCCGTTCTCCCGCGAGCTGCCGGCCAATCTCAACAGTAGCCGAAACGTGCCGCTTTAATTAACATTAGTAAGGTTTCCTGCATTGTCCGGCGTCCGGCAGCGCGCACAATGGCCGGCCAGCGCGCACAATGGCGCGGATATTGGCGGACAATGCGAGCTCTGCCCGCGGCCGCCTGAGGATGAATTATTACCGAGCAGATTTACGCGCAGCGTGTTGTGGTCCTGTTTCACAACGTTTGAGCTTGTTCACGACATTTCATTAGGTCACATTATTACTGAGGTTTTACATCTTGAAATGTTAGGAAAATGGGTGAGTGAAAAGTTGGGGTTTAAAATCGCGATCACTTTTAAATGTTCTAGACAGACTGACGGATACCAAAGAGATTCTATAAGGGTGCCAATCTTCCTTTTAAGGTGCGGAATCTTAAAAATTGTAGTTATTAAAGGTCTAGCGCTACGGCTATGTAAATGGGTGTTTTGTTTGTTACTCTTTCGCCCAAAAATTACGGAGTGGATTTTGATAAAACTTTACAGTAATACAGTACCATCACCATGGTATGATCCAAAAGGTCGGAGCAGTAACTAACACAATGTGGGTGAAACCGCGCGGCAAAGCTAGTAGAATATAATGTACAGACGCTTCTTTGACTTGTATGTAAGTAAACACTAAACCCGTTGCAGCCGATATAAACCGAAATCGTCTGCAAATTCTGAATTGAATAGAGACGTCACCGCGACGGCTGCGGGCCGGCTGCGTGGCGGGTGCGTGACGGCCGCGGTGCGCATTCACCGCGGCTATAATGAGAGGAGTGCGGTTGTTCGCTTCGCATTCAGCTTGCGATAAACTTGGCGTTAGGTTTCGTTTGCAATACATGTTACAACGGAAACAAATTGTTAACGTTTAACATTTCATTATGACGCATTAAACAAGTTCTTTATAAGTCGAAGTTAAGTAAAAGTTTTTTTATATGGTACTGTGCGTTCTAGCACATATGTTTAAAAGTGCCAGTTAGTAAACAGTCGGCTACGGAAATCAGTTTAGAATACTTTAAAATTGACCTTAAACTAAGGATTCGAGGATTATAGGCATTGTAAGTCTCTTTTAGCTACGACTCTTAGCAAATTATAGTTTGACTACATGGTATGATAGAGACATGCTTCCTACAGGGAGATTTCACTAACACGCTAGGCGTATGCAAGGAGTATATTTCCGTTGTTACGGCGTAGCACTGTCGTAGAGTGATACAACGGTTTTCGTAGCATTTGGAGCATGTCGCCGATACACATGGGCACGCCCTTATAGCGGCGGTAAGACCCCTCTTTGAGGAGTGGCTGGAGAGGCGTCATGGCACTCTCACGTTTCGCCTCCTGACACAGGTCCTCACCGGACATGGTCAGTTCGGGAGGTTCCTGTGTCGGATTCGGGCGGAAGCGACGCCTGGGTGTCACCACTGCAGTAACGGTCGCCTGGAGGACACGGTCGAGCACACAGTAGAGGTGTGCCGCGCATGGGCGGAGCATCGACGTGTCCTCGTAGAGGCGATCGGCGGCGGTGACCTCTCGCGCCCGGCGCTGGTTCAGGCCATGCTTCGGGGCGAGACGGAATGGGATGCCGTCACCTCCTTCTGCGAAGCAGTTATGCTAGTGAAGGAAGCGGCGGCGCGCGAGAGACAACGACGAGCCTCTCGCCCCGGACTAAGACCCAGGCGAAGACGTCGAGAGTCGCAAGACGACTACCGGCCACCGTAGGCGCGGTTCTGCGGATGGCGAGCGATGGGTAGCTCGCCGCCCGGCTAGGACCAGGACCGCGTAGACGGCGCGTTTTGTTCCACGCGCGCCCTAAAAGAGAAGGAGTCAGCACAGGAAGGGGCCCAACAGGGCCAACGCCTGCCGGGGTTGCGGAATGTTTATAATAGTTACCGTGACCCTGGAACATAAAGGGCAATCGAAGGAACATGAGTGGGTTTTAGTCAGTAAGAGTCTGACACGCCCTCCCGTCGCACCCAGGACGGGAGCAGTCATTGGATGATTTCCCACTCACAAAAAAAAAAAAATGTCGCCGATACACAAATTTACATTAGAAAATGTTGAATGTTATAAAATGGTCGGTCGCGCATTTGCGATAATCACCCATTTGAAAAAACCGATTTCTTTACATTACTGTAATGTGCTAGTTTATGTGTATCAGAAAACTTTGTTCAATATTTCAAGTCGTTAGGGGCCTACAACAAAAACTATTGAGTACTTCACAGCGCACTGTTGAATACTTCAGATAATGTGTTATTTAATGATAACAATAGAATATATTGTTTTTGTTAACTATCATTATTCTCGTATGTTTTAGTTAAAGCTCGGCGGTGCGGGTGCAGTTCAGTGGCTCGCTTACAGTTAAGAACTTCAAACTTTATCATGTTTTTATATTAAACTAAATAGATAATACAAGTTTTTAATGGAATGGATTTATTTCTGTGTGTTTGTAAAGTGGATCAGAGATACTTATAATAATGGATCTCAAGAGGTAGTTTTTTAATATAAATAATAAGGATGGCGACTACATTAATTAAATGGCATTCTGTTTAGTCAGTCCGTTAAACCTTTCCAAAATACAAGACACATATTTTTACTAACTTTTAACAAATATTTTTTGCTTGAATAAATTAATAACAAAAGTACAAAGATAAAGAGCACCAAAGTTCCAGTTGGAGCTTGTAACTTCACTGTATCGTTATCGTCGTCAATTTTCGTTTACGAAAAAAAATACTTCTCCATTTTTTTAATAAACTACCTGATGGATTAATTAGTTTTTTTTTGTCGTCTCGTATATTAAAGTAGAATGAGTGTTTTATGTGGTTATGTCTGCACAAACTAAAGACCGAATATCGTCGTCACGTACAAGAAGTAGTTGCAGCAGCACTCGCAGCTCCACGTGGAGATGCTGAGCCATCTCTGCGTTAATGAGCAATCGCGCGGTTCAATTTGTGGCGAGAGTAAGTCCGCGCAGGGTTGTGACCTGTCACCGAGCTGGGGAGACTGTCCATACGGTGACGACAATATACTTGAAATACTAATTTGTATTGTTATTATTATTTAATTTCGTATGCCCTTGCGACTGGTATGAACGCATCTTATATAGTTTGACTACATGGTATGATAGAGACATATAAAAGACAATTTAAAACCTTAACCTTACCTTACCTTTGGAGCTTATGAATTACAATTTTATTAAACAATTTGATTCAACGTGGAACCCGTGGTAAATGTTGTTCGGGTTGAGTAGGCCAACTTCGTTCGAATTGTTTTGTTGTTGAAGGAAGGAAAATCAGGTACTTAATGTACGAGTATGTCAGCGATTTGACGTTGTCAATATCTTTAGTAGGACAATAATTATTGTAGATAAAAGGTCGCTAGTGTCGCGTCCGTGATACAGCTGACATTCAAGAGCTTGGCATTGAAAAACGTGCACTAACAGTGTGACAGATGCCCCGGTGCGGGTGGCAGCCCTGCGCCGCCGTGATGTGTTTGACACAGTTGTTTATTGCATTCGCGTCATCTCCGCGTGTGTCTGAAAGTTGGCACCACTGCGCTCGGCGCTCGCGTGCTCGGCGAACACATTTCCTCATTTACAACCACATCTGCGGCGGACCGCTGTAATAATGATGTTTTTTTTTTTCTGAATTTCATTTGTATCATGTTCTTTTAGGCATTTCTGTGTGAGATATCTTGTTGTTACACGTGTTCGAAAAAAAACTTCCAAGGCATTATCTTTTCATCACGCTGATCACACACACACTTATATTTACATACACTTTTACACACACACACACACGCACACTGATCACGGCGGCTACGGGCTATCTGTTTGTCTCAGAGCAAGCGCGTTACTGCCATCTATAAATTATTTCGAGAGATACGACCGCATTGCATTTAAATCTTAGAAAATTCCAATCACATTTTCTAGAAAATTGGTTCAGTGGCTTTTAGCAACGGATATTCACACGGCAACAGATACAGTTTTAAATGTTTAGAACCGATAAAGTGAAAAGGACTTTCTCTCTAATATGCTCGGAAATGAGTCGTTTATTAAGTACGTTCTTTGGGATTAATCAAACTGAAAGCGAAATTGGCAACTGTTATTAAATTTCCTTTTTATAAGTTTGTTTTAATTTTCTCGCATGATTGGGGAAATGTATTTTAACCTAGCCTGCCTAGTTCGCTTCACTAATACACAACACAAAAATAAACAAACAAAGAACAATGTTTCTCCTAATCCTGAGCACAAACTTCCCAATCGAATAAATGAACATTGAGAAAACTGAATTGTGTTTCAAGAATTCCATAAAGGGGAACTATTAACTGCCTCTTAAGAGACAATGACTCCGCCAATACTTGAAAACAAAACGGAAAATTGATCCTGAATGAAAAGAGCGCTCCAGCTCCCTGTCGGTGACAGTGGGTCGCGGCGTGAGGCGTGTCCGCGGCGCGTCACTGACAATGCTCTCCGTCACTCACAACAGACGGCGGCGCTGTTTATATTCATTCACCAAACATTTCCAAGGAAGCGTATTGAATGACGACTACTTTATTACGTCGAGCAAATATTTCCACTGAGGAACACCAATTTAGATTCTATTATAATAATTGATTTTTATGTACTTTATGAAGAGGGCATAGAGTTGAGAATCACTCTTTGTACAAGACTTTTTATTCGTAGTATTCACGAGAAATAATTTAAACAAAAAGCCATGTTTTTTCGTTATTTTTAGACTAAACATACTCGCACTCGTTGCGTCTTGACTGAAGATTGAATAGGATCAAGAGAGTTGTCTATACAATGATTATAATTAGGTGGACAGCCCCGATGGCCCGTAGGTTAAGGCAGAAGTGTACCTCGCTCCCTATATTTTTTATATTCATTATTATATGCATATATAAGCGCCAGTGAGCCGGGAGCTACTACTGACCTAGTACCGCTGTGACCTAGGAATAGAACTGGGATTGTTTAGCGCTGCCACTAGCGAAGTAAATACGACGAACAAAGGCGAATCGAAACATTCTGGTTTTAAACCTACTTCTAAAAGGAATTTCTAGACTTTCTTGTTGAGAACATTGCAATATGGAATTTAATTTTTTTAGCGATAGTCCCGATCAAATTAAATAAACCTTCGAAGTTAGAGAGTATTCCTCAATAATAAACAACACATGAATTATGAGTTAGTTACTGTACTAAGGTAAAAGGTAACTTGATGATCATAGACTTTAAAGATATTTTGTGATACGATATAATTATTATTATCATTGACAATTAGAGCATATTCAAAGAATAAGAAGTAAGGAGCGAAAGATGATACACATTTGCTTGTGAATAAGAATATTTAGAGTTTCGGGTGTAACACAATGACACGATTATCTAGAGAGATGTACAACTTCAGAGCACTGTTTGTGTCAACATTAAAGTATGGCGTGAAGTTATTTTATGGTATGATGTGAACTGTAAGCCCGGACGTGACCACAGACAATAGACGCGGACGACACGACCATGCGACGCACAATGCAACCTCCACTTCCGCGGAACTATAACCTTGAAGTACTTTTAAAGCATTAAAATTGTTTTCCAAGTAGTTAAAGGAGGAAATTGCAACAAATGAACCTTTTCCTGAAGGCAATGCAATAGAAGAAATGTACTATATAAATAATTCCTTTCTCTACTTAGTATGATGGCTTTCTTAAAACACACGTTTTAATTACTGATGATTTATCAAATATTACTGCAATAGCTGGCAAAGTAGGCATTTACGTTAGAAGGTAAAACAGTCAGCAGTCATAAGCACATAAGTCCATAAAGCCTTGTTGCGGGCAAAGCTTGTTCTTTCCTCAAATGAGGCAAAAAATCAAACAAAGGACACGAAAAAAGTTAGATAAGAGTAACCGAATCATGATTGTTTTTGCTGTTTTTTTTTCGATTAAATAATTAATGACTTAGTTCTTCGCATTCATTCAATATTAATTCTACATGAATTAGCGATAGATACCGGTAAACGCAGCATGGGCAGGCCTCCCGCAAGATGGACCGATGATCTCATCAAGATCGCCGGGTCCCGTTGGATGCGGGTGGCGCAGGACCGATGCATGTGGAAATCTTTGGGGGAGGCTTGTCCAGCAGTGGACGTCTATCGGCTGATGATGATGATGATGATGTAGCGTAAGATTTTTAAAGAAATGGCACATTGGTTACCACCAACTCTTTTGATTGCCATATAAACTACAAGAGGTTTTTCCAGTTACACGTCAGTTATTATAATTAACTTTTCTATTGAAATATATGATGCCATTAAAGGATTTTTAAATAACTTTGTTTCAGTAATTTAGGTATTTTATAATCAAATATGAACTAAAATCATTTATTTCTAATAGACCATTTAAAAGGCACCTTATAACGTCAAAAAATTCCGAGCATATTTGAGAAAATGTTATTTCTACGAAGTCACCCTTGCCCGTAGTAGAGGTTCACACTCTACACAGTTTAACATAAGCAAGTTTTTCCAAGTAATATGTGCCGCTCGCGTACTTAGCATACACTATCGCTACGAGGCTACGAGGCTACGCGGTGCTACGAGGCTACGGCGCTACGGAGCTACGCCGTAGCACAGATTGGCCCCAATGCTATCAGCCTGTAGGTTAATGTCATCGGCGCCGTGCGACGCGCTTCAGCGATTGGCTGTTGTTTTGCTTCTTTTCCTAGAACAAGATTACGGTGCAATGAAGTGAGGGTATGTATCATATTATGATGTTTTTCCATATTATGAAAAAAATCCTGAAAAATCCAATAAAAATCTTTTAAGTCAATTTTTATCAACTTTTTTTGTTGACTGACCCTTTAACAATTCAAAAGTAGTCACGTCCCCTGTTGTGTTACATTATTGTAATCAACACTATATACATTAGTGAGCACGTGAAGTGATCGACGTGCTATCACTCCACTGTAGTCTGTAGTACAACAACATGCTCATATACGTCACGCGTCGCCTGTCGCATCACTGATACAGTTCCATAGTTAGTGACGTGACACACCTGACCAACAGTGGTGGTCATATAATTAATTAACAACGATTTACTCGACATTTTGATGTTATAGAAAAACAATGTCTTGTGCGTTTTTATATTCGTTTTTAAAAGTAATTGCTTATGTTGACAGATACATAAATAGTATAAACGTGATTAGCACGAAATATTGAAATCACTTACTATTTTTATTACTAATTTAATAAATAATCGATACCTACAAATTCAGAGCGCAGAGCTTAATTATTTGGCCAGCTTTATTAAGCTGGCCAAATAATTAAGAACGATTCTTAAACGGCTCGAGAGTTGTTTCAGTAGATACTTAGATTTAAAAAATCTAATAAAATAACATTGTGAAAATGACCAAAAAAGCAATATTATAATACATTGCATTGTAAGTTAATAGTTTGTTACGCGTCTGAGGCTTTTAATGACTGCATTACATCGGCGAAGCATTTGCAGCACCATTATTCTAAAAAGACGAGTTATAACCCATTTATGTAACCTTAACGTCTATTTGAAACCCTTTGCTTGACTACGCACCAAAAATGCTCTATGTAATTTAAGTCTGTGCTGTTTGGTTGCCATGCTAAGACAGAAACTGATTGAAATAATTTCTCACGTATGAAGTTATTTAACAGTGCGCGTTGTGTGTCTGGACCATTGTTGTATTAGAGTGTTCAAAAAATCAGAAGGACGTCTTTAGCATGTGATAACATTATTTCATTCAGTGTATTTTGTACTGGATATGATCCATGTTTTCTTTTATCAGTTTAACAAGTTCAACAAAATGACCAGAGAAGCATCCCTAGATTTTCACATTTCCACCACCATGCTTTTATTTATGTCACTTTTGTGTGCTGACGGTTGAAAGTTGTATTCGGAGGGCATCAAACAGATCGTTTTCCACCAGAACATGCTGTGTAAATGTTTTTTTCATTACAGAAAATAACATTTTTCCACTGTCTTCCTGTCCAGCCTTTATAACTCCTAGCAAATGCAACCTGGGCTTGCCTATGACACAATTACAAAAGATTATTTTGGTAAAAAGAACTCTTCAGCGATCTCAGCGAGCAGTATCTGAAGGCGTTTGGTACAGGCGAAGTCAAATAAAAGCATAGCAAGAAAGATTCCCAATCTTTCCTGCTCGCTGAGATCGCTGAAGAGTTCTTTTTACCAAAATAATCTTTTCTCAACTCTTCAGACCTTTTAAAAGGGCATTGTTTCGCGAAACGCACGATATTTTGATCGTCTCGCCGAGGTTACTTTCTCTGTTTAAGTATACGAAAAATAATTGAAGTTGTTTGGTACGTGTTAAAATGATTTACAGCGTGGAATATCATCGATTTTAAGTATCGCAGATGATCTGATATCTTTGAATACAACCAATTCCTATCGCAAAGTTTTATTATCACTTTCCTTGTAGATACATCACAACTTTTATTCTTCTTAATTATTTTTTCATAAAACAATCAACTTTTTGACTTTTAAAGTACTAAACAACAATAAAAGTATTCGAATAGAGGGCTTGTTACAAAGTATTGTAAATTATTTTTTTATAAAAAAAATCTTTTCATCGTTCTTAATAATATACTTATGGCCAACAAAACAAAAATATTTCAATATTTAAAACTTATTATTATTTTATTGAATTAATCATTTTACAAGTAAGCTACGACAGTGTGGCATAGTTTTGCGCTACTTAGAGACATCCAAAAAGACATACAAAAAGTGTTATTTTCGTAAAAGTTTATTTTTAAACAGTCGTTCTTAATTATGTGACCACCACTGTAAATGACGCTGCATTAAGGCATATAGGGACTTTGGCCACAAATCTAGTACGGCAATTAGATATTAAGCTGTATTTTAGTATTTTTTTGGCGTTTTGTATTTTTGTATTTTTGTATTTTTGTATTTTTGTATTTTTGTATTTTTGTATTTTTGTATTTTTGTATTTTTGTATTTTTGTATTTTTGTATTTTTGTATTTTTGTATTTTTGTATTTTTGTATTTTTGTATTTTTGTATTTTTGTATTTTTGTATTTTTGAATTTTTGAATTTTTGTATTTTTGTATTTTTGTATTTTTGTATTTTTGTATTTTTGTATTTTTGTATTTTTGTATTTTTGTATTTTTGTATTTTTGTATTTTTGTATTTTTGTATTTGTGTATTTTTGTATTTTTGTATTTATCATATTTTTCTAATTTTTAATTTTGTATTTTTGTAACTTTGTATTTTGTATTTTGTTTTTTTCTATTTATCTATTTATCTATTTATCTATTTATCTATTTATCTATTTATCTATTTATCTATTTATCTATTTATCTATTTATATATTTATCTATTTATCTATTTATCTATTTATCTATTTATCTATTTATCTATTTATCTATTTATCTATTTATCTATTTATCTATTTATCTATTTATCTATTTATCTATTTATCTATTTATCTATTTATCTATTTATCTATTTATCTATTTATCTATTTATCTATTTATCTACTTATCTACTTATCTATTTATCTATTTATCTATTTATCTATTTATCTATTTATCTATTTATCTATTTATCTATTTATCTACTTATCTATTTATCTATTTATCTACTTATCTATTTATCTATTTATCTATTTATCTATTTATCTATTTATCTATTTATCTATTTATCTATTTATCTATTTATCTATTTATCTATTTATCTATTTATCTATTTATCTATTTATCTATTTATCTATTTATCTATTTATCTATTTATCTATTTATCTATTTATCTACTTATCTATTTATCTATTTATTAGGGATGGGCCGAAATTCGTTTCACATTCGGTTTAACCGAATTTCGGTGGCTTGAACCGAACTTCGACATTCGGCCGACTTTCGGTTCAAATGCCGAACATTCGGTCTAAGATAAGAATTAACTCAACTATAATTACAAAAAAAAAAACAATAAACTTGTAAAACTAATAATCAAATCAGTCATTTACTGTAACATAATTGTTACCACTACACAATCTTTTCAGAAAATCAAATAAACTTTCAATAATTATTAACGAAAATGAAATAATTGTTATTAACGAAATGGACCTCTTGACATTGTCATTGAAATAATTAAGGCATACTAACTAACTTTATTTTTTAAAGTAGCTGTAGTAAGTAATAGTAAGTTTTTTTGCAATTTGCAGCTCAGTATCCGAGAGTGATGTAAAATATTCGCGGTATGAAATGGACATTTTTACACTTGTATGTGGTAATATGAAATTGTTATCGAGAAAATGTACAGTAAAACTTAAAAAAAGCACAACATAATATTTATGCACGTCCACATCTCGCTGGTAACTGAAACCCTTTTAGCATTAGATATCTGGTCGATTTTTTTTCAGTAGTTCATAAAGTTGAGGTAAAATAGTCTAACTAAAATATTTTCGACTTAATTTGGCATCAGGTATTTGGGCTTTAATATAGTCATTAATCGATTAAATCCAGGATCTTCTACAACCGACATAGGCGCTATCGCTCCCTAGAAAGCGCGCCAAAAATAACCGAAGTTCGGCCGAATTTCGGCCGAATTTTAAAATTTTACCGAATGTTCGGCCGAAGTTCGTATTCGGTACAAAGCACATTCGACCCATCACTACTATTTATCTATTTATCTATTTATCTATTTATCTATTTATCTATTTATCTATTTATCTATTTATCTATTTATCTATTTATCTATTTATCTATTTATCTATTTATCTATTTATCTACTTATCTATTTATCTATTTATCTATTTATCTATTTATCTATTTATCTACTTATCTATTTATCTATTTATCTATTTATCTATTTATCTATTTATCTATTTATCTATTTATCTACTTATCTATTTATCTATATAAGATCTCTCTTCTATTAATACTTCATATAGAATGAATAAACGTGTTGTTGCTCTGTTAAACAAAGAAATTTATTCATTAGCAATTGAAAATATTTTACAGATCAAAATTACCCACACACAATAAAATTAATACAAACCTGTTAAACAAAGAAACGACATTTAAGTTTATTCTTGTAACAAATCTTATTTAAAGCAATTACTATTAGGTATTTAAAACATTAGCTTTTTCACATATTTTCCACTTGACAATCAAAAAAACCTCATGACATTTCGTAAAACAATGAGAGCGCTAAGCGCGTCATAATTCGAATTAAAGGAGTATTAACTTCTTTACATCTCCCCCCTTGGGAAAAAGAAAAAAAAATCCACAGTTAACATTTTTTTTTCTTCACTTTACAATATTCTATTCCTCTATATGTGCTGGGATAAGCTTGGTGACGTGGAAAAGATTTGATTCTGTTTTCCTATGCCCAGTATTAATTTTATAAATGGTTTTGGAAACTTTTTCCATAATTTTAAAAGGTCTAATTTTCAGCTCATCCAGTTTTTTTCTATTTAATCTATTTCCGTTTTCCACGTAGACCATGTCGCCAACATTGAATTCACAGTTTTTCCTACTCTTATCAAACAGAATTTTGTTGTAGTTGTGTGACTTAAGTGTATTTTCTAAAGCTGTCTCTCTATCTTTAATCCAGTTATTTTGTGTTTTTTTCTCTTTCAATTCCTCTGGTAAAATTGCAGCATTTATGCCATGCAAAAGGTAACTCGGGGAAAAACCAGTTACTGAATGAATCGTTCGATTATATTTGTCTACACATTCGTGAGCTACTGTCGTCCAGGCTCTACTATTTCCATCTTCATTCATTTTGCACCGTATTTTATTAATCAATGTTTGGTTTAATCGCTCATTTAGACCATTAGAGAATGGTGCATTCACTGCAGTGAACACAATAGGTATTTGTTTGTCCTCTAAATATCTCTTAAATTCTTTAGAATTTATGCCTGGATATTGATCAGTGAGAAGTATCCCAATGTCTGCTGTTCCAGATATATTTGAAATTAACCTTATGAAATCATTTGCACTTTGTGTTTTCGATGTTAAAATAAATGCGTATCTTGTAAAGTGATCCACTAATAAATGTAGGTACTTCTTTGTGGACCTTGAGCCTCCAAAGCCTCCAATTGTGTCTATAGATACTATATCAAATGGCTTTGTAGCCGGACCCAGGTGTGACATAAATCCAATTTTGTCTTGTCCTCTTGACTTATTTTTTATACCACAGTTTTTACATATTTCTTTGATATTTTTTGTCAAGTTTTTAGCCATGTATAGTGGACTAAGTGTCTTTTGCATCTGTTGAATTCCAATGTGACAAAGATTCTTGTGTATATTTTTTATAAATTCTTTGCTAAATTTCTCTGATAGCATTATTTTTTCTTTATTTCCGACTTTTTTATAATAAATATTTTGTTTTTTTAACATTTTATCTTTATTCTTCTGTATTTCTACATTATTATTCTGATCCCTTAAAATATCTTCTAGACTAATTAAGTTTACAATCTTCATTTGTTCATCATTGTTCTCATTTGACTCTAGTACAGGATTTCTGCTTAGGCAATCCGCTTCTAGATTATCTTTTCCTGGAGAATACTTTATATTAAAGTCATACTGTGACAGATAATACATCAAGTCTCCTAGTTCCTCATCAGTTCTTGATTTTAAATTCATATTTTCTAGGGGTTTATGGTCAGAGTAAACAGTAAATGATTTTCCTATTAACCAATATTGCCAGTATCGCACTGCTTCTTTAATGGCTAAACACTCTAAGTAGATGGCTTTTTTCTTTTTTTGAGTAGCATTTAACTTCTTTGAAAAGTAAGCGACTGGCTTCTCTTTCCCATTAGGCTGCATCTGTTTTAATATGGCTCCAACCCCTTCAATAGAAGCATCTGTGTAAATTGAGATTGGCAAATCTTTATCATAAATTTCTAAAACTGGTTGTGAGCATAGTATATTTTTTATTCTATCAAAAGCTTCTTGGCATTTATCAGTCCAAATAAAATTTTGATTTTTCCTTAATAAGTTATGCAATGGATCTAATATTATTGCACTTTTGTGAATGTATTCATGATAATAATTAATTTTTCCCAAGAACTGTCTAACATTTTTCTGTGTCTTTGGAATAGGAAAATTTCTTATTGATATTAGATTGTCTTTCAATGGTTTTACAGAATTATTTTGTATTATATGACCCAGGTATTTTACAGAATCAGAGGCAAATGTGCATTTTTGAAATTTCAATTTAAATCCTTCTTTTTTAATAGCTTCTAACAGTTGTTTTAGATGATGAATATGTTGTTCAAAAGATTTTGAAAATATTAAAATGTCATCTATATAGTTTACCGCGAAATCTGTAAGTTTGTACTTTCTGAGTATATTGCTCAAAATCCTTTGGAATATTGCAGATGCCGTTTTCAATCCGAACGGAAGGCACGTCCACTGAAAGTGTCCTTCTTGAGTTACAAATCCTGTCTTTTTTCTGTCTTCTATTCTTAATGGTATAGACCAAAATGCAGAATTCACATCTAAACTAGTAAAATAATTACAATTTCTGGTTTTTATCATTAAGTCTTCTATTAAAGGAAATGGTTGGGCCTCCGGTACTACTATTTTGTTCAACTCTCTGAAGTCAATACATAATCTAGATTTTTTATTTTCTTCTTTCTTAACCGCCAGGGTAACTGGTGCAGCAAATGGACTATAAGATTCTTCTATAAGTTTGTTGTCCAGCAAGTTTGCTATTTGTGTCTCTATTTCTTTCTTATCTTCTATGGTACATCGGTACGGCCTCTTTCCACAATACTTGTCTATTAATAAATCTATTCTAGCTTCATAACCACTGACTGTACCAACATCATATTTATTTTTTGCAAATATTGTACTATATTCATCAATTAATTTATTTATTACTAATTTCTGATGCTCATTTAGATGATCTATTTTTATTTCAAACTCTTCTTCCTTTACATGTTCATTAAAGTTAATTTTGTATTCAATATTTTCTGTGCTTTTTGCTTCTTCATCATTGGATCTTGTATTCATTTTATTTGGGCATTGTTTCTGAATTATTTCTAAGTCTTCATTTTGTATTAAGTTTAAAATTCTTTATCAAGTCTAATCCAATCAGAAAATCATACTTGAAATTGTTTTCTTCGATAATGTACACATCTACATTTTTCTCTATCTCAAATATTTTAATCTTTACATTTATCAAACCACTAGTTCTCTGGACACCATTAATAGTAACTAAGTTTGCTACATTCATACTATTTCCTTTTCCTTTTAGTTTTAATAGCTTGGAATTAATCAAGGAGACATTTGACCCAGAATCATAAATTCCATCTATTTCTTATACATCGTTTAAAAGCAGTTTTACTTTTATTAATGGTGTCACTATTAGTTTTTTTGATAATTGTCATTTAGTTCAGCTTCAATTACTGAGTTATTAACATGTTTGATATTGTTTCCTTTTATTTTTTCATTTTCATTTGCTTTAAACCAGCATGTAGATTCGGGGTGATAGCGTATTCCTTTATTTAATTTCTCACAATTTTTACATGGGCTTTTATCTTCGATCTTGTTGAAGCTTATTTGATTTCCATATTTTCTGTAAACTGTGTTTTTCTTTTTAAAGACCATATGCTCATATTTTCTCACTTCATTGAATAAATCAACTGTATCTCTTAATGTTTCTCTATCAATCTTAGTTAATATAAATTCCGGCAAACCAGCAGCAATAAGATCTACCATCGTTCCCGTATCAATGGAGTTTTTCATATCAAGTAGCAACTTTTCCTTTTTTATAGCATAATCTACTAATAATCCATCTCTATATTTAAATGATAATGCATAGGTAACATGGTTCCAGCCTCTATTGGTAAAAGATGCACAGAATTTTTCTTTCCATATTTTCCACTCCGAATCCCTGGTGAGTTTTATCATCATAGAACTGTACCAGTCTATACAGCTTCTATCCATAAACAACCTGAGAATTTCAATTTTTTTTATATCATCCATTATATTGAAACGCTGGCATTCTTTTTCAAATATGTCAATCCATTGGTTTGCATTGCAATTTTTTCCTGTGAACTTCTCAATCACAAATTTATCCGCAATATGTTTTAAGTTCTGTTCCTTAGTCTCTTGTGCATTTTCCATCATTTTCTCCAATATTTTCTCCAGTACACTTGTGTCATTAGTTTGAGCAGTTGTAGTTGGTTTTTCATTCACTTCCTCTAGATATTGGTTTCCAAATTGCAGGTTACCATCGTCATCTAAATAAGTTTCTCTGAGTTCTTTTGTCAATGTAATCCAAATATTTCGTGTTTGGTATCTTTTCTTCAGACTATTTCTTACCTTTGTAAAGGCAGGCGTTTTAATAAGCTCAGTGTGACATCTAACTCATTGAGCCTCCTCTGGTATAGCGTAAACTTTTTCCTCACACGTAGCAACTGAGGTTAAACACAATAGGTTCGATTTTTCGTCGCTTGATGGCAATATTTTGAATTCAAAACGAAGTTTCTCCATGTTTGATGTTTATAAGCAGAAATGTCGTTTTATAAGATCTCTCTTCTATTAATACTTCATATAGAATGAATAAACGTGTTGTTGCTCTGTTAAACAAAGAAATTTATTCATTAGCAATTGAAAATATTTTACAGATCAAAATTACCCACACACAATAAAATTAATACAAACCTGTTAAACAAAGAAACGACATTTAAATTTATTCTTGTAACAAATCTTATTTAAAGCAATTACTATTAGGTATTTAAAACATTAGCTTTTTCACATATTTTCCACTTGACAATCCAAAAAACCTCATGACATTTCGTAAAACAATGAGAGCGCTAAGCGCGTCATAATTCGAATTAAAGGAGTATTAACTTCTTTACATCTATTTATCTATTTATCTATTTATCTATTTATCTATTTATCTATTTATCTATTTATCTATTTATCTATTTATCTATTTATCTATTTATCTATTTATCTATTTATCTATTTATCTATTTATCTATTTATCTATTTATCTATTTATCTATTTATCTATTTATCTATTTATCTATTTATCTATTTATCTATTTATCTATTTATCTATTTATCTATTTATCTATTTATCTATTTATCTATTTATCTATTTATCTATTTATCTATTTATCTATTTAACTATTTATCTATATATACAAGGTGTATTTTTGGTCTTGCTCAACCCGCTAGGAGATCATTCTACTCATAAAAACAAACAACTTTCATTATGGAACCAACTCTGAAATCGCGAAAAAAATATCAGCTGGTTCATAATTATAGTCCGAGGGCATTGAACGTTTCTTAGAAACAGCTGATATTTTTTTCGCGATTTCAGAGTTAGTTCCATAACAAAAGTTGTTTGTTTTCATGGGTAGAATCATCTCCTAACGGGTTGAGCAAGACCAAAAATACACCTTGTATATATATTTCTCCTATAGGGTGTGAAATTCCAAAAACCTTTCTTATTGTTTGGTTTGTGCGTTGACAAATTTTATACCTATTTTATATAATATCGATAACATTCAAAGGTTTTTTTTTGCTAACTTTCATCAAACAGCTTTAACACAATTTACGAGAAAATATCAGCTTAATGTATTTGTCATAATTTTGCAACAACGGCAACACCGCCAGGTGTGTCGCGACACTTATAGTCGACAGTGACGGACAGGCGCAAATGGAGCGCGATCATAGCAGTGTGCGCGATAACGTAGGGATACGCATCACTCGCCGTCAGTCCGGCCGGGGGTTAATTGTACACGCGAGCCTTGATGCACTGCAAAACTGAGTGTAAACACGACTTATACTAATGTTAAAAACCTGGATCCTTGCACTATTTGGACAGGTCCACTTAAATCTGCTTGCGTATGAGTATTCATTAGAGAGTACTTCAGACATTAACCTTCATGATCCTCGCAAATTTTTGATCATTACGATTGTTTCTTCTCAGAGCAGTACAGCTATGAAACACCGGCCCCATCGGTCGCTTAAAATAAAAAATCCTTAACCAGAACACCACTGTATGTTAACTTATAACTAACTAATCCGTCTGATGAATGTGAAAACTTTGGTCCTTTGCAATCGAACGTAACGTCCGTTTGTGTAATCCTCAGCAATAATATAGAGAATGAAGAAACACATCATAATACCATAGCTTAATGAGTAATAGACAATATCGCTGCGTGTGATTCCGCGCGGCGAGGCACGGCACAAGTAAGTACGATCGTCTCACACCTCGCGAATTATTAATGTAAGCACTTCATTATGTAGTACTGAGTATGTGCGACAACTGATAACACGTGTGTTATGTCTGTAGTACATGTGTTGGCGTCAAGTATGATGGAGGCTTTGTATTAATTAGACTAATGAGAGATACTTCTGAATGTCGTATAAGTCAAATTAAAACAATAGTTTTGCATAAAGAAGAATGGTCAAGAAAACCCCACAGTAAATATGGAATAATAATATAAATTCACTGTACAACCAGGCGTCCGTCACTCGTTCAAGGCCACGCGTTTTATGCCTACCGCTTCGCGTATCGTCGACGATACAACGAACACCGGGCTGTCGCGCGCCCGGCTGAGTGCTCGCGCGTCACGGGTACAGCGCTGACTATCAAAATGCCGAAACCACGTAATAATAATTATTGCGTGATTATTGTGCAATTCCCCTGTTTCCCAATTCTCCTGTTTCCCTCTTGAATATTTATTATAATTATTCACGCGGTTTTGGATATTTTCGGCACTAAAATATAATAATCGGGAATTCAAGGAACGAAAAATATGCATCAGTCATTTTATTAAAAGAAAAAATATTTGATCAACAAATGAAAAAAATTTGATTTTTCTAAAACATTCGTTTTATTACCATTATCATCATACGTATAACCCTAGCAGATTTGTTGGACGATACGCACACACGTTAGTCGCGCGGCGGGCAAAAGAATCTCAACTCTCTTTGTGCGTACTTACGGTACATTTCTCCTCGCTGCAAACAGTTGGTATTATTATTATGATTTTGTAGGCTATTATAGCGTAGGTTTTTTCGTTTTTGTATTGGAGTGAAGTATCTGTTACGTAGTAACTATTTATTAATCTGTGGTACAACACACAAGTACATAGCAATACTATTTTAAGCTATTTGCTAGACCTTGACACTAACACTACACTGACACGTATTAGTCGTAGTGTAGCTGAACACATGACTATAATACTGTTGTCCATATGTCACTGATCGTTTAACTTGTATGTGTGCAAAGAGACTTATTTAACTTGATTGTTAATTCCTTCCACTGTTTTAATTAAACAAGAAAAATCTTTGTCGGTCTGTAAACGTTTAAGTACTTCTTTCGGTCTGTTTGTAACTTGATCACGCCACAGGCCTGTCAGCCACTTTGGAAACTAGAGGGAACTTAGGAGCTAGTTACCAAGTTACGATACAGGGTACTTTTGATATGCAACGATTGTCGTCGCGAGCAATACCTAGTCAATTCGTAAATAAGAATTGTAACAATATAATAGCGTTCGCTGGTTTATCAGAGCAAGCAGGTGCCTGAACCTATTAATCTGTTTCTACGCGGATACACACAACTCCCGCGGGTCCTTTTAACTGTCTCATTATTACAACTGACAGGTTAATGGTCTGTGCCTATTGATATTGAACAACATACGTAACACGAAGATAGTTCAGTATACCGGTAAGTTTCTTTAGCTTAATTATATCAAACCTGATTGTCTCCAAACTCTAACTATTAGATGTTTAAGTCTGGTCGTCTCAACACTATTGGCGAAATAAATAGACGTACTTTGGCTTAGCTGCGTTCCGTCTCTATCGTACACTTGATGTTTGGCAGTTGTGTAACAGTAACAGGTATAGTGCTAAGCCAAAGTTGGTGCTTAGTAACGTATACTAATCTCGCCATAAGTGTTGTCATGGGGAGTAAGTGGCCCTACCATCACCTCTAATGTCAAAGCCAACCTCCCCTGCACGTGGTACACCCTGCTAATTCACTGACGAGGCTCGGATGGATTAGATCTTTTCACAAAGAAACCTTCGCAGTCTTATTGCATATATTTGTGTTATAGAACTTTTTTCGATTGAGATATTGTAAAATAAACATGGTCGTGGCAGAATTGTGATATCTTTTCCACAAATGCCATTAATAAAGAGTTGAAGTCGAAGTAAGTGTTGTCATCTGTAGCTGTACTAACAGTACCGCGTAACAAACAAACAAACGCGCAGATTGTCATAAATCATTAGCAGCCCATCAGTAATGATGTTAAGCTGTGTACAGACGAGCGCTGATTGACGCGCGTCGCGGCGGCAAACAGTCGCACCTGCGACACACACTAATTGTGTTATTGATTGCTTGTTGTACTCGCTCAAGTAATTCAAGAGTTACATCACCTGTACCTTACGTACTTTGGGTTACGTATTAATTAGACACAGTCAGTAAAGTATATCTATTGCGGGGCGCCCGGTATAATTAAAGTCATAAGTATTTATACATATGACTCTGAAATTCCCGATCCGTCTTGAGCAAGCGTGGTGATCAATACTCGTGCCTTCTCTGTATGAGAAGCCTTTGCCCTACAGTGGGACAGTTATAGGCTGATATTATTATTTGTTATTCAGTATTTAATGCGTTCCATAATGTATACAGATAGGTAGTGGAAATAATAAAATAATGGAATCAATCATGGACCCTGGCACATGGTTAATTATTTTTTTCTTGAAAACTCATAAATGTATTTGAAATTTTAATTATTGAGTGAAATAATTATATTCTTCTTTAATTTATTTTATTAATGAGAATCTGTCCATTGGTTTTTGAGAAAACTTAAACTGTACCTGACGAGCCTGCATGCCTATTCAGAGTTGCTTCTAAAAATAAAGATGACAAATTCTCGAAAAAATGGCATTCTGTTTATTCGGGCCGTTAGATCGTCCAAAAATACTGGACTTATAGGTATTAATCGTAAAACACACCTTGTCTCTGCATCACCTAAGGTAGACTGGCAGAAAATGCCTAAGGCATGTCCGCCTCTGTACGGTGTTCGTACATAAAGTTTAAATAAGTAAAAGCTCCGGAGTGGTGGCTTGCAACGTCGCTATTTAGTAAAAAATAGCGCCTAGACGTGACGAAGACTGAATAAATACGTATCTAAAATTGTTTGATATTTGTTTAGTTTTAGAATTTTTAGATTGATTTGGCGGACTATTTTTTGTCGTCTCTCTTATTGACAGAAACAAAATGGCTGATGGAAGTTGAATCCGGGACATCGAATCAGTAAGCTCGTGCCACCGCTAGAGCAACAGGCAGCATTCACGTAAATTTTGTAACGCTCTTCAAAGAACATGAATATTTAATAAATATAGTTTACGTAGTTGAATTATATTAACTAATGAACAAGTTTAAAGTTTGAGAGAAGTTGTAAACACGCACTAGACATGTTGTGAAATAAAGTTGTTCCGTGTCTCCCAACACTGAACAACTTTATTTCACAACATGTCTTGCCCTGCCCTGTGCCCTTACATTGCATGTTTGAAAACTCTAACGAAGTTACGATACTACTCATAGTATACTGCTTGTTATAACTACATGTATCAACGATGACTGAAGAGATGACGGTACATTTATAGGAATTACACTGAGAGATGTATTGTTCAGGCTACTAGTAAGCAATGAATTGACAACATTTTTGGCGGCAGGTTGAAAAATTGTGGTGACCCCCTTGTCTGTTGCTACTGTGATAATGATTTACTTAATTGTGATACCTTTACTTATTAGTCTGCAAGAAACCACAGAGATAAATATTTGAAAATTGAACATTCTTTTTCATTATAGTTGTGTTTATTATAGTCTACCTTGCTTTTTCCCTTTTGCCGGCGACACCCGATTATGGCTTATAATAAAAACTGATGAGTTTTGATGGTGAACACGCTATTCTCTGCCACTACTAGACCAATGTGCAAACAATCTTTTTGCGTTAGATAGTCCGTTTATGAAGAAGCGAGTGAAACTGCGGTGGTAATTACCTCTGAATGTAGAAGTAGACGGTCGATTTTTGCCCCATTGTATAAATAAAAGACTAAGTAAGTAATAAAACAAGAAGTAATAATAGGGAACAGCGGATTCAATCAGTAAACAGCTTAATATATTCACTGGAACTAGTTTATATGTAAAGCGAGACAACGCCGGCAAATTGGCGGTTTCTTCAGCGGCGCCTCGATGGTAGCTGCTCGGCTCATTATACGCGTTCACATGCGCGCTGCCTTCGAGCCAAATGTTCGACTAAACGGTCCCAGATGGCAATGGATGCAGAACACGGCGATGCGGTGGGGTGAAGCCGGTAACGAGATAGTGTGAAGTGTTTCGGTGATGTGTTTGTGTTTGTTGGTCGGACTTCATGATGTCGATGGAGATGTAATGGCAGCCAGGAGGCGATAGATGGAGTTGTTACTACGAATCATTTTTGTTCTTCATTCTACATACACTTCAATCAGTAGACTGATTGTGCCAATTTTTCAATCGCGGTAGAATAACTGATGCCTTTGTATAGACTCGTGGCCCTATGTGAACTACGACTTATACGAATCCGACATCGTGCAATAAAGTTTGACGTAACAGAAGTTGTATCTGGTGGGCAGTAGTCCACCAGACACAACTTTTATCTGCTCGAAGGATCTCCCTTTTCAATGAAGGATATATAGGATAGTTCCTCACTATTTACTCTGTTCCATGAACCTCTAAACACTCTCGCAATAGCGTGCGACTGCCCCTCACCTGCTAGTTAGCACAGCACCGCTGCGTGTCACTGCGGAGTGTGAGACTATCTGTTGCTAATTACGCGTACACACCACTACAGAGCTGTTAGCGCCACTTCGCTGTTCCCTTACAATTGCCCATGTCTTGTGTCTCATCAAAGTAAGTATTGCAAACTCAAACTTAAAATTTAAACCACAGGTACTTTAAGCATATTTTACTTTAAACTTTCGCGTTGCATATTTATACATTACTGTTTTTAGCGGGAATTAATTTGCCGAAACATCAAGCAAAAAACAAAAATGTATGTGCGTGTTAAATCCCGCTAATACAGTAAAGTATGTCAAGGCGTCAGTCAGAAAATTGAAGCTAGTTGCTCGTTCCTACAATAGATTTTGGTATGTAAATGAACCGTTTTATCCGTCTGATGTAGTTAAACTGTAACTATTTTAAGCTGTGAGGTCAGCTGCTTTAAAAAAAAATGTTTTTAATGATGCTGCTAGAAGATTAAAACTTTGGAATAATATTATTATTTCTTCGTCAAGAGTAAGAATAATCCTATTCTAAAGTTTTAATCTTCTACAATGAAATACAAAACAGCGTCATCTAGGACAGTATCCATGTAGTTTGCTATCAAGATGGCCAGCGCTATTGATGGCGGGATTTCGCGCGGATCGCGATAGTGTGGCCCCGCCCACTTGCAGAGTTAGGGCCGGATCCACCGGCGCGGCGCCAGATACCGCCGGCGCGGCGTCCACTCGCGCGGCAACCGGGACAGAAGTACCGCGGGGACCTCTGGAGTAGAGGTACAGCTGTACAACGGACAAAGAAATCTGTAAGAAATCAGCGTTATGCAGGCAATAATCGCCAGGTTACCCATGAAGATTATGTATGCATTGTTTTTGTGACGATTCTGCCAAACTATTCCCAACCACTGCAAAAAAAGCCGAAAGTCAGAAAAAGCTGAAAGCCAGAATCAGTAGTTGAGCCCACCAGAGAACGCAAACACAAACATTACGCAACGCAAACAATAAAGATCGACGAGTCTCAGAGAAACGATTCAACTGTCTTAGATCCCGAAACGAAATAAATCAGAAAGAACATCGGAAGAGTAAGAAAAGAGAGTATATGCATGGTGAACTCATGCAAAACCTAGCATGTATGGCCTGCATAAGTTCAGTGTGTACAAGTATGACTGACGAACCTACGATTCTAAGTTAAATTTTCTGTTTCATGCGGTCAATGCACACTAGGTTATGCAAGATGGTTATATGGTTATTGAGTTCTGTACAATAAAGGCTATGTTAAGATGGCCTTCAGTGAATACTACAAAGACAAGATTTGTTTTAGAATGAAAATGTAAGTGCCATAACATATCTGCATACTCCTACGATGCTACGAACAACAAACACCAACAATCCGATTGGCACAGTAACGCTCCTGGAGCATGGATATCGGCTCCAGCACATATGTGAAACAAATAATATTTGCACAGTTAACACATAGTCGAACTGCGTCTCTCTGTATGAGAATTGTGTTTGTGAATGAATCAAAATGGCTGATCGAGGTCATCGCGTGACGTCACAGGCTGTGTCTACGACCCAGGACCGTTAGTGTATTGAATAAAGATGACCGGGTTTCAAGCTCAGTGCTGAATTGGAGAGAGGCATACAACCATTGTGATTTTGATTGTGGAGAATACTAAACACTGGCTTTGGAAAGGTTCTTCCAGGAACTTTGGATCTGGTGGTCACAATATTGAGACAGTATGACTATATCACACACTCTCGTTAATTTAATAAAATTACCCGTCAAAGTCAAATCATTTGATTATAGTAAATACCATTCCAAAGGTACTTTAAAACGTTAGTTACAAGAACAAATACAATGAATCTAGTTTTTTCTTCAAATCAAAATCTCCCCAAGAGAGAAAAAAAATCTACTACGCTTCCCATTCAAATTAGTTTTGGTATCATCTATTTACTAATCACAAATTTTGTAGACAAGCAAACGTTTTTCGATTTTTTTTCTCAACGCTATTTTCAACGGGCAGTGTGTTGTCCTTCTGCGTCGCCTGTGCACAGCGCTGCCCCGATGCGTATCTCTGGTAATGAGAAAGATATTCCACTCGATACGAGCTAATACACTCGTTTTTACTTCTGGCTCCGGCCGATCTAATCGCTTATTTCTTTTTGTGGCTTGAGCTGATCAAACCGTTTCTGTTAACGATATGTTTCTAGAACATGCTTCAGTACTTGGGGAGTCATTGTTTAGTACTAAAGGTTAGCTTAGCTGTTAGTGATAAAGTCTTTTTTAAGTATTTTTTTATGATTAACTGAAAGAGATAACAGTAAACTGAATAATTGAAGGTAGTAACAAGATAACTTGGCTCTTTCTGGAATTTATTTCTTCAATCGAAGATGAAAAAAGTTGACAAGTAAAACTCGTGGATTATTCTATCAGCTTAAACTTTTTTTTAAGTCTCAATTAAGCTGCCAATATTTTAATTTTTTGAAATTAAATATTTTATTCTCTCAAAAAAAATTACAAAGATATTTTTAGACACAAATAAAATAACGCATCAAAATACTATATACATAGCAACCGCTGGTGCTGTTTCATAAACACATGGTCGGAACAATGTTGTAATTTCATACGCAAACCATCATGATTTTTGAAAAGAAGATCAAAAATATCTCTTTAAAGTTTACATTTAGTGACTGGGCAACCAAAGGAATTAGGAAAAGCAGGGAAAAATTGTTTGAGCTGTATGGCCTTAAGCCTTATATTAACACGGAATCTTTTAACAAATATGTGGCTACTTATTCAAAAACTTTTAGAAACACCTGCAAGGTAGCTAAGGCCCTATTCATAAGCGATAAAATCAAATCGGCAGACGATAAAATAAAGACAGTTTGGAAAATTATAAATAACGAAACGTGCAAGAAAAAAGTACGTAACACAGAATATACATTGGAGACGTCTCTTGGTCCAATAAGTTCTAACAAAGACGTAGCGCAGGAATTTGTGAGTTTCTTTACTAATATACCGGCTATAACTACAGAAGCATTAAAGTCATCATCTGAGGTTTCAATTGATTCTTTAAAAACAAACGTTCCTGGCTGTCCGGTTATATTTCAATTTAAACACATTAACCCGGCGACAGTTATAAAAGCCTTCAAACAAATCAAAATAAAAATCACTGAAGATCTATGGGGAATGTCAATTAAAGTTTGTACGTCTATAATTGAGACAATAGCACCATATTTGGCTTCTATTTTTAATATGTGCGTAGACCAAGGGGTCTTCCCCGATTTAATGAAATTGAGTAAGGTTGTACCTCTTTTCAAATCCGGAGACAGTAAAGATACCAACAATTATAGACCCGTGTCAGTATTACCTGCTTTCAGCAAGGTGTTCGAAAGGATAATGCTCAATCAAATGCTGATTCATTTTAACACCAATAAAATCTTGCACGATCAGCAGTTTGGTTTCACTAAAGGGCGTTGCACAACCGACGCCGGTGTTACTTTATTAAAACACATATATACTGCGTGGGAAGAAGCACACGATGCCATTGGGATCTTCTGTGACCTTTCCAAAGCATTTGATTGCGTAGATCATAACACATTACTTTTGAAACTCCAGCATTACGGACTGGGTAAACTTGCGCAAAGTTTGGTAAAATCGTATTTAAATAATAGGCTCCAGACAGTTCAGATAAATGGGGTAAATTCTGATGGTTTAAAAGTAGAAATGGGAGTTCCACAGGGCTCAATTCTGGGTCCCTTTTTCTTTTTAGTTTACGTAAATGACCTCCCACACTTATTAAAAAGCCAGCCACAAATGGTATTGTTTGCCGACGACACTTCCTTGATTTTTAAGATAAACAGGAAGGCCAATAATTTTGATAACATTAATAATGCTTTACTTCAAGTACATAATTGGTTCACGGCAAATAATTTAGTATTAAATGGAAATAAAACTAAATGCATTAGATTCGCTTTGCCAAATGTCAAAAGCAATAACTATGACATAGTATTGAATAAGGAGAAACTAGAATTCGTCACTGAAACTGTTTTCCTAGGGATCACGCTTGACTCAAGGCTACAATGGAGTCCTCATTTAGCATCTCTCGCAAGACGCCTAAGTTCGGCAGCGTATGCCGTTAGGAAAATCCAGCATTACACTGATGTAGACACCGCGAGGTTAGTTTACTTTAGTTATTTTCACAGTGTTATGTCTTACGGGATTTTACTGTGGGGACGAGCTGCAGACATCGAGTCTATTTTTATTCTGCAGAAAAGAGCAGTCAGAGCCATTTACAATCTTCGTATGCGCGATTCCCTACGGGAACTGTTTAAGGAAATTAACATTATGACGGTACCTTCTCAATACATTTATGAAAACATCATGTACGTTAGGAAAAATCTCCATCTATTTGGTAAAAGGGGCGATAGACACAATTATAATACAAGAAATAGGGACCAGTTAATCCAACCTGGTTTTAGGCTGGCTAAAGTAGATACTTCCTTTATGGGGTACTGTTTAAAGTGTTATAATAAAATACCTCCCCAAATTACTCAACTAACTGAGACTAAATTTAAATCTTATATAAAACGCACATTATGTAGCCGAGCTTATTATAAATTAGGGGATTACATTAATGACCAAAATGCTTGGCTGACTGCTGGTCCTGCTCCACAACCGTGTAATTAATTAGTATTCGACGCTAGTGTTGATTGTAAAACTACAAAAATAATAGTATTGTGTCGAGTCAAAGTGTTTGTTTTATATAAATTCACATAGCATACAATGTGAGCGCTATGTTCTTTGCATTTCTTCTGTCTGTCATTGACTGAATGTACTCTGGCAGCTGGGAGTTTGTCATGCTCACTCAAATGTCTCACTGACGGTGGCGTGTGTGTTGGATCATTTGGTTCCCTTCAAAATGGTTGAGCTATTTGGTGCCGATCCACACGTCATGTCCGTGAACGGGCGCTGTCTGCTGAGACTGGTCATCTCTTAGCTGCCACAGTTATTTTAAATTTTGTTTTGATTCCTTAAAACAATATGTCTTCTTACATTATGACTTGTTACGTTGTTCTCACATAGTACTTTAAATTCTACAATGAATGATGTAACCAAATTTTTGTAATCTATTGATTTTTAAAAGAGTGTCCATGGAGTTTCTTGCTCGCTCTTCTCCATGAGACCTACTCCTTGGAACGAGCAACTAGCTTCATTTTTCTGACAGACTGACACCTTGACGATTCAAAAGTACCTGTAAATGGTTTATTTGAATAAAATAGTTTTGAGTTTGAGTTTGAGTTTTGAGTTTGATCAGGACAATGATGTAATTTCGTACGTAAGCCTTTAATTATATCATCCAAACGCACGATGAAATATAATTATATAGGGACGATGTTGTTTCTCTCTCCATCATTTTGTTAGTCGGCGACTGCCCTCGTAGTGTGTCCCTGGTCTTCAAAGATCATCACATCACTTCAGAGTGAACAATTAGTGACAAACGACATGTGGGCAAGCGTGATATTGTTTCTCCTGAATATTTGCTTTATTTCTGTAAGTAAAACGGTCTTGTTTTTATTGAAGTGTTGTCATCTATAATGTATGGGTTAACTCCTTTATGACACCCTTATTATTTCGACGGGCCTGTTGGTCTAGTGGTTAAGTGACCCTGGCTGTCTTGGCGTCATGGTTGACTATAGCGCCTGCGCTCCGTTCCTACGACAGCCGGGCAAAGCGCTGCCTCATCACAGCTTCAAGCGCAAACAATACGGTTGCATGAAAAAGCATGCAACACTGCTAAGCCTTAGGTCGTGGGTTCGATTTATTTTTTATTTTATTTTTTTATGCATATCATATGTCTGGTTACCATTGGGATCAGATGACCGTGTGTGAGTTGTCCCGCGATATTTATTTTTTTATGTTGTCGCAGTCTTGCTTGTCGTCGGTCACCGTGCTGAACCGGGACTACAGCTATGTGCCCGTCAGACAACTGTTAGCAGCCAATGTAAGTGATTTACACTTCAGTAGGGTTATCTTACATTTACTCTACTCCAAAAATGAGCTTAACTCTTCAGAGGTTCACCAGTCTGTCAGTGTCTGAGATAGAGACACTGAGGAATAGAATGAAGGCTAAAAGGAGGGACTGACGGATAACTTGAAGGCTAGATGAAAAGACTGACAACCCAATGAATATTTGTGTTTTCTATAAAGCTAACTGCAACACTTGAAAATGACTGAATTAATTGCGACAGAACGGAAAAAAAGATTATTATACGGGAATTGAATGTTAAGATAGGGCTACTAGTGAATAAAATTGTCTTCTTGTCTTCAGCTCTAAGCAGTCCTAGAGGTGGCGGGCGACGCGCCGCTTCACCCTCGCCTGGGCTACCTGTACTCTATGCTGAGCAGGAACTACCACCAGGGCCCGAGGTACGGCCAGCTGCACCACGCGCTCCGCCTCAGCCAGGCAGACAGACCCTCGTATGATGTCAACAAGCTGAATAGGATATTTCCTACCGAGGCCGAATGGACAGAGTAGATTTAGCTCCACTAGCTTAAAGAAAACATACGCCGAATTTCGGTTAATCTGTATTTTCGCAAGATGTGCCGCTGTTCCTGGAGGGGCCTACGGAAATCATTTTTATAAATTGTTTTGTTTGTGATTTAATTATTTTTGTTTTAAAAAATAAATTAGCGACATTTGTATGGGAGTTACAAATCTTTAAAAATCTTGTCTTTTATTTACTGTGATATGCATTATAATACCTTCCATTGATGATAAATAGATAGTGGTGCCAATAGATGAGAGACTCGCGTTAAAGACGGTTTCCTACTTCAAAAGATCTTTGGAAGAAATGTGGAACAGTGTGTAAAGTCCTTCATCCTCCATTGAAGAGGGAAGTCTGGTGGGCTACTGCCCGACGGTTCTAGTCGGGATTAGAACGACACGTTCTAATGTCGCCGATAACTCATATATCGCGATGCAGGATTGTTAGTTGTAGTTCACATGTTCGGCGATAGATGTCGCCACAGATCTAAGCGTATATGCAGACAGCAAACTTACTCTGAATTATGTAAAGATGAAGTGGGTTAGTGGCTAAGTGATCTAGGACCTACAAAGGAGCTACATAAACGAATAAACGTTTGTTATGTATTCTGGTGTCCGCATCAGCGCTCTGAATGACCTAACTCTCTAGGTTGTCAAAAGCTGCGTAATAAGGAATTAGTCGTATACTTGTAGATTCTTGGGACTGTTACTGGAAAACCTAATAAAAGTGTAACTTCTAAACTCCACACGCTAACAACTCGCTAATCGTTCATCACTTGCATCCGCCATGTTCGACTGTGATACACGCCGGTGACGTCACGGGTACACCTCTCCACGCAGTGCGCGCACATATCGGCCGGAGTGCGAGCGATGTAGCGCGCGCCCTGCGCTGCCGAGCGTACAGCCCGAGCAGCGGTCATGTTGACTTCTCCACTACTGACACGAGTGCTAGCTGCTGATTATTTTTGAAATCCAGTGATGTAAGTACCGTAGTTTGTGAACACTTATATTCAATTCATAATAGCATTTTTTCAACGATCGATCATAACCATACTAGCTGTTCTACGTGTTTTCACCCGCGCACTAATTTTAATTTATTTAATTAAATTTTTAATTTATTTATTTGTTTCAGGCATCGAGGCCCATATAAACATAATACAATACTATATTAATATAAAACTTAAAAATACTATAAATATATATATTACATAATGACTATAACTAGTGATAACTATAACTAATGGGTTATTGGTTAACTGCTCCGCTCCTGTGGATTATAGCGTGAAGTTATATAGCCTGTGTTACTCGCTGTTGACGTAGTTTTATATTGGTGAAAGAATTCTTTAAATAGGTTTAGTAGTTACGGAGCCTATTCAATGCTGTTTGCATTGAATAGGCTCCGTTACTACTACGTAACATTCAACTCATTTCTCTTTATTGTGATTTAATATCTACCACGTTTATCAATAGTGACTTGTCCTGGAGCAAATTATGATCTTTCCTTTATATTATCTATCTATTCCTATTTCACATTTTCTAATTAATCTCGACTAGCCATTAAATAATTCAATGTTTTTTTTTACCAAGCAAGACATAAATAAGTGAGTGACTAACTACAACCAATCAATCCGAGTCGGAACTGAACCGAACATGTTAATTCGCAGCACTATCTAAACTACATCAATTGAATGGAAACAGCGGAGCACTCCGACAATTACCGACAATGGCATCTGCATACAATGGACCGATCTCTGATCACCGCTATCAACGTCGACAAATCGTCGCCGAAACGTCGACAAATCGCTGCCAATTAAACGATAGATGTCGCTGTAGCCATTTGGAGACATGTGGAGGTGTATCGACATGGCTTCTATTGTTAGCGTCGCTTGTCGACAAACATGAGGTCAGTGTAGTGCACAACACCGAGTGTCCGGCTTGTCGGTGTCTCTGATACACTGTGTACACGGCAAAGGGACTGATAATGAACAGTCGCTGTCTTCTATTAATTATTGTGGTGCACTGGGCTCAGACAATGACAATGCTTGTGATAAATATTGAATATAGTTTCTGCAACAGATATAGCACTGACGATATTAGTGAGCCTGGTCGAAAATTGCAGTTTGTTGTATATTAAGAGCGGGCTTTAGACATTGATATAATTTTCTGGATACTTTAAATTCCACGGCTTTCGAGTAGTCATCATCATCTCCCTAGCCTTTTCCCAACTATGTTGGGGTCGGCTTTCAGTCTAACCGGATTCAGCTGGATACCAGTGTTTTACGTGAAGCGACTGCCTATCTGACCTCCACAACCCAGTAACTGGGCGACACGATACCTCTTGGTTAAAGGCTGGTCAGACTTTCGAGTAGTGCATACAACAATACTTACTTAGTAGTCATTAATGCCATTATGACTCTGTAGTTAAGTCGACCGTTTCTCATACTCAAGAATATGGTTGCATCTTTGAATCCGGGTAAGTACCAATGTTTGACGGGCCTGTTGGTCTAGTAGTAAGTGACCATGACTGCTAAACTGGAGGTCGTGGGTTCGATTTCCACTCAGGTCTTAATTATATAAGTATATTTATCAGCTGTTGTTAGGTTACCATAGTACATCCCATGCTAATAACTTATTAATTAAAAAAAATGTGGTATATATAATTTATAAGTACTCTCTGAAGTTTATCTCCAATCCGTCTTTGTGATCAATGCTCGTGCCTTCTCCGTGTGAGATCAGAAAAGGCCATCGCCCTGCAGTGGTACAGTAATAGGCTGGTAATAAAGTCTAGTACAGGGAAATCTCCACATATTAAAACCAAGACCTGTCTGTCATCCACAGTGCTCTAATGTACTCTGTGGTGAGTTCACTTTGACCCTGTCACGTCAATCACCTGCTGACCTCAATACGACAGTGACAGATTGAACATGAAGCACAATAACGTACAATATCTCACTAGTTATTCTTATAGCATTGAATTGGAATAATCTGTAATAATGTTATAATTGTATGTAAATAAATAAATAAATAGTTCGATGCATACGTAATGAGCTGTCGATTTTATTGTTTATTGTAAATGTCGTAATTAGCCAAGTGGATAATAACCCGCAGGGCAGCTTGTGGCGAGATGTTGGGCAGTAGCGACCCCCACGGACTTGACCTCCTGGGAGACCCTTTGCTCTTCGTCTCTGGCTTGCCTTCATTGGCCGGCTAGAGTAAGCACCGACGAGGAACAAGGCTCCCACTTGGCACTCCCACAGGCTGGTTTGAGTGGAGACTCGCAAGAGCAATCGTGCTCGGGGGAAGGAAGTATTCCAGTAAGATGCTGGTAGGGATTTGACCGTACTTCCAGGATTGTCCTGATAGCCATGGAATACCTCTCCACTCCTCAAGCACCTCGATATATGTTGCCCCCTTGTCGCTACGTCACTTTGTGCCGGCCGTTTTCGGGGGCCCATTTACTGAGTGTGCAAGTCACCCCCTGCCTTTTTAGGGTTCCGTAGCCAAATGGCAAAAACGGAACCCTTATAGATTCGTCATGTCTGTCTGTCTGTCCGTCTGTCTGTCCGTCCGTATGTCAGAGCCATTTTTTTCCGAAACTATAAGAGCTATACTGTTGAAACTTGCTGAGTGGATGTATTCTGTGAACCGCATTAAGATTCTGATACAAAAATAGAAAATAAATAAAAAAATTTGGGGGTCCCCATACATAGAACTTAAACTCAAAAAATTTTTTCATTCATCATACCCATATGTGTGGGGTATCTATGGATAGGTCTTCAAAAATGATATTGAGGTTTCTAATATCATTTTTCTCTAAACTGAATAGTTTGCGCGAGAGACACTTTCAAAGTGGTAAAATGTTGGTCCCCCCCCTGTAACTTCCAAAATAACAGTACGATAAATCAAAAAAAAATATATGATGTACATTACCATGTAAACTTCCACCGAAATTTGGTTTGAACGAGATCCAGTAAATAGTTTTTTTTAATACGTCATAAACCGTATATCGGAACGGAACCCTTCATGAGCGAGTCCAACTCGCACTTGGCCGGTTTTTATCCGTGTATACAAGCATTGGTTACGCAGGGGCCATAGCCATTCAATAGTCTCAGATAAATAATTTATCTTAGCAACCCAAACCCATAGGCCAATACCTTTTTTAATCCATGACCTGCAATATACTAGCACCAACCGGGGGTTGACCTTAGGTGCACTTGAGTTGTGCATATAGGGATAATCGCCGGTTGGTGCCTCACTTCATATTATAAAGCTTTATCTAAGGGGCCTCTGCGAGTTGGCTTCGGCGAGAAACTTAAAGTTTGAAAGAAAGAAAGAAAGAATATTTTATTTGTAAGAACATAGTGCAATAAGATGTTACAATTGGTGTAGTTTCATATATTCTACCAAAATAATCTGGTGTACAAATTTTGGACTTATTTTCTAACTCTAAATCTAAAAGGTACATAGGTTTTACCGTAATTTATCATCCAGATACTCGTTTGTTGAGTAGTAGCATTTGCTTAACAGTAAATCGAATAGCTTACGTTTAAACATACTAATATTAAGGCTTTTTAAATGATTTGGCAAATGATTATATATTTTAATGGCCATACAGTATGAGTTTCTGCTAAACATTCTGGTTCGTTGGTGAGGGATCTGCAGATTATTAGGAAATCTAGTACTTCTATTTGTAATGGCTATATTTTTATTAAAAAAGGTTGGATGTTTGCGGGCAAAGATGCAAATTTCATAAATGTACATACTAGATAGTGTTAAGATACGGTGTTTTTTGAATAACGGTACACAACTTTCGAGGTAATCTGCTCCACTAATTGCCCTCACACATTTTTTTTGTGCTCTAAAAGCTCTGATTAGGTCAACTGAGTTACCCCATATGACTATTCCGTAACGTAAAACTGAGGAGACGTATCCATTATATGCGCAAAGGGTAGCATTGGCAGTAGTTACCTGTCGTAATCTATTTAGCACATAGACGTAGCTGTCCAAATTGGCACATATTTTATCTATATGTGGTTTCCAAGTGCAGTGTTTGTCTATAATTAAACCTAGGAATGTCGTTGTATCTACTTTTTCTACTTTCTTATTATTCTGAGTTACGTTTATGACTGTAGGATTACTTTTGTAGGTCTGAAATTGAATAAGTTTTGTTTTATTTACATTTAAATTTAAATTGTTATTATTTAACCATTTAGTTATATTATTAAAAGCATTATTTACTTCTTCTTCATAGGTATTTTTATTATTGCAGTGAACTAGCAGAGTTGTATCATCTGCGTATAAAACACACTTATAAGTGGTGGCTTCTGGAAGGTCGTTAATATAAAGTAGGAATAGTAACGGTCCCAGTATGCTACCCTGTGGTACACCGTAATTATTCACAATATACTGAGATCTTTGTGTAGTTTTGTGTAGTCCCGTTGAGCTTGGTATTTCAACACTCTGATATCGAGAAGAGAGGTAGGATTCTATCCAATTTAACGCATTCCCCCTGATTCCGCATTTTTCAAGCTTTTTTAAAAGCAAAGGGTGCGACACAAAGTCAAATGCTTTTGACATATCTAGGAAGATCGCTACAATTGGGATCTTTTTATCTAGAGACTCTGTAATTGTTTTAACGAGTGTAAAACAAGCTAATGTGGTTGAGTAGTTTTTCCTAAAACCAAATTGTTCTGATTTTAATATATTATGCTTTAGAAGGAATGTATAAAAGTGCATTGTAAAACGCCTTCTCAAATATCTTAGATATAATAGGAATAAGCGTCACTGGCCAAAAGTTGCTCATATCCGTTTTATCGCCTTTTTTAAAAAAAGTGGCTTTACTATGGAGTATTTTAAGCGTGTCGGAAAGGTACCATAAAAAATGATAGGTTTATTAAATGGCTTATTGGAGATGATAAAAAGTTGGCGCATTTTTTTAGGATACTTGTGCTTATTTCGTCATATCCTGTAGAGTTAGTATTGTTAAGTGAATTAATTATTTTACAGATCTCTTCATTTTCTACTGGATTTAGGAAAATAGTATGAGGATTATTAGACAAGCTTCTCAAATTTTGGTTATCAAATTAGTGGATTTTTAGTGGAGTTTAAAATAAATGATACAATGATACAATTTTTTTTTTTGGTGAGTGGGAAATCATCCAATGACTGCTCCCGTCCTGGGTGCGGCGGGAGGGCGTGTCAGACTCTTACTGACTAAAACCCACTCATGTTCCTTCGATTGCCCTTTATGTTCCTGGGTCACGGTAACTATTATAAACATTCCGCAACCCCGGCAGGCGTTGGCCCTGTTGGGCCCCTTCCTGTGCTGACTCCTTCTCTTTGAGGCGCGCGTGGAACAAAACGCGCCGTCTACGCGGTCCTGGTCCTAGCCGGGCGGCGAGCTACCCATCGCTCGCCATCCGCAGAACCGCGCCTACGGTGGCCGGTAGTCGTTTTGCGACTCTCGACGTCTTCGCCTGGGTCTTAGTCCGGGGCGAGAGGCTCGTCGTTGCCTCTCGCGCGCCGCCGCTTCCTTCACTAGCATAACTGCTTCGCAGAAGGAGGCGACGGCATCCCATTCCGTCTCGCCCCGAAGCATGGCCTGAACCAGCGCCGGGCGCGAGAGGTCACCGCCGCCGATCGCCTCTACGAGGACACGTCGATGGTCCGCCCATGCGCGGCACACCTCCACTGTGTGCTCGACCGTGTCCTCCAGGCGACCGTTACTGCAGTGGTGACACCCAGGCGTCGCTTCCGCCCGAATCCGACACAGGAACCTCCCGAACTGACCATGTCCGGTGAGGACCTGTGTCAAGCGAAACGTGAGACTGCCATGACGCCTCTCCAGCCACTCCTCAAAGAGGGGTCTTACCGCCGCTATCACGGCGTGCCCAGCACTAGGTTTCGACAGTCATTGTCTCCACTCCGCCATGAGATCTCGCCGGAGCTCCGTGAGCCGTGCCGCGATAACCCGCGGCATCGGGACCTCACCCCAGCGTTGCACTTCCACGCGCCACTCGTACGTGTGTGCAAGGACTGTTGCCTCCAGATCCCACGGCGGGACGCCGGCAAGGAGGCATGCCGCCTCACAGGAGACCGTGCGGTATCCCCGCACCATGCGAATGGCCATGACCCTCTGGGACGCCCTCAGAAGCCGGGCCGGAGCCGCGGCTAGATTGGGCGCCCACACCGGAGCCCCGTTGAGGGCCATGATACAATGATACAATGATACAATGATACAATGATACAATAATACAAATATACAATAATACAAGGATACAATGATACAACGATACAATTATACAATTATACAATGATACAATGATACAATGATACAATGATACAATGATACAATGATACAATGATACAATGATACAATGATACAATGATACAATGATACAATGATACAATGATACAATGATACAATGATACAATGATACAATGATACAATGATACAATGATACAATGATACAATAATACAATTATACAATTATACAATTATACAATTACACAATTATACAATTATACAAATTTACAAGTATACAATTATACAATTATACAATTATACAATTATACAATTATACAATTATACAATTATACAATTATACAATTATACAATTATACAATTATACAATTATACATTTATACAATTATACAATTATATTGTATTTTAGTGTATTTGTTTTTTTTCTGTATATTTGTTTTTCTCTGTATTTTTGTAATTTTGTATTTTTGTATTTTTGTATTTTTGTATTTTTATATTTTTGTATTTTTGTATTTTTTGTATTTTTGTATTTTCCCCTTTCCTCCTTATCTATACAAGGTGCATTTCTTATACTGCTTAACCTCCCAGGACGTTTTTATAACATTCGTAAATAATCATATAAAAATACGATACCTGGTCAACAATTAACAGTACTTGAGATATTTATTTTTGAAATTTGACTGTTTTTCAGAATTATGTAGAATCATAAACCTCGTAAAAAATGCAGAATCACCTCTAGATCTATCGCCCAACATGTCACTGTGTGTGTAAGTGCCTGTACGAGGCTCCGCCCACTCCGCACACACGCTCAAGGGCATCAGGGATCCTTATTAAGTACATGTAAGCCTGTAGTTAGACATAATATGATGCGATGAACTTAATTCTTATGAATATGTCAAAATGTTAAAAATATTTACGTAATAAAATTAGATAGTTACACGATACCTAGGTAAACTCCGGAAAAAAATTTATTACGAATTTAAATGATACGGAATCCTTTTACATTCAATTTAAAAATAAAGTGCGGTGTTTGCGCTTGCGCCAAGTATGAAAGGCGCCGACCGAGCGACGCGACAGTTGTCTTTTGGCGAAATATTCACTACTTTCTTTGGCTTAGCCGCCTCAGTCCACGTGGACTCAAAGTTTCGTAAATTGAAGTGCGGCGGTAAAAAAAAGTAATTGTAATTTATTTATGCGCTGGTACCTAGAGCAACTTTTTCTTTAATTCGATAATCACAGTCATGTAAGTACATTATTTGGCTTACTGGCTTTTGACTATCCTAGGACTAGATAACTAGCCAAGGACGACACAACAGCTGTACAGTACGGTCATTGACCCTTTCTGACCCGTGTATGATAAAACGAGTTTTCTAATTTATTAAAAGATATTTTTACTTAGACTTATCTTTGTACATTATTAGGCTTTCTGGCTTTTGACTATCCTAGGACTAGATAACTAGCCAAGGACGACACAACAGCTGTACAGTACGGTCATTGACCCTTTCTGACTCGTGTATGATAAAACGAGTTTTCTTATTATTAAAAGATATTTTTTTTAGACTTTTTCTTATTTAAAGGTAAAAACTTAGAAAAAGTACCTGCAGAATTAGAAAAATAACAGGTGGTACCTACTTGCTAGGTTTCGAACCCGCAACCTAATGTTTATGACGCGAAATCCTTAGCCTTACATAATTTATTAATAGGCACGTTGGCGATTTGGCATCGATTGTTAAGTACCTAATCAGCTGTGATACAAAATAAACAAACGTGAAATGAAAGTGAAATTATGATTGCAAGATAAAGACGAAACATGGGTAGGTATGCATGTAGGCATGTAATGCTCATTTAGTTTTGCTTTATTAGTATTACTAAGACGCACTAAGAAGTAGGTATTTTAGCTGACCTCGCATTGTGTATGTTTTTCGTACAATCCAGCATTCGACAAAATAAGTGATAGGTAGGGAGGTCTTGCAGTGGGAAAGTTTAGGCCTGTAATACCTAATAATAATTCGGCATGTAGTTGCTCGGCGCATTCATTGCGCTCTGTAGGTAAATTCAGCCCCAAGGTCCGTAATAATTTCGTGTTTATTCGTGAATTAAATTGGTTGATTTTAAATTTTCAATCCGTTCTTTTTATCGAGCTGTACCACAAACATACCTCAAGACAATTTGTGCCAGATAAGTAGGTATTTACGGGTTAGGGTTTTAAGTTTTTCATTTTTAGCCTGTTAGGTAGGTATTTTTAGGGTAGTTAAAAATTTTAAATAATCTTATTAGAGTAATAACATTGATTGGTCAGTGGGTCGTCTTAGGGGCGGTGATTTAGCTATCAACCTCTTACTAATGGTTGTCTTTGTACAAATAAGTAAATTACGTACTTGTTACCTACTTCGAGAATTTGTTTGAAGGTTGCTCCTTCACGCTCCAGGCACAGTCAAGCGCGACGTTGCTGATTGTTTATTTTTCAGCTTACGTAACACAAACACATTCGTTTTTAAAGTGTCGAAAGCACTGATCACTTTTGCACATTATTGTGAAACACTGGTGACAAAATGTAACTTGCGTAACGTTATCAGCTTGGCTGAGGTTCTGAACATCGCGATGGCTCGAGACACGGTGTCTCCACTGAAGACATACTGGAGGACCAAGTCAACATTGTAGTATTCCGATACCGCGCTCACTAACCGGCGCACCTGAGGGACGGACGTACGCATGCGCCGGGGATTCCAATGACACTGAAAAATTGATCTCTGCGTGTGCGCGGCCGCGGGGCGTGGCTTGTGGGATAGAAAGGGACGACGTCATCCCCATCGCCGCGCGTAGGGTCTATGAATTTTGTTTGCGTTTGTTTGTGTGCGTGAGCGCGCGGTCATAGAGAGGCTACACATTGGCCGCATTTTCAGAACGGTAATTGCACACTTACCGATATGAATAAAATTAAAAAAAATTACCTACCAATTTTATTGTGGATTTGGGTCGAGAATCACTATCATACTTGCCCCCTGAAAGGATGAGCACTTCAAGAAAAACACCTTGTATTGCGCGACGCTCTAATCTCATTATTGTATTTAAGTATTTAAGTATTTAAGTATTTAAGTATTTAAGTATTTAAGTATTTAAGTATTTAAGTATTTAAGTATTTAAGTATTTAAGTATTTAAGTATTTAAGTATTTAAGTATTTAAGTATTTAAGTATTTAAGTATTTAAGTATTTAAGTATTTAAGTATTTAAGTATTTAAGTATTTAAGTATTTAAGTATTTAAGTATTTAAGTATTTAAGTATTTAAGTATTTAAGTATTTAAGTATTTAAGTATTTAAGTATTTAAGTATTTAAGTATTTAAGTATTTAAGTATTTACGTATTTAAGTATTTAAGTATTTAAGTATTTAAGTATTTAAGTATTTAAGTATTTAAGTATTTAAGTATTTAAGTATTTAAGTATTTAAGTATTTAAGTATTTAAGTATTTAAGTATTTAAGTATTTAAGTATTTAAGTATTTAAGTATTTAAGTACAACATAACAAGAATACGAGTATAGTATAATTTAGGCATTACATGATTAGTAGTAGTCTCCTTGTCGCTTTACCGACTTGTCGCCTTGCCCCTATTCGTCGATCGTCGAAAGTCGACTTTCGACTTTCGACTTCGACTTCGATATCGACTTTGACTTCGACGTCGACTTCGAATTCTGCTTCGACTTCGACTTTCACTTCGATTTCAACTTCAAGTTTGACATCGACTTCGACGTCGACTTCGACCTCGACCTCGACTTCGACTTCGAATTCGAGTTCAACTTCAACTTCAACTTCAAATTTGACTTCGCTTCGACTTTGACATCGAATCGACATCGACATCGACATCGACATCGACTTTGACTTCGACTTCGACTTTGACTTCGACTTCGATTTCGATTTCGACTTGAACTTCGACTTGAAATTCGTATTTTTGTATTTTGTATTTTGTATTTTTGTATTTTTGTATTTTTGTATTTTTTGTATTTTTGTATTTTCCCCTTTCCTCCTTATCTTTCTCAGCTTTCACGAGGTTTTCGGCATGCGGGACAGCAATATCAATAATTATTGCGCGACGCTCTAATCTCATTATTGTATTTATGTATTTAAGTATTTAAGTATTTAAGTATTTAAGTATTTAAGTATTTAAGTATTTAAGTATTTAAGTATTTAAGTATTTAAGTATTTAAGTATTTAAGTATTTAAGTACTTAAGTATTTAAGTCACATTAGAATAGATTGAGAATACAACATAACAAGTATACGAGTATATAATTAAATAATTAAATAAATTAAATAAATAAATAAATAAATAGTATAATTTAGGCATTACATGATTAGATTGAGACTAGAGGTTGCAATCGAATATTCGAATATTCGAACTATTCGAATACTCTTTCCAAATTTATATTCGAATAGTAAATAAATATTTATTCGAATATTCGAATATTACCAAAAAAATATCAGTTTAAAGTCTATGTTGATAGAGCTTGAAAATTGTTGTTGGCAACACTGCTTGACTCGACACCATTTTGTCACTTACAGAACACGTTGTTATTTATGTGTAAAGTGGTGCATTTTCTTTTTTGAAGTGATTTTAGATTCTTTTATTTTGTTTTTATTATTAAAGAGAGAGAACGACTTTAAAATTTATTTAAGGATTTTATACTAAATAATTATGTAAATCTGATTTTTTTCGGAATTAATATTGACGAATTTGATTTTTTAGTGATAGTTTTTCTTTTTATTATTAACGAGCAAGAAATATATGTTTATTTTGTTCTTATTATTAACAGAAGAGTTGAATTTGTTAAGAAGTCAGCACAAGAAGGGGCCCAACAGGGCCACGCCTGCCGGGGTTGCGGAATGTTTATAATAGTTACCGTGACCCTGGAACATAAAGGGCAATCGAAGGAACATGAGTGGGTTTTAGTCAGTCTGACACGCCCTCCCGCCGCACCCAGGACGGGAGTAGTCATTTGATGATTTCCCACTCACAAAAAAAAGACATTTATTTTGTTTTTATTATTACCGAGAGAGAGACTTTAAATTTGTTAAAAAAATTATAATTGTTTTGATTAACATTTTCATGTAAAATTGTTTTAAAATTTTGTTGAATAAGTAAATAATTATTGTGCTAGGTTTACTTATCTGCATAGAAATATAATTCCTAAACCAATAAACGCTGATATTCTGTGTTTTATTTTTTTTCTTAAATATTCGAATAAAATTCGAATAGCACTGAAAAAATATTCGAATATTCGAAAATTAAAATTATCGAATTTTTGCAACCTCTAATTGAGACCTACTGAATTTAAAGCTAAATAGTCAAGTTTACACAGGAAAGGTGATTTATTATCCAACATAATAAACAATTACATTTCATTGTCGTCTTGTCGCCTTGTCGCCTAGTCGCCTTGTCGCCTAGTCGCCTAGTCGCCTTGTCGCCTTGTCGCCTTGTCGCCTTGTCTCCTTGTCTCCTTGTCGCTTTACCAACTTGTCGCCTTGTCCCTATTCGTCGACTTCGACTTCGACATCGACTTTGACTTCGACGTCGACTTCGAATTCTGCTTCGACTTCGACTTCGACTTTCACTTCGATTTCAACTTCAAGTTTGACATTGACTTCGACTTCGACTTCGACTTCGACCTCGACCTCGACTTCGAATTCGACTTCAACTTTAACTTCAAATTTGACTTCGCTTCGACTTTGACATCGAATCGACATCGACATCGACATCGACTTCGACTTCGACTTCGACTTTGACTTCGATTTCGACTTCAAATTCGACTTCGACTTCCACTTTGTATTTTTGTATTTTTGTTTTTTGTATTTTGTATTTTTGTATTTTTGTATTTTTGTATTTTTGTATTTTTGTATTTTTGTATTTTTGTTTTTTTTGTACTTTTGTACTTTTGTATTATTGTATTTTTGTATTTTTGTATTTTTGTATTTTTGTATTTTTATATTTTTGTATTTTTGTATTTTTGTATTTTTGTATTTTTGTATATTTGTATTTTTGTTTTTTTTGTCTTTTGTATTTTTGTATTATTGTATTTTTGTATTATTGTATTTTTGTATTTTTGTATTTTTGTATTTTTGTATTTTTGTATTTTTGTATTTTTGTATTTTTGTATTTTTGTATTTTTGTATTTTTGTATTTTTGTATTTTTGTATTTTTGTATTTTTGTATTTTTTGTATTTTTGTATTTTCCCCTTTCCTCCTTATATTTCTCAGCTTTCACGAGGTTTTCGGCATGCGGGACCGTAATATCAATAATTATTGCGCGACGCTCTAATCTCATTATTGAATTTAGGTATTTAAGTATTTAAGTATTAAAGTATTTAAGTATTTAAGTATTTAAGTATTTAAGTATTTAAGTATTTAAGTATTTAAGTATTTAAGTATTTAAGTATTTAAGTATTTAAGTATTTAAGTATTTAAGTATTTAAGTATTTAAGTATTTAAGTATTTAAGTATTTAAGTATTTAAGTATTTAAGTATTTAAGTATTTAAGTATTTAAGTATTTAAGTATTTAAGTATTTAAGTATTTAAGTATTTAAGTATTTAAGTATTTAAGTATTTAAGTATCTAAGTCACATTAGAATAGATTGAGAATACAACATAACAAGTATACGAGTATAGTATAATTTAGGCATTACATGATTAGATTGAGACCTACTGAATTTAAAGCTAAATAGTCAAGTTTACACAGGAAAGGTGATTTATTATCCAACATAATAAACAATTACATTTCATTGTCGTCTTGTCGCCTTGTCGCCTAGTCGCCTAGTCGCCTTGTCGCCTAGTCGCCTAGTCGCCTTGTCGCCTTGTCGCCTTGTCGCCTTGTCTCCTTGTCTCCTTGTCGCTTTACCAACTTGTCGCCTTGTCCCTATTCGTCGACTTCGACTTCGACATCGACTTTGACTTTGACTTCGACGTCGACTTCGAATTCTGCTTCGACTTCGACTTCGACTTTCACTTCGATTTCAACTTCAAGTTTGACATTGACTTCGACTTCGACTTCGACTTCGACCTCGACCTCGACTTCGACTTCGAATTCGACTTCAACTTTAACTTCAAATTTGACTTCGCTTCGACTTTGACATCGAATCGACATCGACATCGACATCGACTTCGACTTCGACTTCGACTTCGACTTTGACTTCGATTTCGACTTCAAATTCGACTTCGACTTCCACTTTGTATTTTTGTATTTTTGTATTTTTGTATTTTGGTATTTTGGTATTTTTGTATTTTTGTATTTTTGTATTTTTGTATTTTTGTATTTTTGTATTTTTGTATTTTTGTATTTTTGTATTTTTGTATTTTTGTATTTTTGTATTTTGTTTTTTGTATTTTTTATTTTTTATTTTTTGTATTTTTGTATTTTTGTATTTTTGTATTTTTGTATTTTTGTATTTTTGTATTTTTGTATTTTTGTATTTTTGTATTTTTGTATTTTTGTATTTTTGTATTTTTGTATTTTTGTATTTTTGTATTTTTGTATTTTTGTATTTTTGTATTTTTGTATTTTTGTATTTTGTATTTTTGTATTTTTGTATTTTTGTATTTTTGTATTTTTTGTATTTTTGTATTTTCCCCTTTCCTCCTTATCTTTCTCAGCTTTCACGAGGTTTTCGGCATGCGGGACAGCAATATCAATAATTATTGCGCGACGCTCTAATCTCATTATTGTATTTATGTATTTAAGTATTTAAGTATTTAAGTATTTAAGTATTTAAGTATTTAAGTATTTAAGTATTTAAGTATTTAAGTATTTAAGTATTTAAGTATTTAAGTATTTAAGTATTTAAGTATTTAAGTATTTAAGTATTTAAGTATTTAAGTATTTAAGTATTTAAGTATTTAAGTATTTAAGTATTTAAGTATTTAAGTATTTAAGTATTTAAGTATTTAAGTATTTAAGTATTTAAGTATTTAAGTATTTAAGTATTTAAGTATTTAAGTATTTAAGTATTTAAGTATTTATGTATTTAAGTACTTAAGTATTTAAGTCACATTAGAATAGATTGAGAATACAACATAACAAGACATTCGAGTATAGTATAATTTAGGCATTACATGATTAGATTGAGACCTACTGAATTTAAAGCTAAATAAGTCAAGTTTACACAGGAAAGGTGATTTATTATCCAACATAATAAACAATTACATTTCATTGTCGTCTTGTCGCCTTGTCGCCTAGTCGCCTAGTCGCCTTGTCGCCTAGTCGCCTTGTCGCCTTGTCGCCTTGTCGCCTTGTCGCCTTGTCTCCTTGTCTCCTTGTCGCTTTACCAACTTGTCGCCTTGTCCCTATTCGTCGACTTCGACTTCGACATCGACTTTGACTTTGACTTCGACGTCGACTTCGAATTCTGCTTCGACTTCGACTTCGACTTTCACTTCGATTTCAACTTCAAGTTTGACATTGACTTCGACTTCGACTTCGACTTCGACCTCGACCTCGACTTCGACTTCGAATTCGACTTCAACTTTAACTTCAAATTTGACTTCGCTTCGACTTTGACATCGAATCGACATCGACATCGACTTTGACTTCGACTTAGACTTCGATTTCGACTTCGACTTCGACTTCAATTTCGACTTCAAATTCGACTTCGACTTCCACTTTGTATTTTTGTATTTTTGTATTTTTGTATTTTTGTATTTTTGTATTTTTGTATTTTTGTATTTTTGTATTTTTGTATTTTTGTATTTTTGTATTTTTGTATTTTGTATTTTTGTATTTTTGTATTTTTGTATTTTTGTATTTTCTTATTTTTGTATTTTTGTATTTTTGTATTTTTATATTTTTGTATTTTTGTATTTTTTGTATTTTTGTATTTTCCCCTTTCCTCCTTATCTTTCTCAGCTTTCACGAGGTTTTCGGCATGCGGGACTACAGTATCCATAATTATTGCGCGACGCTCTAATCTCATTATTGTATTTAGGTATTTAAGTATTTAAGTATTTAAGTATTTAAGTATTCAAGTATTTAAGTATTTAAGTCACATTAGAATAGATTGAGAATACAACATAACAAGTATACGAGTATAGTATAATTTAGGCATTACATGATTAGATTGAGACTTGAGACCTACTGAATTTAAAGCTAAATAGTCAAGTTTACACAGGAAAGGTGATTTATTATCCAACATAATAAACAATTACATTTCATTGTCGTCTTGTCGTCAAGTCGCCTAGTCGCTTAGTCGTCTTGTCATCTTGTCGCTTTGTCGTTTAGTCGCCTTGTCGCCTAGTCGCCTAGTCGCCTTGAAAATGAAAATGAAAATGAAATCTTTATTTGTAAACATAGGTTTTTAAATGGTGTTACAATTAAATATAAGAGTCCCGTCTACGTTTTGCGTTTAAGCGTACAAATTAAATTGATTATTATTATCAGTTTTTATCAAAATTCAAATTACAAAAATAACATTAATGTCAGAATGATCAGAAAATAACAATATTTTAGATTATTAATTACGGTCAAAAATTTTACACATACAAACAAATTAATTGTCACATAAACATAGAGGTAATAATTGTAACAATTATTTCAATAATTTAATTCAGTGCAATGTCAAGTTTTTACTAATGTCATAAATCGGATATAGTAGTTCTAGCAAGTTTCATTAAGATAGTCATTAATAGTGTAGTAACATTTTTCAATCAAGAAATCATTTAACCATTTTTTGAACAGATCTGTATTACTAGCTTCTATGATATGTTTGGGTAATTTATTGTAGATTTTGGGTGCCATGCCTAAAAGGTTTTTGCTGAATATAGCTTTTTTGTGTCTTGTCATGCATATTGTATTTTTATAGCGTATGCTCTTCGGGCGATTATATAAATGTAGATTTGATTTGACAAAAGTAGCTACTTCATATATATGTTACGGCTAATACCCGAAGTGCGGCTACACCTAGTTTTAGCCGGTTAGAACTAGGTGTAGCCACTTACTCTTGGTTAGACCTAGTACGAGCCGATTGTTTTCGGGTAAAACTAGGTCTAGCCTTCATCATGCCGGCTACAACTAGGTCCAGCCATTCCCTGTTGGATAAAACTAGGTCTATCCGATATCATTCCGGCTAGAACTAGGTCCAGACAATCCCTGTTGGATAAAACTTAGATGCGTGTCCCGCCAAGCCTTTCGCCCCGCGTCACACTCATGACTCGCAGCATCTGCAGCAGCAGCGCGGGGTGGAGGGCACAGCGAAGAACGCGCCTCTGCAGGTTGTGAGCGCCCGGTGCTGCTGATCTACTGCAGGTCTACTAGCGAGTGTGACTCACAGCGTCTGCAGCAGCAGCGCGTGTTTTAGTTTTATCTAACAGGGATTGGCTGTACATAGTTGTAGCTGGCATGCTATTGGCAGAGCTTAATTAGATATTTAAAAAAACATCCAATAAAAAGAAACGTAGAGAGTTTTTTTATTCTTATAAATCACATTGTAATAATTAACACAAATTATTATTAGTACAATTTTTAATATAATAGGAACAATCAGGAACATTTTTTTAACAACAGACAATAAGTAGTTGCATATTATAATTTAAAGAATGTTATTATAATTATAAATCACACTTTTATAAAGAAACATAAACTATTTATTAGAACAACTTAAACTTGAGTGACATTTTGAGTTGCACAAAATACCAGCAGCTTTGCAGAGGCACTTTTTGTTGCCACATTTGATTTTAAGACACGCGCTGCTGCTGCAGACGCTGTAAGTCACACTCGCTAGAAGACCTGCAGTAGATCAGCAGCACCGGGCGCTCACAACCTGCAGAGGCGCGTTCTTCGCTGTGCCCTCCACCCCGCGCTGCTGCTGCAGATGCTGTGAGTCATGAGTGTGACGCGGGGCGGAAGGCTTGGCGGGACACGCATCTAAGTTTTATCCAACAGGGATTGTCTGGACCTAGTTCTAGCCGGAATGATATCGGATAGACCTAGTTTTATCCAACAGGGAATGGCTGGACCTAGTTGTAGCCGGCATGATGAAGGCTAGACCTAGTTTTACCCGAAAACAATCGGCTCGTACTAGGTCTAACCAAGAGTAAGTGGCTACACCTAGTTCTAACCGGCTAAAACTAGGTGTAGCCGCACTTCGGGTATTAGCCGTAACATATATAAAGACACGGGAGTGTAAGTAACTTAAACTTTTGAAAATATGGCTTACAGCTCTCTGTATTTTGTATGCCACATATTGCCCTTATGCATCTTATGTCCTTGTCGCCTTGTCGCCTTGTCGCCTTGTCGCATTGTCTCCTTGTCTCCTTGTCTCCTTGTCGCTTTACCAACTTGTCGCCTTGTCCCTATTCGTCGACTTCGACTTTGACATCGACTTTGACTTTGACTTCGACGTCGACTTCGAATTCTGCTTCGACTTCGACTTTCACTTCGATTTCAACTTCAAGTTTGACATCGACTTCGACTTCGACTTCGACCTCGACCTCGACTTCGACTTCGAATTCGACTTCAACTTCAACTTCAAATTTGACTTCGCTTCGACTTTGACATCGAATCGACATCGACATCGACTTTGACTTCGACTTCGACTTCGACTTTGACTTCGACTTCGACTTCGACTTTGACTTTGACTTCGACTTCGGCTTCGACTTCGACTTCGATTTCGATTTCGACTTCAAATTCGACTTGAAATTCGACTTCGACTTCCACTTTGTATTTTTGTATTTTTGTGTTTTTGTATTTTTGTATTTTTGTATTTTTGTATTTTTGTATTTTTGTATTTTTGTATTTTTGTATTTTTGTATTTTTGTATTTTTGTATTTTTGTATTTTTGTATTTTTGTATTTTTGTATTTTTGTATTTTTGTATTTTTGTATTTTTGTATTTTTGTATTTTTGTATTTTTGTATTTTTGTATTTTTGTATTTTTGTATTTTTGTATTTTTGTATTTTTGTATTTTTGTATTTTTGTATTTTTAGTATTTTTGTATTTTTGTATTTTCCCCTTTCCTCCTTATCTTTCTCAGCTTTCACGAGGTTTTCGGCATGCGGGACTACAGTATCCATAATTATTGCGCGACGCTCTAATCTCATTATTGTATTTAGGTATTTAAGTATTTAAGTATTTAAGTATTTAAGTATTCAAGTATTTAAGTATTTAAGTCACATTAGAATAGATTGAGAATACAACATAACAAGTATACGAGTATAGTATAATTTAGGCATTACATGATTAGATTGAGACCTACTGAATTTAAAGCTAAATAGTCAAGTTTACACAGGAAAGGTGATTTATTATCCAACATAATAAACAACTACATATCATTGTCGTCTTGTCGTCAAGTCGCCTAGTCGCTTAGTCGTCTTGTCATCTTGTCGCTTTGTCGTTTAGTCGCCTTGTCGCCTAGTCGCCTAGTCGCCTTGTCGCCTTGTCGCCTTGTCGCCTTGTCTCCTTGTCTCCTTGTCGCTTTACCGACTTGTCGCCTTGTCCCTATTCGTCGATCGTCGAAAGTCGACTTTCGACTTTCGACTTCGACTTCGACTTCGACTTCGACTTCGACATCGACTTTGACTTCGACTTTGACCTCGACTTCGACTTCGAATTCGACTTCAACTTCAAATTTGACTTCGCTTCGACTTTGACATCGAATCGACATCGACATCGACATCGACTTTGACTTCGACTTTGACTTTGACTTCGACTTCGACTTCGACTTCGACTTCAACTTCGACTTCGACTTCGACTTCGACTTTGACTTTGACTTCGACTTCGACTTCGACTTCGATTTCGATTTCGACTTCAACTTCGACTTGAAATTATTCGACTTCGACTTCCACTTTGTCTTCAACTTTGAATTTCATTGTCGTCTTGTCGTCAAGTCACCTAATCGCTTAGTCGCCTTGACATCTGGTCGCCTTGACGCCTAGTCGCCTTGTCGCCTTGTCGCTTTCCTACTCGTCAAAAGTCGACTTTCGATTTTTTGTATTTTGATATTTTTGTATTTTTGTATTTCTGTATTTCTGTATTTCTGTATTTCTGTATTTCTGTATTTCTGTATTTCTGTATTTCTGTATTTCTGTATTTCTGTATTTCTGTATTTCTGTATTTCTGTATTTCTGTATTTCTGTATTTCTGTATTTCTGTATTTCTGTATTTCTGTATTTCTGTATTTCTGTATTTCTGTATTTCTGTATTTCTGTATTTCTGTATTTCTGTATTTCTGTATTTCTGTATTTCTGTATTTCTGTATTTCTGTATTTCTGTATTTCTGTATTTCTGTATTTCTGTATTTCTGTATTTCTGTATTTCTGTATTTCTGTATTTCTGTATTTCTGTAGTTCGGTATTTCTGTATGTCTGTATTTCTGTATTTCTGTATGTCTGTATTTCTGTATGTCTGTATTTCTGTATTTCTGTATTTCTGTATTTCTGTATTTCTGTATTTCTGTATTTCTGTATTTCTGTATTTCTGTATTTCTGTATTTCTGTATTTCTGTATTTCTGTATTTCTGTATTTCTGTATTTCTGTATTTCTGTATTTCTGTATTTCTGTATTTCTGTATTTCTGTATTTCTGTATTTCTGTATTTCTGTATTTCTGTATTTCTGTATTTCTGTATTTCTGTATTTCTGTATTTCTGTATTTCTGTATTTCTGTATTTCTGTATTTCTGTATTTTTGTATTTTTGTATTTATGTATTTTTGTATTCTTGTATTTTGGTATTTTTGTTTTTTTGTTTTTTTGTATTTTTGTATTTTGTACTTTTGTATCGTTTACACGTAAGGGTTACGTACAAAAATTGTATGTTAATACTGTAAATTTGAAAGTACTGTCTGTTAACTAAATCTGTAATCTAACTACAAAACGACTGTGGGTAAAAATGGTAGATAGCTTTTAGGTGTGAAAATTGTTATTTACTTATTTTACAAGTTACAAGGGCTTGCATGGGCACGTTTGACGTGTTGAACCTAAGGAAAAGGGTCTTGACTCTAAAACACGTCCTTCAACTCGTTTCGTTAACCCTAATGCTTTGATTGAACACAAAACCGTAATTATGTAAGCACAGTACATGGTAACCCCTTTGAGGTTTACCGTCACACACTGAGTATCCGACCGTTTCCGAGAATAGCCGATAATAGCCGATCAATGGGCCAATTATACATGACTTGCTTTCACTCGCGGCTTCGCTAGCGTAGTTGACATACTATCGACTGCTACTTAATGACAAAGTGATCAAAAAATGAACTCTACCCCTTTTTTTGGGGAGTGGGAAATCATCAAATGACTTCTCCCGTCCTCGGTGTCAGACTTTTACTGGTTAAAACCCACTCATGTTCCTTCAGTTGCCCTTTATGTTCCTTGTCCACGGTAACTGTTAGAACTATTCCGCAACCCCGGCAGACTATTCCACAACCCCGGCAGAACTCTACACCTTTAGGGGTTGAATATAAATCTTATGTAGGTAATAGATACTTATTTTATAAAAGGAACACTTCCTTCAAGTTTCATTTCTCTAGACCCATTAATCTCTGTCTGTAAACCTCACCTACAATCACCGGAAGATTTAGCAGTATATCAGTGATGAATACTTCACGTGTAATTTACTAAAGACGCATCATCTTTAGCTTCTAAATAAAACAAATGGCGCGCGTCAGCGCCTCAGTAACGCGACGCCATGTTTTATGTATATTCGCTCGTTTTGTCTCAATGGCGTCACACATAACACCTTTTAATTTATTCCAATGCTAAGATTTATATGAGAATGCAAAAAGAGCTTCTTGGAATACTCGTGAATATGTATCAGACACATTGAATAATTCACATGTCGGAGGATTAAGTTCAGTCGGTTTCGTGTGCACTCGGGGGTCGTCGGGAGAGGTCGGGAGAGGTCGGCTAACGGCGGGACAACTCGGGACCATTCGGGTGATTTCGAATTTAAAGTTTGCAGAATATTGCTATTAAGTATAATAACTTTGGTAATTTTTTTTTACTCTATCTTTACTTTTTATCTCATTTATCAAACCTTCCAAGATATATCTTTACCAAAAAAGTCGCATAACTTTCCCTTTTCCCATAAATTCATCCAGCATTACATTACTCCTACTAACAAACACTAGAGGCCACAAATATCAACATATCGACAAAGCACATCTCTAAGTGTGTCTCGATATCTGAGGTACTAGAGAACAACATTTGTCTTAAAAACGAATAGTTCGGGTCGTATCACGGCCCTAACATGATATTTATGAGAAGGAATGAATTTGTTCTAATGCGCGGTGCACACTGGCGAAAACGACTTCAAGACTTCAATGGTGAGCTTAAATGGATTTTTTTGTTGTTCAGTGCAGTAAGGAGAAAGGATTTTTCCTTCTTGAAACACATATAAAATATCAGCTGTTCCCGCGGTTGTAACCTCATAGTTCGTGTTCTCCTGGGTTTTTTGGGACAAAAACTGTTCTATGTCCTATCGCAAGGTATGGACTATCTCTGTACTAAATTTCATTCAAATCGGTATAGTAGTTTTGCCGTGAACGGACATACAGACACACACTTTCACATTTATAATATTAGTATGGGTTAAATAAGAATCAATAAACTATGCTTAACTTTTTTAAATGCATATAATAATATATAAATTAATACAATAGTACTGAATAATTATATAAAAAATAGTATTGAATATAGTCTCTTAGGCGCAGAGGTCATCAGACTTTCTGTCGGGGAAATCTCCTTTAGTCGCCTTTGGGTATCCGGGTTTCACCTAATAATATTTTTAAAGACAAAAGTAGTGAACCAAATTTAACGAAATTTGGTACACCCCAAGTTTAAACCTCAAAAATGAAATAGGCTGAAGTGTGATTTAGTATGCATTCGCAATGACCGAACTTCGTTCACAATATTTATAATATAGAAAATCGTAAACTGACTAAATGATTGACTGACTGTTGATATTATCAACGTAGAGCCCCAACCTAGCTGGTTATAGAGACATGCAACTTGGAGTATGTTCTTTGTGAAGGGTAAAATAGCCGATGTAAGTTCGACATCCACACAGGCGAAGCCGCGGGCATAAGCTTTATTATAAAATGAAAATGTAACCTCACAACTCAGTTAACGATATTTCATCAAAAGCATTAGAAACGTTATGTACATTATTGGTATTCGTGCAAACTGCTGACCACGACTAGCGCTGCGTGCCGGGTATGCCTCAGTTACGAATGCGTTGGTTATTCGCTATTGCCTGTCTATATCAAACATTATTCAGCGAAATTCACGTTTTGAACAGAGTAATAAGGTAAATACTTAACGTTAGTTAGTTGGTTACAGTTCATATTCAATGTAAATATGGTATAATACATATTAGGTAGACATTCGTTTGAGGTGTGTGCGCAGCCCGTGGCCGGGGACGCTTCTCTAGGAATATTTGTATGGACAGACTGTAGTTATTTGAACGTTCATACATGTAATTAAAATATGTGAAACGTTTAAATGAGTAGACCAAGACGGTATATAATAATGTAACTGATATCATGAGGTGTTGTGCTTGTAATATCTTTGCTCACAATCACTATAAAAAATGGTTCCCGAGATATAGAGTCTTACATATAGATGGACAAAGAGACAGACAGATAGAAAACCAAGTGATCCTATAAGGGTTCCGCTATTTCCTTTTGAGGTACAGAACTCTAAAAGTGCTTTGACTTTTATATATTACTATTATTACATTAGAATTTCGTTTTTGAAGATGTTCCGTTTGTAAGGTCATATAATTTGTAATATAGGTCATAATTATTGTTGTATCCATACTAATATTATAAATGGAAAAGTGTGTCTGTCTGTCTGTCTGTCTGTATGTTTGTCTTTCTTTCACGGCAAAACGGAGCGACGGATTGACGTGATTTTTTAAGTGGAGATAGTTGAAGGAATGGAGAGTAACATAGGCTACTTTTTGTCTCTTTCTAACGCGAGTGAAGCCGCGGGCAGAAGCTAGTAGGTCATATTTGTAAGAACACCATTAGTTGCCAAAGTGGCCTGAGATAATGCCATGACATGTTGTTCAGATATTTTGACTAACTGTCTGTTTACCATTTAATTAAAACTACTTAACTATTGTTGTTTCAATTTAACAAAGAACTCGCAATAATTTTAATGATTTCCGCGTTGTTTCATCAAAGGAAAACATTTTCTTTGTACTTAAAAACTTTTAATGTCAAAATCATTAAATGTAAGTTTAATGAGACGAAACGAAATATTTCAATTAGAACACAGCATTCGCAAATTGATGTAGTGGTTGAAGCGATCGCTGAACATGGTATCTTGCTTTTGATTTCCGAGTAAAGTGCGCTAGTTATCGCTCAACGTTCATTGGGGCGAGTATAATTATGACGGTGAATAATCTTGCGTAATTTTATAAACCGGGTCATACGACATACGTTATGACGAGCTTATCTAAATTCTAATTATATCAAAATTCAAAGCTTTTGTTTCAATTACACTATTTATAGCTATTTATGAATTGTCAAAGAGTTGGTAAAAAAGTAAGTTGAAGCTAGTTGCTTGGTCGTAGCAAAGAGTATGTTGGTCTGTATAAAGAAGAACAAGTAAGAGACTCCATGGACACTGTTTCCAATTATCATGGTTTACAAAATGTTGGTTACATTAATCGTGTTGCTTCTAAATGTAAAAATAATGAAGATAAAAAGCTTTTTCCAAAAAAAAGATAACCGACTTCAAAAACTAAAAGCTCAAAAATAACTATTTCAGAACAATCAACATAATATTATTAAATCGGGGGTTAACGTGAATAATATTTATTTAAATACCTTGGAAGGCTTGACGTTTCGACCTGGTTGCACAGGTCGTGGTCGCAAGCAGACTGAGGATGCGATGTCACTGCTCCCTGCATTCAGGCGATGAATCTTCATCTACCCCCATATTTTAAAAAGTTAGTATAACTATTTCAGAAGTCGGTGGCAACACAAATCGACCGGCAGAAAAGAAGCCACCGACTTCCGAAATAGTTATTTATGAGCTTTTAGTTTTTGAAGTCGGTTATTTTTTTTTTTGGAAAAAGCTTCTTTTTTACTTTTTAGTTAGAGTCCCAATGTCTGACTACGTTTCAGAGTAACTTTCAAAATAAAACTACTTATAATCTTATAAAATGAAAACGGCTCCATGCGCGCAACGTCACGGGATATCCATTACTGTTATATAATAAAACCTTTCACAGAATCTTACAAAGACTCGACTGAAAACCGCATCAAAATCGGTGTAGCTAAACGCGAGATAATCGCGGTCAAACATAAAATCGTCTTTGAAAATCTACAATCCAAGAAAGCAAAACGCGATCCATGCAGGCTACGTCACGGGATATCTGTTAGTGCTATATACTAGAACCTTCCCCAGAATGTAACAAACACTTTGCTGAAAACCGCATCAAAATCGGTTCAGCCAAACGCGAGATAATCGCGGACAAACATACATACATACAGGTCGAACTGAGAACCTACTTTTTTTTAAGTCGGTTAAAGAGCAACAATAAAGATTAAAGTAAAGTCATGGCAGAAGAGATGACCAATCTCAAATGACAGCGCCCGTTCACGAGCATCACTTTGTTGTAGTGTATCAGCACCATTCAGTTCAACCATTTCGAATCGAAACAGAAACCGTTCATATCACTGAGTGACTGCAGTTCCAGGTATTGGTCACAGATATAAATACAAGTGTCCATACAATCTGAGTGATTGCTTCAGAGTAGCTGCAGTTTGGGATGAGAACAAATATCTGTACTTTGAATTGATTCCCGAGGCCTCAGCCTGCCTGTAGCCACCACTTCGTACGATATCAATCATTGCGAGCCATCTCGTACAGATGTATAGCTTGTACTATTCTGATCACACGTTTCTTGGGAGCTGTTATCTTTCATGGTAACATTTGATTCCTTTACAACTGATTCATGTATTTAGTGAGTTATATGCTAGCAATTGAAATGGCGGCCAGGGTAAAAAAGACCAAAGCTCGAGAATTTTCTTAATGTGTATGTAAAAGCTTTTATTAAATTGTATGTAAAAACTAGTAAAAAATTTAAAAAGTGAATTTTGGTCCCTTTGGTAACTTATACAAAGTCAAATACCAAAGTCTGAATACCAAAATATGTACATCACAATTGGTTCACTTTATCGGTTTAGACGTAAAAACGAAGCAGACAAACATTCTTTCCATTTGCATCTTTTTATGAAGGTATCTTCATTTCAGTAGCGACTTCAACACACAACTAGAAGTCGCCACTCCATTGTGTCCTCCACTTAACACGCGAGCTAACGACGGCATTGTGTGTTTAGGGAGATTCATGGAAGAGCACGGTTTTATCTAAACGGCCCATTTGTCGCACATCGGCGCGGCAGACCTACTGTGACTGTGCGTCTTTACACTGGTACGTACAGGGACGTACTTAAGGGGGAGGGAGCAGGGTAGGGCAGCTGGGCCCCATAAAAAATTACAAGTGACGGTTTTTTTGTAAATGCCGCGTAGCTGAATAGACTTTCGTTCGCAATTCTAGTTAAGACTCTCGCCAGCTAATAAATGCGATTATATTCGTCCAATAAAAATAAAACCAAGCGATGTTTATGATACAACAAGACCCAGATAGTACTTCAGACATTAACACTTTTTGACCAATGTGATTGTATGAACATTAAAAGCGACTTTGAGCTCTGAGTTCGTTTAGGATGATTCTTCTCAGAGCAGTCCAGCTAGGAAACACCGGCCCTATCGCTCACATCCCTACTAATATTATAAATGCGAAAGTAACTCTGTCTGTCTGTCTGTTACACTTTCACGTCTTAACCACTGAACTGATTTTAATGAAATTTGGTACAGAGATAGAGTTGACCTTGAGAAAGAACATAGGATAGTTTTTATCCCGAACTTTTGAAGAGTTCTCTTGAAAACGCGATATAACCGACATCACGGGCAAGCTAGTACAATAATAAAATCAAAATATTGAGGTGTAAAAGTATCATTAACCTATTTACTCTATCTACAATTTAACATTTGTGATAGATAGAATATTAACAAGTGAAGTCGCTACATAAAGCTTGCGTAATAATCAACATTCCGAAACTTATTTAATCTCAGCAGGGGTTGTTTTTGCGTGTAATTAAAATCATAACAATTTAGTTTACAGTGCAGTTCAGTTGTTAACACTGAACTTAGAGCTGATATTGGACTGAGTTCAGTTAGTGCAGTTTGGAACTAGCTCGATAGAGGGCGCCATGTGCAACGCAACCGAAACTGAAAACTTTTATTAGAGTATTACATATCATGCTCACTTCCACTATAGAATTGGGCAGATATGGTCAATTTTTGTATGTTTAAAATTTTAATCAATAGTGAGATTCAAGGAAGGTTTTTATGTATAATGCAAGTTTTTCTACAGAATTTAATAATTAAGTGTGTTTATTATTTCTATTTAAGAAAAACCGGTCAAGTGCGAGTTCTACTCGCGCAACGAGGGTTCCGTTAATTTGTTTTTTAGTGAAATAACTACAAATTTACGGTTTTCGGAGTTTTCTCTTTACTTGTGCTACATGACCTTGCTTCTTGCCAAATTTCACGATTCTAGGTCAATGGGAAGTACCCTGTAGGTTTTGAGTTTTGATTCCCTTGAAAATGTCTAAATCTATATAAATAAAAATGAATATGCAATATAAACCGCCGTATCTTTTTATTGCGTTAATTTAGAAACTTGATTTTTTCACTGCTTTGGGAGGTAGCAGACTTGAGTATGTGATATTAATTTCAGTTTGATATCTCGACGCGTTCCTGAGAAAAAGGTTCTTGACAGACAGACGGACAGACGGACGCCTAATGTGAACTAACTACAAATTTACGGTTTTCAGAGTTTTCCCTTTACTTGTGCTACATGACCTTGCTTCTTGCCAAATTTCACAATTCTAGGTCAATGGGAAGTACCCTATAGGTTTTGAGTTTTGGTTCCCTTGAAAATGTCTAAATATGCAATATAAACCACCGTGTCTTTTTATTGCGTTGATTTAGAAACTTGATTTTTTCACTGCTTTGAGAGATAGCAGACCTGAGTATGTGATATTAATTTCAGCTTGATATCTCGACGCGTTTCTGAGAAAAAGGTTCTTGACAGACAGACGGACAGACGGACGCCTAATGTGAACTAACTACAAATTTACGGTTTTCAGAGTTTTCCCTTTACTTGTGCTACATGACCTTGCTTCTTGCCAAATTTCACAATTCTAGGTCAATGGGAAGTACCCTGTAGGTTTTGAGTTTTGATTCCCTTGAAAATGTCTAAATCTATATAAATAAAAATGAATATGCAATATAAACCGCCGTATCTTTTTATTGCGTTAATTTAGAAACTTGATTTTTTCACTGCTTTGGGAGGTAGCAGACTTGAGTATGTGATATTAATTTCAGTTTGATATCTCGACGCGTTCCTGAGAAAAAGGTTCTTGACAGACAGACGGACAGACGGACGCCTAATGTGAACTAACTACAAATTTACGGTTTTCAGAGTTTTCCCTTTACTTGTGCTACATGACCTTGCTTCTTGCCAAATTTCACAATTCTAGGTCAATGGGAAGTACCCTATAGGTTTTGAGTTTTGGTTCCCTTGAAAATGTCTAAATATGCAATATAAACCACCGTGTCTTTTTATTGCGTTGATTTAGAAACTTGATTTTTTCACTGCTTTGAGAGATAGCAGACCTGAGTATGTGATATTAATTTCAGCTTGATATCTCGACGCGTTTCTGAGAAAAAGGGTCTTGACAGCCGGACGGACGGACAGACGGACAACAAAGTGATCCTATAAGGGTTCCGTTTTTACCTTTTGAGGTACGGAACCCTAAAAAACAGTAGAAAACACTTCTAAAACCTTAAGGCGACTTCTTGAAACTAATCTATGACAGTCTTTAACACTTTTCATCTATACTAATATTATAAAGAGGAAAACTTTGTTTGTTTGATTGTAATGAATAGGCTCAAAAACTACTGGACCGACTTTAAAAATTCTTTCACCATTCGAAAGCTACATTATCTCTGAGTAACATAGGCTATACAATATCACGCTATGTCCCACGGGAGCGAGGCAGTAACCAAAAACGTAACGTAACGCGGGTGAAACCGCGAGGAACAGCTAGTCAAAAATAAATTAGAAGCTTATTGCTCGATATTAAAAAGTATTTCCTCTTAACAAGTTCTAAAGACTTTCCTGAGAGAAAAAGAAAAACCGGTCAAGTGCGAGTTGGACTCGCGCAACGAGGGTTCCGTTAATGGAAAGTACCCTATAGGTTTTGAATCCCTCGTAAATATAAACCGCCCTATCTTTTTATTGCGTTGATTTAGAAACTTGAGTTTTTCACTGCTTTTAGAGATAGCAGACCTGAGTATGTGATATTAATTTCAGCTTGATATCTCAACGCATTCCTAAGAAAAACGTTCTTGACAGACGGACGAAAAGACGGACGCCTGATGTAAACAAACTAAAAATTTACGGTTTTCGGAGTTTTCCCTATACTTGTGCTACATGACCCTGCTTCTTGCCAAATTTCATGATTCTAGGTCAATTAGAAATACCCTATAGGTTTTGAGTTATGATTCCCTTGAAAATGTCTAAATATGCAACATAAACCGCCGTATCTTTTTATTGCGTTGATTTAGAAACTTGAGTTTTTCACTGCTTTAATTTCAGCTTGACATCTCGACGCGTTCTTGAGAAAAAGGATCTTGACAGACAGACGGACAGACGGACGCCTGATGTGAACAAACTACAAATTTACAGTTTTCGGAGTTTTTCCTTTACTTGTGTTACATGACCTTGCTTCTTGCCAAATTTCATGATTCTTGGTCAATGGGAAGTACCCTATAGGTTTTGATTCTCTTGCAAATTTCTAAATATGCAATATAAACCGCCGTATCTTTTTTTTTGCGTTGAATTAGAAACTTGATTTTTTCACGGCTTTGAGTGATAGCAAACCTGAGTATGTGATATTAATTTCAGCTTGATATCTCGACGCGTTTCTGAGATGAGGAAAAGGGTCTTGACAGACGGACGGACGGACAGACGGACAACAAAGTGATCCTATAAGGGTTCCGTTTTTACCTTTTGAGGTACGGAACCCTAAAAAAGATTTCCGTGATCAAAAATTTTAATATAGAATGTTTCAACTCGCACCTGTGACTTCTAAGAGTGGCTATTTCCAATCGAGTTCTACCTTTACACTTTATTTAGACTTTGAAATGTTTTCTCGTCTGTTTGATTGCTTTCATAATAACCATAAGTATAAATCCACTCGGCCAGTCATTGCAAACAAAATCAGTGAAAAGTAGTTTAAAAGTTAAAATTATTTTAACAGAAATGAAAGTTAAAACCCCGGTTTAAAACTATCCAAATCAGGTAGGTTAGGTTAGAAGGCTGAGGCGGGAGCGAAGTGTAGCGTGCTATTGTGTCTCGGATAACGTGGGTTCAAAGGTTTAAACTTGTGCACAATCCGTACTTCCGTACTAATATTATAAACTAGCTTTTGCCCGCGGCTTCACTCGCGTTAGAAAGAGACAAAAAGTAGCCTATGTTACTCTCCATCCCTTCAACTATCTCCACTAAAAAAATCACGTCAATTCGTCGCTCCGTTTTGCCGTGAGAGAAAGACAAACATACAGACAGACAGACAGACAGAAACACTTTCCCATTTATAATATTAGTATGGATGCGATAGTAACTCTGTCTGTCTCTTCTTCAAGTCTAAACTACTGAACCGATTAAATGAAATTTAGTACAGATATAGTCTGGGACCCGAAAAAGGATATGGGATAGTTTTCATCCCGGAAATCGCACGGGAACGGGAACTATTCCACGCCGACGAAGTCGCGGGCAAAAGCTAATAATTAATAAATTTATGTTTGGAGGGACAGAGTGTAAAGTTCCTCATCCTCCGTGGAAAAGGGAAGATCCTCCGACCAGGCGGGTGTTGTGTCTGGTATTATTATTGTGTTTGTACATGTGTTGATGTCGCTGAAAATTCTTATATCACGATGTATAACTCGCTATGTATCATTCAACCAACTCAATCCTTTTCTCAAGCCTTCAATACCATCTACTTTAGACGCCGACCATCCTCCAGGCATCTTATCAAGTGTGTGTCTCGTACAGAGGCTCAGTGTGGAGTGCACTCCTCAGCACTCCGCGAGGGAAGGTCAACAGCGCTGTACTCTAACTTGCTCACGATACGAGCTAAGGGGATATTGTGATGTACTATTCATTTTCTTTGTTTTTGACGTTCTAATGTGCCTTTAAATAAATGGTCTATTAGAAATAAATGATTTGAGCTTGAGAGTTTACTTCACCGATGATCTAAGTAGTGGAAGAGGAAACGTAAATATATTCTCTGACGATGATTAGGATTAGGATGTAGTTGTCTGGTTACCTGTGGTATTGTTTCTATATATCGCGGGTTGTTATTGGTTCTTAGACTGGTTTTCATACGTATTTGCTCTCCCTTGCTTCGACTGAAAAAACCCAACACCATTTGCCCGATTCGGGATATGATCCCAGGACCCCACGCTTAGTAACCGTACTTACGTCCACGAGCCGCCACGAAGCCAAAAGGATAATTCCACATACGCACATTTTATATTTCATCAAGTAAATATATCATTATATTAATAAGACTTTGCTTCAATACTTGCCGCTCAGTTACATCTCAGCTGTCGCTATATTATTATTGTAATCTCAGCGCATATATTTTATGCAAGACTTGGACCAAATGTTGGATCAAACGTGTGCCAATGTATTGTTCCCCAGAGTGTTGGAGCAAACATTGGTCAAACGACTCGTACAAGTATTTGTGTCGAGTACACAGAACGGCGGCAATAGTGGCAGGATTGAATTAGTTTGTAGTGACACTGTACAATTTATTGAGTAATGATCGGAGTAGGTACAGCAAATTTGGTTCAATGACAACACACGTTGAAGTTAATATGGGCATTCATTTCTAACGTATTCTTTTCAACGACAGCCGGCTTTCGCGCTGCTATATTGTCTTTCTATTGTGTCTTAAATTACGTGTGTTCGAAGGGTCAAACATCAAAGGTGGAAACAATTTGTTGAAAATTAACTTATTTCATAATAACTTATATGAATTGCAAGTTCCGCTATTATAGGTGCGTCCATAAATGAAATGAAATGATTTAGGATATAAAAATCACATTTATACTGCACAGTTTGTAGCTGGAGTTATTTCCTAACTACCTTTTATTTTAAAACCTCAACAAACCAAATACCTAATTACTTCATCAATTCGTGGTCACCTACCACACAACCCTATCAACCCCATACAATAATTACTACCTTCCCCCCTCCTCCCCCTTCCGGATACATCACATACTATCAGCAGTACGTACTATAACACTGAATTCTTATCACTACACCTAAATGCGACCTTTCCAATTTTACGTAAAGAAATGACATTTTCACATCGCTCTATATTGAACCCTATACTAAAGCATTAAGGCAGGTTTTTGAAGTGTGAGTGCGCAGTGTTTGGAGATTTGAGGGGATTTCATGAAAGCAGGCGGAAATCGGGCGACTCGTCCTAAAGACACTTCTTAAGGCAGCCGGGTCCGGCCGAGTGACGGCGGGAAACGAGAACTAGCTCAGTCAAGTGAGGTTCACGGGAATATTCGAGAACAACTAACTTCAACTCTTTATTAATGGCATTTGTGGAAAACACACCACAATTCTGCCACGACCATGTTTATTTTACAATCACAAACGAAGAAAGATATTATATAACAAAAATATATGCAATATGACTGCGATGCAAAGCGATGGTCTCCTCCTTGTGAAGAGACCTGATCCGTCAGAGCCTCGTCAGTGAATCAGCAGGGTGTACCACGTGCAGGTGAGGTTAGCTTTGACCCTGGAGGTGATGGTAAAGCCACTTACACCCCCAGAAAAACCATGTTAGTGCTTTTGGTACGACAGACAGACAGTATGACAGCCTTAATCTAAACCTACTTTTCTGGCCTAGTGACCCTGACTGCTAAGCCAGAGGTCGTGGGTTCTATTTCCACCCGCGGCAAACTGTGTGGGATGAGCATGGCTGTTTGTTCTGTGTCTGGGTGTACTTATCTATAATATGTATGTATTTATAAATTATTTAAGTATGTTTTTCAGTTGTCTGGTTAAAAAGGTACAAGCTCTGCTTAGTTTGGGATCAGATGGTCGTGTGTCAGTTGGAACATTATAAATATTTTTACTTTAATGTACACGTTTGCTTCCCATTCTTTTCCCAGGTTGACAAGCCTGAAACTAATGGAGTGATACTCGATGCCCACGCGTTATTAACGGCCCAGGTAGCAACCTCATTACTCCGCAGTGCATCGCTGACACATCCATCACCCGACGACGTCACCCGAGTGAAGCATGGGCTTACTGCAAGTGAGGAACTGGGGGCGTACCACAAGCCCTTATAGCAGTACTACTTTGATATTACTTTCAGTGGGAAAGAGACGGCGCTAGACAACGTGTCTAACGCTGTCACTTGCACACTCCTGCAACAGGACTAAAACAATCTTACTTTAAACGTCATGGTAAGGGGGCTGATTTGTTTCTATTGCTAGGCATTGACAGTCATTTTTCGCGTCAGTCTATTTGTAAAACTGTGGCACATGTGGCGTCACTCCAAATGGTTTACGCGGCCAACCTACTCTGGAGTGACGATTCGACTCTCACGATCAAATTTTGGATGGACGTTAGTTTAACTGACGCGGAAAAATAACCGCCAATGCCCAGCTTAAGAAGACTCTATATTAAAAATAATATCTTAGAACCACTCATCCACAGCTTGATCCCATACTTAGCTGGCCTACTACGACAAACAACTCCAGGATCTATTTCCTAGTACATTCTTTTTGTGTAACTTCAACCATTTACGCAACGAAAGCTCACAATAGGTATATTTTTTTCCATTTTTGTCACACGTTTTATTGCTGCTCCACTCCTATTGGCTTTAGCGTAATGTTATATAACCTACAGCATTCCTCGATAAATGGATGGGCTATCTAACACAAAAAGTTTTCTAATCGACCTAAAAGTTTCTGAGATTAGCAAGTTCAAACAAATTCTTCAGCTTTTTTAATTCAAGCACATATAATATAGCACAAGCTCTGCTTAGTTTGTCCCAGAGTGAGTTGTCCCAGAATATTTATTTATTTGTTATGTATGGCCATTGATCTCCGGCTTAGCAGTTAGGGTCACTAACACCAACCAGCTAGCCAAGTCCAAACCTATTTTACAAACGATTTATTTTGTAGGTAATGTCACAGGCCCTACGGAAGACCTAACAGAAGTGAGTCAAGCTGACACATTCAAGAGAGTGATGGCGACAAGACACGCGAGTGTCAGCGACAGTTGAGTGACATTGTGGAGTCATGGTGCCTTCTGAGTCATGGTGACTTGCGTCATGGTAGTTCCTAACCTAACCTACTGTATACAGGGTTATTACTTAAGTACTCTGAAATGACGGGCCTGTTGGTCTAGTGGTTAGTGGCCCTGATTGCTTAGCCAGAGGTCGTGGGTACGATTCTCACCGAGGACAAACTTTGTGTGATGAGCATGATTGTTTGTTCTGTGTCTGGGTGTAATTACTTAAGAATAAGATAAGCAAAGATCTGGATTAAAACAATGATATTTAATTTCTTGGTATTAGGTTACCGCTGATAACACTGCTCAAAAACGTTAAAATACCTCAGTTTTCTAAATTAAGTGTTTAGATCTTATTCGTAGTCTTTAACTCTGTAAAAAATGTATGTTCCTCATGACAGACATTTCTAACAAAGGCAAAGCCGCAGTTAAAAACGATTGTAAAGTGACACAGATACAAGATACTTCAACCCCATCTTACCTAGCCCGCCGACAGAGCGTCCCCACCCGGGTATCCCACAAGGCCACCCGCGGGTCTGGGCGTGAATAAATTTAATGTATTAACTCACCGCACATTCGTTTATTAGTGTTCACGTCTCACAGGAGGTCTCCACGAGGTGTGGTTACGACTGAGGTACGGCTGCTTGGAATAATGTGGGGTCTATTGTAACTGCAGACGTATTTGATTTGTGAACTTCAAATATATCTATGCAGTTACAAGTAAGATTGTTGATTAGATCGTTCATTTAATAATCATAATTTTTATGAACGAGTACAACGAACCATAAACAAGAGAATGTTGTTAAAAAAGGTAAAGGCTGTCTCAATTATTTGCTCTTGAACGATCCCCGTCTGAATCTGAATCAGTTAAAAGTCTGCGTCAATGAGTCCTAGAAACTCAAGGTCATTGATAAATATTGTCAGAGATGTTAAAGTTAAAAATAAATATTATATTTTTGAGTCATTTTAATAATTTACCATCTACAGCGACATACGCCAACTATCCAAAATGACGGCATTATAATATAAGAATCCACATACACAAATATTTTGGGAGCGTAGTCCCTTAAGAAGAGTACTTACTATGAGTGAAGCCCATAATTGCAGACATAGATCCAGGTCAAGTCAGTAACTGCAGTTGAAGTGTCGAAGTTGTAAGTGATGACAGTAATAGAACAGTTAGAGCAATCGACGAGGTGAGGCAGTCAGGTCAGTTAGGATAAACTGACTGCATTAGATGAAATAGTTTGTCAAAACTTTAATAACCATACTTAGTTGGTTCAAAACAGTTTTGTAGAGTGTTGGGTTCTATCTGCAGATTGGACGGCGGGAACAGTTTTTAGATTATTTTGTATTTCAATGTATTAGTGAATAATTAAATAGCCAATTTTTTTTAGGTTTAAAGTATAAACGTGTTAATGGTTCCTGTTGTTTTGGTTCTTAGTAAAATGAAGAAAAATTTCGAAAAATGGCGTCCGACCGAGTAAACTTACGTCCAATGCCCACACTTACAAATAATTTTCTACTGGTTACGTAAGGGTTTTCAAATAAAGCTCTCAAAGACAATTTTCTAAATGCGTGCAATAATACGGTGAACTATGAAGTGTGAAATTAATCGTATATCTAGAATCGTGCGTTTACAGATTGTAGAAACAAAATATAATCAGCTTATATACACGTACACCCAACAGATGTAACAGATGGTCAGTAAGTCAAAGTCAGACACAGACCCTCTCAACCTGGTAAAGAACACAGATCCTCTCAACCCACTGTACCACTCCAGCTCAGAATCCTCTCACACAATTTTAGATGTGACCACATATTCATATTCTTTATTGGACACAAAAATGAAAATACATACAAACAAATAGCAAAACACAATAGCGAGCTTAACCCAAAATTTAGTTTTCCAAACCAAAATCGGAGGATATATATGCTCCAAAAATAATACCTCCTTACTTCTATCTTCCCTCGCTCTCTGGTTATCTGATTCTTGCCCAAAGAGCCTTTTAAAGTTAATAGAGTGTTGGAAGAGGCTCACAACGCATCAAGTTCCCGCCAATATTGTGCCGCGTCCTCGCAGGCTTCAGCCATCGATTAGTTCCTAAACAAACATACTGAGTGTCGAGGACGACCCTTTTCGACAACATGCAGAAGATATAAATAGGTTCACCTACTGAGATATTTGAAAATTGTGGATGACGAACCCTTGATGAGGGTTATAAAGATAGACTAGCTATGGGCACAAAGATTGATTCAAAGAAGAACACAAAATATTTACAAAAATAAACTTTGAAATATAGTGTCGTTACTTAAATTGGGTGTCTAAACTTTTGGACATTATCCATTCAGACGTGGCGGCCATTTTTTTCAAAATGGCGGATCTGTGACGGCATTTGCAAAAAAATGCCAAAAAAACGGGATGTAATTTTTTTTATTTAATTGGAATAATAACTTGTATGGCGGCTAATAAGAAAGCTATTCTTATTGGAATCTTTATAAAACAACCTTAACATCAAAACATTGGTTTAATTAAGATTATATTATAAATATTGTAATTTGAAACCGGGAAAAGCGGGAAAATTTCGACTTTTCCGACTGTACAAAAGTCGTTATAACTTTTTTTTTTTTTTTTTTTTTTTTGTTCTTTTCTGCACTATGGCAATCTGTTCTAAAACAATAAGCCACTTGTTTGGTTGGATATACATATCCTGGTTATTTAAATGGTTTTCTTCGAGGGCCAATCAATTGCTGAACTATCCAGCAGACCCTCCTTTTGGCTCAGTTTACAAATCTTCGGGCGAGTCTGGGAATGTCTTGTCTCTTTAGTCGGTTATAATGTAGTCCACCTTCTCCACTTAAGGCCTGTGCGAGTTCGTTTGCATGGGTTTTAATTAAGATTATATTATAAATATTGTAATTTGAAACCGGGAAAAGCGGGAAAATTTCGACTTTTCCGACTGTACAAAAGTCGTTATAACTTTTTTTTTTTTTTTTTTTTTTTTTGTTCTTTTCTGCACTATGGCAATCTGTTCTAAAACAATAAGCCACTTGTTTGGTTGGATATACATATCCTGGTTATTTAAATGGTTTTCTTCGAGGGCCAATCAATTGCTGAACTATCCAGCAGACCCTCCTTTTGGCTCAGTTTACAAATCTTCGGGCGAGTCTGGGAATGTCTTGTCTCTTTAGTCGGTTATAATGTAGTCCACCTTCTCCACTTAAGGCCTGTGCGAGTTCGTTTGCATGGGTTGCTAATTTCTCCTGGTATTTTTGGCTTGCCTGGACTATTTCCTCACGAACAGTGTTTATGCCTAGGTCGAGATACATGTATTTGTTGCTAATACATTGGGGTATCCTGAATATTAATCTTAGTACTTTGCTTTGGAATCTTTCCAGTATGTCGATGTTACTCCTGCTAGCTGTTCCCCATAGCTCTATTCCATAAGTCCAGATGGGTTTTAAAATTGCTTTATATACCAAGATTTTGCTGGTGGTATTGAGTTGCGAGCTTCGTCCGATTAACCAATGTAGATTACGAAGTTTTGCATCTAATTGCTTTCTTTTAGCCCAGATGTGCTTCTGCCATGTGAGCCTTTTATCCAGGTTCATTCCCAGGTATTTTGCATTATCTGTTTGAGGTATTTCTTTGTCATTTAGCTTAATTGGTGGGCAAGTTCCTCTCCTAAGGGTAAAGGTTACATGGGCAGATTTGGTCTCGTTTGCTTTGATCCTCCATTGCTTAAGCCACGATTCTACTTTATTAAGATGACTTTGCAGAGTGTGTGTTGCAGTTACTGGGTCATCATGAGTAGACAGCAAGGCGGTGTCATCAGCATAAGTCGCTGTAATTGTTTGATCATCTGCTGGAATATCTGCAGTGAAGATGAGGTATAGGATAGGTCCCAATATGCTACCTTGGGGGACGCCCGATTTGATTTCGTAGAGCTCAGAGCTGTCATCATTGCATTTTACTTGGAAGCTTCTCTTATCTAGGTATGACTTTAGGATCTGAAGGAAACAGTGTGGCAGTGACTTTTTGATTTTAAAGATAAGGCCCTCATGCCATACCTTATCGAAAGCTTGGCTAATATCTAGAAACACTGCAGAGCAGTATAGTTTATTTTCCAGACATCTACCAATAGTGTCGACGATACGGTGAACTTGTTCGATTGTCCCATGACTTTCACGGAATCCGAATTGGTGCTGTGGTAATATGGTGTTTAAATGTACTTTCATTCTGTTAAGTAGTATCCGTTCAAACAATTTTCCGATGACTGGGAGCAGGCTGATGGGTCTGTATGAGTTTGTTTGTTCCAGAGGTTTACCAGGCTTGGGAATCATTATTATCTGTGCTATCTTCCACTGTCCAGGAATGTGTTCAAGTCTTAGGCAAGCATTGAATATGTGGACAAGTTTCATTACTGCCTTGTACGGAAATTTCTTTAGAAGTGTTGCATCTATGTAATCATACCCCGGCGCTTTCCTTTCCTTTAGCTTTTTTATTTCTTGGAAAATTTCCTTAGGGCTAGTACTTTGTAGTGGTGAGCACATTTGATTTGGTGATTCTAAGTAGGTTATTACTTCTTCTGTATGTTCGCGACAGCTCTCTTGGTGTGGATTAAAAACATTGCTCAAGTGTTCGGCAAATGTTGTTGCTTTTTCTTGGTCAGACCTAGCCCATCCTCCTTTATTATTATTGATGGCAGGTATATGTGTTTTTGGGCGCTTCATGTTTTTGGTGACCCTCCACAGCGAGTAGTTTGTGTCAGCAGTCGGATCAAGGTTCGAGAGCATGTTTTGGATTTTGTCGTTCTCTTCGCTGTTGATAAGTTTTTTAAGCTCATCAGAGAATTTATTAAATGCCGTTTTATCACTCGGATATCCTGTATTTTGCCACACCTTTCTCAGTTGTCACCTTTTCTTGATTTTTTCCTTTATTTCTTTAGGATAGTTGTTATTTTTTGGTGGCTGACCCTTTCTTTTAGTGGTCGCTAAGCTGGCTGCTTTATGTATAAGCATGTTAAGTTTCTCAATCTCGTTTTCTACAGCTTCTATTGTGTCAATTTTCATTTTAAGATTGATTTCTGATTTAATTACCTCTCTGTATTTTTCCCAGTTCGTGGTCTTAGTGTTATATATTTTTGAAGAAGGCTCTACTAATTGAATTGTAGAATTAACGTTTAAGATTACAGGAGTATGATCTGAGGTGAGATCAGTACAAGATTCTATTGTTATGTAGTTGCCGTCCATGTTCTTCGTAATGAAAAAATCAAGCAAGTCAGGTAATCTATCTTTATCTGTAGGCCAGTAAGTGGGTTCTCCCCCAGACCAGTAATCCAGTTTCATGTCCTGTGTTACTATGTGTAATTGCCGTCCTCTTGTAGTGGTCAACCTGGAGCCCCAATGCAGATGTTTTGCATTCCAGTCTCCAGCACTTACAAATCTTGTACCAAGAGTAGAGAAGTAATCTTTGAAATCTTGAACTGTGATTGTATGCCTCGGAGGACAGTAGACAGCAGAGAAGACTGTCTCAATGTGTTTTTCTAGGACAACTATGGTCGTGGCCTGAATTTTCTCTGTGCGATATTCTTCCATGGAATAGTGTTTGATATTATTTTTAATGATAACTGCACTTCCTCCGTGGCTGTTTCCGGAGGGATGGTTCGTTGTATAGATTTTGTAGTTATTAAAAGCTATGTGAGACTTAGATGTGAACCTAGTTTCTGAGACCAGCGCTAAGTCAATCTTCTCCATTTCAAGGAAAATTTCCAGTTCTTGACGTCTGTCCGTCAAGCCATTGGCGTTCCAAGTAACTACTCGGAGGTTCTGGATCATTTTTTTAAAAGGCTGCTGACTAACTGGACCATGCGGTCCAACATTTTGTCCATCATTTTTTCCACTATTGTAATCATTGTATGTTGTAGGTTTTCTAGCATAGTCTCCATGATATTAGTGAAATTATTGGAATCGTTGTTTGTCATATTATATGGAGTGTTATTTTTTAGTGCAGGTAGAGTACCCGTTTGTTGTCCAGCTTTAGTAATTTCAGCATAGGTTTTGCTTGAATTTGTTTGTTGAAATTGATATAGTGATTTGGAATTATCTATTTTGGTATTGTCAAGGCTCATTATTGGTTGTTTTTGTTGAGGTTTAGAAGCGACTTTTAGGATTCTTTCTTTATATTGCTTGTAGATTTTGCATCCCTTGTAGCTGGCAGGGTGTTTTTCATTGCAATTTGCACAGGTAGCCTCAGTGTCAGGTTTTTTTATACATTGTGTTGTAGAATGTTCATTACCACATTTGACGCATCGATAAGGTCTGAAACATTGGTTTTTGGTATGACCGAATCTTTGGCATCTTTTACATTGAATAATTTCTTTTTTTTTATAAGGTGCTTCAATTGTGATTTTCATTTGATTTAAATATCTGACGTCAAATATTTCTTTGTTGTTTTGCTGTGGCTCTAGGTCTACATAGAATATAGGAAGTGGTTCTTTGGTAGATCTGTGTCTAATGCTGACTATTTGTCTTACTTTATGCCCCATGTGTTCCAATTCTCTAGTTATTGCTGTTGTATCCTCTGAGGCGTGAAGTCCACGTAGAACCACTCGGTAAGCTTTTTCGCTTTTTAACTGGTAAGTGTAATGCGAAACATTGTTAGCGATGAAATGTTCTCTAATCATTTTGTATGTTTGGATGTCTTTTGGCATGATTTTTATAATGTGTCCAGATCTGAGTGTAGTCATGGTATACAGATCATTGTCTAAGATTTTGTTAAGTACTTCTTTAAGGGATGTAATGTTGATGACGCCTGTGACAAATATAGGCTCGGGTTTAGGAACATAAACTCTTTCCTGTTTGTTGGTTTCCTGACCATGGATGGTGTCATCATTAAGTAACTCAAAACTGTTTTGAGTTGGTATAGCAAATTGAGAAATATTCTTCTGTTTTTTGTTTGTGTTGTTTATTGGACTGGTTTCTTTCCTTTTTTTCGGTTTATCTCTCTGCCACTCATTTTTGTTTGTATGTTCCTGGTCACTAGTGTCTGTTTGGATTACCATTGTCTGTTCGATAGGTGCTGATTGGTCAACTTCAGGATTTTTATTTTCTGTAGGTATTGCACCGAGGGAGTTGCTTCTTGTTCGTCCAAACATGCTACGATCAAGTGTTTGTTGTATTAAATTGTGTGTTTTATTTGTGTTTGGGGTTTTTATAATTTGTAAGTTATCCATATGATTCCCACGAGTATGGACGAAAAACAGGTCGCTCACAGGGTGACGCCATTCCTGTGAGAAGGCTATATACAATGATGTTCGCCAGGTACACCAAGGTTGGCGCTAGGGACCTGCCTCCCGCAAGCCATGCATCCTGTCGGCGCGTGTCCCACCTTAGGATTAGGGTAACTTTTTATGGAGGTTTTCTACCTCTTGGTCCGGGCAATTAAGCCAAGACCTCCGCTTCTATGATAGACTGACGGGTTGTGAAGGTCATTTCCTACCTTCAACTGATTAGACTTGTAAGGTCTTCAGTTGTCGGGTTAATTAACCGTCGCCCGATGCTCGACGTTGACCTTTTTACAGCTGGTGGGGTCTCTTCTCCTCAACCAACCCTCCTCCTTTCACATACGGGCTTGGGACCGTCAACGGCGGAGTTTAAAACGTACGTTTATTTCATAAAACTGTTACTTAATTTACATAAAAATACCATAATTTACTTTAATTTACACAAGAACACACAATGCCATACATATTCTTTATTCCACAAGCTTTACAAGGTCGCCGCGATAAGGACTACCCACTTGTCAATTCCGAGAAGTGTTATTTGAAACTTCGGTGCGGCAACGTACGGACGTTCAAAACACTTGACGCGTGAATTTATGTCATCCTTGTTTTTTTCCTAAACTTTGTATAAGTTAGAGCAGTCAAAATATATATTTTAAACGAAGTATTATGATTAAAATAGTGCGCATGTAAAGACGCCATTTGCATCGAGCTCAATGAGCTCGCTCCACAGATGCGCCATTTTGAAAATCGAGCTCATTGAGCGCGCTCCACAGACAAGGGGACAGATATTTATTTGTATAATAAGATGTTTGCACATAACCCTTTTTTGGGTATCGTGAACGGAACAGAAGTGTCTCCAGACCAGCTGCCAGACTGTTTTTTGATAGCGTACGGCAGAGTTGACCTGGACTAGGAGCGCCTCATTACGGACAACGTGCGGCGCATATTATGTTAAGCATTGGACCAAAACATGCTGAGAAAAGAAGAAATAGGCAATCTACGTACCTACGCCGTAATGATGATATGATCTAAGAGACAAAACCACACAAATCGTCTTATAATCATCGAAATAGATTTCCCTGTGCGTAGTAACAGGAGTATAGGCGAGATGACAAAAAAAAAAACCGGTCAAGTGCGAGTTCTACTCGCGCAACGAGGGTTCCGTTAATTTGTTTTTTATTGAAATAACTACAAATTTACGGTTTTCGGAGTTTTCTCTTTGCTTGTGCTACATGACCTTGCTTCTTGCCAAATTTCACGATTCTAGGTCAATGAGAAGTACCCTATAGGTTTTGAGTTTTGATTCTCTTGAAAATGTCTAAATATGCAATATAAACCGCCGTATCTTTTTATTGCGTTGATTTAGAAACTTGATTTTTTCACTGCTTTGAGAGATAGAAGACTTGAGTATGTGATATTAATTTGAGCTTGATATCTCGACGCGTTCCTGAGATAAAGGTTCTTGACAGACAGACGGACAGACGGACGCCTGATGTGAACTAACTACAAATTTACGGTTTTCAGAGTTTTCCCTTTACTTGTGCTACATGACCTTGCTTCTTGCCAAATTTCACAATTCTAGGTCAATGGGAAGTACCCTATAGGTTTTGAGTTTTGATTCCCTTGAAAATGTCTAAATATGCAATATAAACCGTCGTATCTTTTTATTGCGTTGATTTAGAAACTTGATGTTTTCACTGCTTTGAGAAATAGCAGATCTGAGTATGTGATATTAATTTCAGCTTGATATCTCGACGCGTTTCTGAGAAAAATGTTCTTGACAGACAGACGGACAGACGGACGCCTGATGTGAATTAACTACAAATTTACGGTTTTCGGAGTTTTCCCTTTATTTGTGCTACATGACCTTGCCTTTTGCCAAATTTCATGATTCTAGGTCAATGGGAAGTACCCTATAGGTTTTGAGTTTTGATTCTCTTGAAAATATCTAAATATGCAATATAAACCGCCGTATTTTTTTATTGCATTGATGTAGAAACTTGATTTTTTCACTGCTGTGAGAGATAGCAGACCTAAGTATGTGATATTAATTTCAGCTTGATATCTCGACGCGTTTATGAGAAAAAGGTTCTTGACAGACAGACGGACAGACGGACGCCTGGTGTGAACTAACTACAAATTTACGGTTTTCGGAGTTTTTCCTTTACTTGTGCTACATGACCTTGCTTTATGCCAAATTTCATGATTCTAGGTCAATGGGAAGTACCCACAATGGGTTTTGATTTCCTTGCTAATGTCCAAATTTGCAATATAAACCGCCGTATCTTTTTATTGCGTTGATTTAAAAACTTGATTTTTTCACTGCTTTAAGAGATAGCAGACCCGAGTATGTGATATTAATTTCAGCTTGATATCTCGACGCGTTTCTGAGAAAAATTAAATTAAAAATTTAAAAAAACCCCCGACACAAGAAACATAAGCTACCTTTAAAAAGTAAAAAATAATAAAAGAAAATTAATCCTAAAGTACCTATATGTATAAGTATGTATAAATAATTAAAAAAAAAACTTCGCGTTGGGGGACCGCTCCTAATCAATTAGTGTTACATGCACTATCTCATCTTTTATATCTAAGACTTATTATTATTTTGTACAATACGCGGGTGGCGGCGGGCGGCGGCGGCGGCGGCGGCGCGGAGTGCGTGCGGTCCCCCAACGCGAAGTTTTTTTTTTAATTATTTATACATACTTATACATATAGGTACTTTAGGATTAATTTTCTTTTATTATTTTTTACTTTTTAAAGGTAGCTTATGTTTCTTGTGTCGGGGGTTTTTTTAAATTTTTAATTTAATTTTTTATTTTATACTTTTTAAAGGTAAACATACTTATAATATCTCTGGTTAAGTTGTAAATACATTAACCTATGTATCTAATTGCTCACAAACAATTACTAAGCCGGCACTACTTTCGAAGTGGAAGTTGCTCAGCAATTTCATAGACATCTTGGCCAAAAAGTACGACGATGCCACTGTCGGCCGGAGTTGTGTTGACGAGAATGGGTGAATTCCGATAAGACCACATAATGTCACTTTTCAAGGTCTTAGAGGATATGGAAATATTGAAAGAACAATGTTTCCCATTATTTTTTATGTTGGGCGGTTACTGCACATAAGTTGCAAGGGACAACAGTTGATAAAGCTGTGGTTTACTTGGGTAAAAGTACTTTTGCAAAAGGCCAAGCCTATGTAGCTTTAAGTGGAGTGAAAACCTTGGATGGTGTAGCAATTTGCGAACTCGACCAAAGAAAACTATTAATCCGCATGACAAATCATCTTTATCAAAATTGCAAAGACTAAGATGTAGTAATTGATACTCTAACTTGACAAACGGATTTCCATGTCTCAATTTTCTCATTAAACGAAGCTAAGAACACTCTAGATTAAGTTGTTAATATTATCTTTCAGTGCATTTGTCACTTGATACCCCACACGAGGATGTTTTCAGACATTCGGTTATTCTTCCCCACTTTCACCCCCCAAAACTTTCAAGTGGCCTTGTCCGCGTGAAATGACTCAACTAATTTTTTGAATATAATATTTTATAAAGTGCTTATGACACTTTTTCATTTGCGACCATACTAGAATATTTGCTGCAATTCGGATTTCCACTTCATTTTTCCTCTCACAATATTTGAAGGCTTTGGGTGTATTCCCTACTTTTAGGCCCGAGTCACACCGGAATGGCAGCGGCCGCCAGCGTCGCTAGAAACAAGAGGCGCGCGGCCGCTCGCGGCGCCACGGGCGGCCGCTGACGGCCGCTGGCAGGGGTGCCCTCTATCTGGCAGAAACTTGTTTCTCCGAAACCTATTTGGCATAACTCACTTGGCAGAAACTTTTTTAAACAAACATTGTTAAGGTATAAAAAATATTTAACATAATTGTTTTTTGGCCTAATGTTTTTATGTCCGAATTTTAAATGGGATACTTTTAAGATGGCAGAATCGTATTGGGAATAATTACCTTTGTCAGAGTTACAATTTTGCATAATTTTGTTAAGCATAACGTTTATTTAGAGCGCCGATTATTTGGCATAATTTGACTTAGCATACTACGAAAATCACAGAATTTCAATAGAAATAATTTATTAGTCATATTGAAAAAAAAATATTGTTTTAAAAAATCACTATGGTGTGCTACAAAAGTGAGTGACAGAAATGAATCGCTGCAAAACCGACTTCACGTAGTCAGCCCTACCCCTAGAGTGTAATTTAAACCCGCGAAGGCGCGGAGGGGCGAGGCGGCCCGCGAGCTGAGGAGCAAGCTTCGGCTTGCTGGCCGGCTTCGCCGGCCAGCCTCAGCCGCGGTGGTGGACGTAAAACCATCTCCGACGATTAGCTCGCGTGGGGCCGCAGGAGCCCCGCAGCGCCGGAGCCGTGACAGAAGCCATGCCTGCTGCATGTTGCATGCTTGCTGCATGTTGCATGCCTGCTGCATGTTGCATGCTTGCATGCAGCATGCCTGCTGCATGATGCATGCTGGTTGCATGCTTGCATGCTTGCTGCATGCTTGCATGCTTGCTGCATGCTTGCTGCATGCTTGCTGCATGCTTGCTGCATGCTTGCTGCATGCTTGCTGCATGCTTGCTGCATGCTTGCTGCATGCTTGCTGCATGCTTGCTGCATGCCATAATAAGATATGAAATGCATGCCAAAAGATAATTCTGGCTGTGAATTTTCTGCGATATGATGGTTCTTCTTTTGATTATTATGGATATAAAATATATGGCAAAAGATGATTCTGGTTTTGAACTTTCTACGATGTGATGGTTATACTTATTGATTATTATGGATATGAAATTTATGCCTAAAGATGATTCTGACTTACAAAATTATGGGTTTCGATGTATGGTAAATGAGTGTATGCCAAACGATTTTCTGCGAAAAGAGGTTTATGCTATCCGTTGCTATGCAAAATAAAATTATGACGTAAAAGTTCTGCTATAAAAGGTGGACCCCGCTGGCAGCCTCGCGACCTTTTTAAGCTTTTCAAGCGATACAGTCTTTTAAGTATGTAGTTAAAGTTTAAAATTATTTCACACTGAAGGTGCTCGCCGCGCCGCTGCCATTCCGGTGTGACTCGGGCCTTACACCCAGAGCTTTTTCACAGCACAAACGATTTTCCATTAACATATTATTTTGTAATGTACACGTAATGCGCTTTCATTTGAGACCCCATCCGAGCATATTTATAGACGTTCGGTAATTCTTCCCCACTTTCACCCCCCACAAATTTTAAACGGCTCAAATGATTTTTATCATCAAAAATGTCTAAGAACACCCGCACGTAAGTAATAATAATAATAATAATTTCTTTATTTCCACAAAACACTTAGTACAATGTTATTGGTAGCAATGTTGTATTATTTTCTAGCAAATGGATGTAGCTTCTGTAACCGCGCTAGGCAAAGCCTGTATTACGGTTATCAGTGTCATTTCCCTCGAGATATAAATAATAAAATTAATTCCAACAGTTGCGAGATATACTCTGTTAATTTATCGATAAAAACAATAGAGTAATTAAAATTGAATAATATAAAAATGAAAAGTAAGAAGAGAGTCCTGTCCTGAGAGAGGGTGTGTGGGTTTCTGGTAGGTATGTGATATATGTAAATGTGAGTGTGTGTGTGTGTGCATGTGTGTGTGTGTGTGCGAGTGTGTGCGTATGTGTGTGTGTGTGTGCGTATGTGTGTGTGTGTGCGTGTGTGCATGCGTAATGTAACCTTTAATAGTAAAAAAAAAATTAATTGAAATCGTTTCATCCGTTCGGGAGCTATGTTGCCACAAACACACAGACAGACAGACACGTCAAACTTATTAAAGTTGTTGTTTTTTGTGATGTACAAGTCATAACCTTTCATTTGATACCCCACTTGAGCATATTTGCAGAGATTCGGTTTTTCTTCCCCACTTTAACCCCCCATAACTTTTAAACGGCTCAATCAATTTTCATCAAACATGCCTAAAAACACTCGCTCGTAAAACACCTGTAATACAAAAAAAACTAAATTGAAATCGGTTCATTCGTTCGGGAGCTATGATGCCACAGACACACAGACACACTCACAGACAGACAGACAGACAGACACGTCAAACTTATAAAAATTGTTTTTTTTTGTGATGTACGAGTCATAACCTTTCATTTGATACCCCACTTGAGCATATTTGCAGACATTCGGTTTTTCTACCCCACTTTAACCCCCCATAACTTTTAAACGGCTCAATCAATTTTCATCAAACATGCCTAAGAACACTCGCCCGTAAAACACCTGTAATACAAAAAAAACTAAATTGAAATCGGTTCATTCGTTCGGGAGCTATGATGCCACAGACAGACAGACAGACAGACAGACAGACAGACAGACACGTCAAACTTATAACACCCCTCTTTTTGCGTCGGGGGTTAAAAATGAACAAGCTACACTGTTGCTACGCCGTAGCACGGCCCGTCTACGAGGCTACGCAGTCGTAGCAAGTAATCAATCCGCTACGCGTGAGCCAACCAATTTGTTTTTGTAGATTACCATCGTTTCATCTTTAATTAACTTTAGGTTTTAGCTTAGCCTTGTTTATTAAAATATTTTCAATTTGTTACTTTGTTTTATATGCTAAGGTTTTTTTTATTCTTGGACATCACAGATCGATAAAGGAAAACACGGGAAACCTGACCTTATTTATATTAATAATAATATGCAGAAGAGTTCGTTTGTTTTTGTAAAAATGTAATTCTCAACAAACCTCTTTGTTATGTGTGTGTATTTACGGTGCACTGTGACTGTTTGATTTTGTCAAAATCCCTTTACCGAACAATAAACCGTGTTAAGTTCAATTTAGACTTTTATATATTTTTCTAAAGTTTTGTTGCGCTAATCTCAAGAACTACTGGCCCGAATTGAAAAACTTTTTTTGTTTTCGAAAGCACATTTATCAAAGAAGGCTATAGGCTATATAACATGACGCTTCAACCTACAGGAGCGGAGCAGTAACCATAAACTTGGGTGAATCCGTGGGGACCACTAGTTATTAATACAAGTGCAAAATCACTTATCTTGAGCGCGCGTGGTGATCAAAGCTCGTGCCTTCTCTGTATGAGAAGAGGCCTTTGCCCTGCAGTGGGACAGTTATAGGCTCCTTTTACATTTAGCATATTTTTTTGTCTACGCAGGAAAAGACGTGACGGGATCGTATCTGTCGCCGCCTGTCACATGTCATGTAACAAACCTTCGCGATATGTCGTGTAGGGGTGATAGATGACAGCTGACAGGTGACAGGTAGACGAAACTGGACAAAATTAAAATATATCTGCGAGGAATATGTTGACAAGGTCGACTGTCGTGATATATAGGGTGTTTGAATTAATGGTTTCTGTTTTGTTTTGTCTTGTATTAACATAATAATTATGTATATTTATTTCACTGTCCTCAACTGGAAGGTAGCAAATTTGTACTTCCTAATACTATTTGTTTTTTGTTTATATACAAGCTGTGCTTAGTATGTGTTTGTGTGTGTGAACTGTACTACTTCTTTTTAATTAAACCTTCGAACACACGTGATCCGAGACACAATAGAAAGACAATAGCAGCGCGACAGCCGGCTGTCACTTGGTCGTTGAAAGGTTGAAAAACGGACTACACAGAACCCCGCTAGTAGCAGAGGAGTCGCGGACGACCCGTGATCACTCCGACTAACTTATTAAACAACTTCTTGTGCTGATGCTCTCTAGTGAGATAGCTCAATATTACTAATGTCTGTACGGAACCTAGCTGGTGTGTGTCGCGACCGGCTCGTGATCACCCCGAGTAACTTGTCGGCCGCACTCCGAGGGCTTGTTGTACCACTTCTTGTGCTGACGCTCGCTTGTGAGATAGCTAACTAATACGGGTATTGGTGACATTTACATTGATTTAAATTTTTGTAAGAAATTAACCCAATTTACTAATTAACCAAATTAACCAAATTATACACAGCAATTTGACAAGTGCCAATGAAAACTGAAAAATTATGTTGTTCGCGTTGTGTTATGTTTTATTTATCAGTGTTCGATTTTCGAAAAAGAGAAATCTTATAAAAAATATGGCCGCTATCAAAAACTTTTGTTTTAGGCCTAAAACATACACAAGCGACGTTAGGCAGCAGGCGTGGAACAGGCGTGGCGCAGGCTTGCGCCGGTTCAAAACGATTTCATACAAAATGTATGCAGGCGACGTTTTTACCCGACTGCGCGACGCAAAGGAGGGTAATGTGTTTATCAGTCTATGTATGTATGTTTGATTCTATGTGGCGTTCTAGAGACCAAATGCGTTGGCCGATTTTGATAATTCTTACGTCAATCGATTCGTCTTAACCTTGCGAGTGTCACTAAAGACATGACAGTAATCAAAATTCACCACAGCGACAACCAGACGCCATATTGTCAAAATGAAAAAAAAAAATTGTCAATGACCTATGTCGTGTGGGGTGTCGTTGAATAGGTATTTTAAAATCATCTTTAGGTTCCTTTTATCATTTTTCATTTTAAATAATAGTTTAGGATATATAACGAAATAAAGTTGTTAAACAAAATAATCATTCTCGCTAATTTTCTTGCTTATTGATTTAAGTTTTTATTTCAAGTATAAACGATATACAAATAAACACAACCTGAAAAAACATGAAGAACAAATATTTTTGGTAAATAAACCACTTTGGTGTCACTGTACACAAGCTCCAAGGAACTACTTCGGACCGAGCTGTGGTTGATTTAAGTTCACGCGTTTTTGCTAAAGATCAAGTATATGTAGCTTTGAGCCGAGTTAGGTCTCTAGAGGGACTAATCATCAGTAGTTTAGACCACCGCAAGTTACCTAATAATCCCCACGATATAACTCCCTCAATGAAATTACTAGATTGCGTAATTTTCCATCTTATAACGAAGTCAATGAACCGTAACTAAAAAGTATAAAATAAAATAAAAATTATTAAAAACAAAAAACCCGACTGCGTGAAAACTAATTTTAAAAATTTAGTGAAAAATATAACTTAAATAAAAACTGAAAAGAAAGAAACAAGCCCAGTAGTTTAGAATAGAACAGAACGACTCACAGTCGGGGCCCATTCAAATTTTACCGATCAAATCTTTCCAAGGGGCCCCGACTGTAAGTCGTTCTGTTCTATTCTAAACTACTGGGCTTGTTTCTTTCTTTTCAGTTTTTATTTAAATTATATTTTTCACAAAATTTTTAAAATTAGTTTTCACGCAGTCGGGTTTTTTGTTTTTTAATAATTTTTATTTTTTGAATTATACTGATGCGACGCGGCGCAGACACGCCGTTTCGTTGCCACCGACGCGGCGCCACGCCTGTTCCACGCCTGCTGCCTTACGTCGCTTGTGTATGTTTTAGGCCTTACATTGCTACAGACTTTTTGTTATTTTTATGTCTTGAGATTTTGAAAGTGGACCTTTGAAAAAAAAAACTTTTTATTTTTCATTTTTTGGTGCAATTTTTTCCTATGAATCGTTTCTTTTTAAGTCAGGTAACATGAAGAGTCGGTCGCTGAAGACCGCACCAAAAAGTTCAGCCTAACGCGAGATAATCGCGAACAAATATACATACAAACATACATATACTGAGAACCTCTTTTTTAGTCGGTTAAAAATAAAACCAAGTCACTGTAGTATTTTATAGTCCACTCTTATGGCATAATAAAATAATTGTGAATAGTTCTTCATCAGTACTATCTGTGGCAGACGCTGGTAATAAAACCATATAAATAGATTATTTTATAGTGGACTGTAAAACAACGTGCTACACCGGCAGGTTGTGAATGGTGACTGTTAGTTTCATTCATTTGAATGGAATGAGTGAAGTATTCTTATGTTTGTTTCATACACTATGTCTAACTGACGGGTCTGTTGGTCTAGTGGTTAGTAATATTTTACTGTTTTACGGGATTTAACGCGCACGTACCTTTTTTATTTGTTTTTTGCTTGACGTTTCGGCAGGGTTACACCTGCCATGGTCACAAGCAGACTGTTCGGCGACACTACTCCGTCGATGAATGATGTTGTTGATGATGTCTAGTGGTTAGTAGCCCTGACTGCTAAGCCGGAAGTCGTGGGTTCGATTCCCACCCAGGACAAACTTTGTGTGATGAGCATGACTGTTTGTTCTGTGTCTGGGTGTAATTTATCTATAATATATGTATGTATTTATAAATTATTTAAGTATGTATATCCGTTGTCTGGTTACCATAACACAAGCTCTGCTTAGCTTGGGATCAGATGGCCGTGTGTGAGTTTTCCTAAAATATTTATTATATTTGCATATCTCGGGACCTGGACTTTTGGAAGGCGTACGAGGGGCCGAAGCCAACTCACAGAGGCCCCTTGAGGAAAAGAAATGGGACACGAACCGACGATTATCCCTATATGAACTATTTAGCCTTATTATATTTATTATTATTATTTTACTATCTCTAGTTTGTGATCAGATGTCCGCGTGTGAGTTGTTCCAAGATTACATCAATTCAGCTTCATTACATATCTCACTATACAACACATTACGTCCGGCGCCGCCTGACCAGTCATTATCTACTGATAACGCGCGCCTCATTGTCCACTAATTGGAATCAATATAGCACTATGTGTATCAACTTAATTATTACCGTAATTCTATTATAATGGGCACGGTCAATCAACTGCATGGCAATGGGAACTGTTCAACTGGAAATGAATCTCTATTACAAAGGAGTTAGAGCGGTTTTCGTAGTATAAGTTAGCGGTGTAAGTAAATCACCAGGATTTAGAAATCACTGGTATAATGTGGTTAATTGATATGAAATCGCATAATAAAAAAGTATGAAGTATCCTTTCTTGGGTTGAAACTACCTCCGACACATATTTTATTATAGTCAGTCTTGGGGTTTAGCCGTGAAAGTGTAACAGACAGACTGACCAGATATCACAGCAGCATTATCTTGTGCAAATCCAGTGACTTCAAAAATCAAGTAAAAGTACCAATAAAAGTAGCTCCATTTTTAAATAAAAAACGCTAGTCTTGCGAGTTTTTACAGGTGATTATGACAAAGAAAAGGTTTTATTTTAAAATCACCGAACATAGGCTAAGTATGTTTGGTGATTATGAAACAACCAGATGATTTATTAATATTTTTGTAGTCATGATAAATACAAAAGTGTATAATTATTTCTTTATTACGTCATTTGTCTAAACCAGTGAACTCATTCGATGAACTTTAAAAGAGAGAAAGAGATTGAACATGAGAAAGACTACTTTTTCCCGTCTTTTTTTTCCCAGATTCTGAAACGATTCACCCACAGTCGATTGTTCCATGAACGGTTAGGCAACAGAATCTTTTAACCATTAACTTTTCACCCAAAGAACGTTTGGCCCATGAACTGTTCGCCAACAGAACGATTCGTCAGTGAATGTTTAACCAACAGAATCTTTTGACAGAGAACGTTTCGCCCATGAACTTTTTGCTAACATGCTAAGAGTATAAGCGTAGCGCTTAACTGAGGAGGTTATGCATGGCCGAGGGTGGGCGGGGTCGACGGAGCCCTACTTCTGGGTGGTTTATAAAGAAACTAGCCTTTGCCCGCTGCTTCACTCGCGTTAGAAAGAGACGAAAAGTAGCCTATGTTACTCTCCATCGCTTCAACTATCTCCACTTAAAAAATCACTTCAATTCGTCGCTCCGTTTTGCCGTGAAAGAAAGCCAAACATACAGACAGACAGACACACTTTCCCATTTATAATATTTAGTATGGATAACCAGTTTATAAAGAAGTAACCAATAACCAGTTCTAACCTAACCTATCCGAGTCTGGGTGCCCTAAAGTCCAGATTGCAACCAGTTTCACCCGGTAACCATAGTTGAGGGTGGCAGCTGTATAGGAAAAAGTTCATGGGCGAAACGTTCTCTGTCAAAAGATTCTGTTGGCTAAACATTCACTGACGTATCGTTCTGTTGGCGAACAGTTCATGGGCCAAACGTTCTTTGGGTGAAAAGTTAATGGTTAAAAAATTTTGTTGCCTAACCGTTCATGGAACAATCGACTGTGGGTGAATCGTTTCAGAATCGTTTTCCCAATATCTTGGGGAACTCTAAAGAAACTTAGGAAACTCTCAGTACACAACAAAGTTACACAGACGTAGTTACTGCCGCTAAGACCGCGCACCTGCACTTGCACAAGGTTGCACTCCAGCGCGAGACGTATTGACTACGCCGCGCGATGCAACTTTATCTAACTCACTCACGTGTGATGCGATTTTAAAACGTGAACATTTCTTTTGGACTGGTTTTTTTTTGGCAAACGTTCTTTTAGCCAATTCTAGTTAGCTTCTTTAGTTTAGAGTAGGTCTAAATCTATACATATTATAATGGTAAACTAATTGACTGGTTGTTGATATATATATCAAAGCACAGATCCTAAAGATCTAACACTTGAAGGAGTCCTCTTTGTGAAAAGGACACCATTTTTTATGCAGATGCAGTCCACTTAAATTTAGTAGACTAAATTGTTTAGGATCTGTGTTTAAGTGGACTGCATCTTTTTCTTTTCATTTTATTGATAAAAAGACAGAAAATAAAATATGGCTTCTCAAATAAAGACTTTAATTAAAGAAAATTTTCACGCGATGAAAACATGCTGATTAGTCCTATTCTCAATGAAATGGAAAAAGAAAGATGCACTTAAGTTAAATTTAGTTTATTTTGTAACTAAGAGTATTAATAGTCAATTCTATCGGTGACCTTGAATTTATTTACGGAAGCTCTAGCGAATTTGCCAACTCACGGTAGAGCTTCTGGTGTGTTGTCAACTTGATTGAGATCCAATGACGTAAATAGTTTTGTGATCACAGTATATTGCAACATGCGACATGTGAAAACGCTTTATTCGTATTTAAGGCATTCACGTGCAGGAAACACCTGTCTGTTTCTTACTCTGAATCCAGAACCTCTGTCACATAATATGGTAAATGTAGTAAAATAGTAATAGTTATTTAAATTATACCTATTTTTATTTTCTACGCGCTGTTCCCGGCGGTTTCACCCGCGTTGTATTAGGTTTTTGAATAAACCTTCAAACTCACGTGATTCGAGACACAATAGAAAGACAGTAGCAGTGCGACAGCCGACTGTTGCTCGGTCGTTGGAAGGTTAACACGCGTAATATCACGCTGTGACCGCTCCCGTAGGTCATAGCATGATATTATATTATGTGACGTGATTTGCAAAAAAAAGCAGCTGAAGTAAATGCATAGTAATTGTGTGTATCACCACTTCGGCGCCGTCATCTCATTATCTATTATTATAAATCTATTTGGTCTTTATCTTTGCGTTGATGTGACGGTGCCGTCGGCGGTGGACAATCGACCTTAGTCTGCGAGGTAGCCCATTGCCCAGTCAAGTCAAATGTTGACTTGACTGGGCAATGGGCTAATGTATTTAATGTATTTAATTGACCATTTCAAAAGCACTTCATATTTAAATACAGATTAATATTGCACTTCTTTATTCCGCTATCAGTTCGTGTTCACGTACTTGATAGTAAGTACTTCGCAATGTGGACACGAATGCGATGACAATCGATAGAGATGTGCCGCCGACAGAATCGGAGTGTAAGCGCCGTGTTCACTGTGTCTGTAGAGGGGGCGACGTGTCGATAGTCTTGAAGATTTCTGTAAATCGTGATAATGGACGTTGTGTATTTTTTTCTTCAGATAAAAAAGGTTTGGGATTGTAATTTGTGGGATGGAAGGATTCTAAGGAAGAAAATTTATTAGGTATCAAATCAAAATACTAGATTGTATGTTGTAACTGTAAATATGACTTCAGAGAACTTCGTTCTGCTCCTTACTTCGATTGTGTCTCCTAAGTTTGTCTCAAAATCACCATCTCTATAAACATTTGCCAATTATGTTCAAATGGGTTTATAGTGTAACCAAATATATTTAAATGCAGCGATCGCCTAACAGACCTCCCTAACCTCATAACCTAGCTGGGTAACACGGTACCCCTTGGTTACACTAATTATAATTTATTCTGGGAGTTTACGTGGTGTCAGAGGCACAGAATCTCTGTGAGGTTCTAAATAAACTAAGAAAGTATATTTAAGTCTATCGAAAAAATCGAAAGAGAAAATCATATAGTAATTCATGTCCTTGATACTCGATACTCGAAGTTTCTTACTAAATATTTTATTTAAGTTCAACCTAGATTATCAAGCGCTTTTTCGTAATGGTATAGATACATAGATATCAGTACGACTTGTATATTGAAAAATCCAAATCCTCGTATTGTATCGAACTATCGACTCATCTCCCCACCACCGTGTCCCCTCCCTAGTTAACCCGTTTACTGACACAGGTAGTGCGTGGCGGCAGCTACGGAAATCAAACAATCGGCAGCGCGACACTACTTGCCCCCTCTCGCTCACGCACATACCCCTTACCCGACGAGTGAGCGAGACAGAATATGTTCAGGAAAATGTAACCAACAATAATTGCTTGTCGGTTATCGAATGGAAACAATTGTTTTGTAGGAGTAGATTATCGGCCCGTTATATTGAATATTTTGCGGCTTCGCGACTTACCTGCTATCGTTAATTACAAAATGTGTTTATCGGGTTTATGTTTATTTGAAGCGGTAGAAATTCTGGTGTCAATTTCACTTTGTGTGAGATTTTAGTACCTGGTATGAAGTAATCTCATTAAGCTCCTATCCTATTATTTATTCATGAGTTACATCAATACAGAGTCCCCCATTGTATCATTGCATTGAAAACTCTTATTTTTCTCGCTTCGTGCAGATTCTTCAATTAGCCAGTACTACAATGTAGAGAGAGAAAAAGAGTTGTGGGTTCGAATCTGGGCGGTGGACTTTTTCAATTCATATGTACTTTCTAAAAATTATCTTGGACATCACTAGCATCATGTGCCTGGGAAAGCACGTAAAGCCCATCGGCTTTACGTGCTGACTTCAGACAAGCCGGAACGACAACCGGGACCACCGTCCCGGTTGTCGTTCCGGCTTGACTGAAGTCAGAAAGTCTGACTAGTTTAACCAAGGGGTACCGTTTAGCCCAGTAACTGGGTTGTGGAGGTCTGATAGAACTCCAAAACCCAGTTACTAGGCTGTGGAGCGGTTTCACGTAAAATACTGGTATCCAGCTGAATCCGTTTAGGCTGGTAGCCGATCCCAAACCAAATTAGGAAAAAAGCTAAGGCGGTGATGGTATGTTGAGAGAGAGTAGTCTACATTCTGGCTTCTCTTCTTTAGACCTTAAGTCTGCTTTGTGAAGAGAGAATAAATGATATATTATTATTATTATTATATTATTCCATTTATTCTTTAAATATACATATAAATTACATTTTTAAATATTAATATAAAAAATAACATTTAAAAATATAAAAAATAGTAGCCCACCGGCATCGGGAACAGGGTCCAAGCTACCGGTGGTCAGGGCTCCAGAGAGAGGAATCGCCAGACAATGCGCGCCGTGTCCAGGAGTACCGCCTTCTGTATCAGGCCCTTGATCCAACTGCCTAGCGAGAGCCTCCTTAGGTGTTGGTCGAGGCTCTTTGCTATTACGCCATTGGCCGTCACGACTATCGGCACAATGACTGCTGAATCCACGTCCCACATGTCGACAACCTCGCGAGCCAAGTCAAGATACTTTGATTGCTTATCTTTTTTAGCTTTCACGAGGTTCTCGTCATGCGGGACAGCAATATCAACAATCATTGCACGACGCTCTAATCGATCTATCACCACTATATCAGGCTTATTGGCAACAATAGTCCTGTCGGTGATGATAGATCGATATTATTATTATTATTATAAACCTTTCCGTTTTTAGTTAGTGAGAACCAACCAAAAACAAAGACATTGGAAAAATATTTCGACTTCCAACCGTTTATGAGATCTTCAAAAAGTCTTAAGGAGTTAAAAAGTCTATCAAATAACCTCACGTTGAAGTTAGTTAGAACAAAAGCAGATAGTCCTGAGTCCACTCACGAGACCTCATTGTGCTCACACAGCGGGCTCTGTGAAACAACGCACTGTCCATCTAATAATGTTGGAAATAAACAAAAAACTGTCGAACACAAACAAACGCGGTCCGAACGACGAAACACTTCAAACTTTTGGGACACACAGCACGTGTAACTGCAGAAGGTAAACAAAGAAAATGGCTTGAAATAACAGGATGTTTAGACAATATTGGATGTTCATTTTAAAAGCGCACGCTTTGTAAAGAAGTTGGTAATTATAATAGGGATGTTGACTACATCAAAAGAATGAATTCTGTTTAGTCCGTCTGTTAGAGAGTCCAAAAATACTGGACACATATTTTTTGCTTGATCAAATTAATAACAAAATACAAAGATAAAGAGCATCAAAGTTCCGGAGAGGGGGCTTGTGACGTCACTTCTCAGTAAAAATTATACTAAGGTGTGACGTTTCACGAAACTTCAACGCACTGTATTGTCGTCATTTTCTGTTTACGAGAAAAAAGAAAAAATACGTGTCCCAAATTTTTTGATTATCTAACCGACGGACTAATTACTTTTTAGGGTTCCGTACCTCAAAAGGTAAAAACGGAACCCTTATAGGATCACTTTGTTGTCCGTCTGTCCGTCCGTCCGTCCGGCTGTCAAGACCCCTTTTTAACCCCCGACGCAAAAAGAGGGGTGTTATAAGTTTGACGTGTCTGTCTGTCTGTCTGTCTGTCTGTCTGTCTGTCTGTCTGTGGCATCATAGCTCCCGAACGAATGAACCGATTTCAATTTAGTTTTTTTTGTATTACAGGTGTTTTACGGGCGAGTGTTCTTAGGCATGTTTGATGAAAATTGATTGAGCCGTTTAAAAGTTATGGGGGGTTAAAGTGGGGTAGAAAAACCGAATGTCTGCAAATATGCTCAAGTGGGGTATCAAATGAAAGGTTATGACTCGTACATCACAAAAAAAAACAATTTTTATAAGTTTGACGTGTCTGTCTGTCTGTCTGTCTGTGAGTGTGTCTGTGTGTCTGTGGCATCATAGCTCCCGAACGAATGAACCGATTTCAATTTAGTTTTTTTTGTATTACAGGTGTTTTACGAGCGAGTGTTTTTAGGCATGTTTGATGAAAATTGATTGAGCCGTTTAAAAGTTATGGGGGGTTAAAGTGGGGAAGAAAAACCGAATCTCTGCAAATATGCTCAAGTGGGGTATCAAATGAAAGGTTATGACTTGTACATCACAAAAAACAACAACTTTAATAAGTTTGACGTGTCTGTCTGTCTGTGTGTTTGTGGCAACATAGCTCCCGAACGGATGAAACGATTTCAATTAATTTTTTTTTTTACTATTAAAGGTTACATTACGCATGCACACACGCACACACACACACATACGCACACACACACACACATACGCACACACTCGCACACACACACACACATGCACACACACACACACTCACATTTACATATATCACATACCTACCAGAAACCCACACACCCTCTCTCAGGACAGGACTCTCTTCTTACTTTTCATTTTTATATTATTCAATTTTAATTACTCTATTGTTTTTATCGATAAATTAACAGAGTATATCTCGCAACTGTTGGAATTAATTTTATTATTTATATCTCGAGGGAAATGACACTGATAACCGTAATACAGGCTTTGCCTAGCGCGGTTACAGAAGCTACATCCATTTGCTAGAAAATAATACAACATTGCTACCAATAACATTGTACTAAGTGTTTTGTGGAAATAAAGAAATTATTATTATTATTATTACTTACGTGCGGGTGTTCTTAGACATTTTTGATGATAAAAATCATTTGAGCCGTTTAAAATTTGTGGGGGGTGAAAGTGGGGAAGAATTACCGAACGTCTATAAATATGCTCGGATGGGGTCTCAAATGAAAGCGCATTACGTGTACATTACAAAATAATATGTTAATGGAAAATCGTTTGTGCTGTGAAAAAGCTCTGGGTGTAAGGCCCGAGTCACACCGGAATGGCAGCGGCGCGGCGAGCACCTTCAGTGTGAAATAATTTTAAACTTTAACTACATACTTAAAAGACTGTATCGCTTGAAAAGCTTAAAAAGGTCGCGAGGCTGCCAGCGGGGTCCACCTTTTATAGCAGAACTTTTTACGTCATAATTTTATTTTGCATAGCAACGGATAGCATAAACCTCTTTTCGCAGAAAATCGTTTGGCATACACTCATTTACCATACATCGAAACCCATAATTTTGTAAGTCAGAATCATCTTTAGGCATAAATTTCATATCCATAATAATCAATAAGTATAACCATCACATCGTAGAAAGTTCAAAACCAGAATCATCTTTTGCCATATATTTTATATCCATAATAATCAAAAGAAGAACCATCATATCGCAGAAAATTCACAGCCAGAATTATCTTTTGGCATGCATTTCATATCTTATTATGGCATGCAGCAAGCATGCAGCAAGCATGCAGCAAGCATGCAGCAAGCATGCAGCAAGCATGCAGCAAGCATGCAGCAAGCATGCAGCAAGCATGCAGCAAGCATGCAAGCATGCAGCAAGCATGCAAGCATGCAACCAGCATGCATCATGCAGCAGGCATGCTGCATGCAAGCATGCAACATGCAGCAGGCATGCAACATGCAGCAAGCATGCAACATGCAGCAGGCATGGCTTCTGTCACGGCTCCGGCGCTGCGGGGCTCCTGCGGCCCCACGCGAGCTAATCGTCGGAGATGGTTTTACGTCCACCACCGCGGCTGAGGCTGGCCGGCGAAGCCGGCCAGCAAGCCGAAGCTTGCTCCTCAGCTCGCGGGCCGCCTCGCCCCTCCGCGCCTTCGCGGGTTTAAATTACACTCTAGGGGTAGGGCTGACTACGTGAAGTCGGTTTTGCAGCGATTCATTTCTGTCACTCACTTTTGTAGCACACCATAGTGATTTTTTAAAACAATATTTTTTTTTCAATATGACTAATAAATTATTTCTATTGAAATTCTGTGATTTTCGTAGTATGCTAAGTCAAATTATGCCAAATAATCGGCGCTCTAAATAAACGTTATGCTTAACAAAATTATGCAAAATTGTAACTCTGACAAAGGTAATTATTCCCAATACGATTCTGCCATCTTAAAAGTATCCCATTTAAAATTCGGACATAAAAACATTAGGCCAAAAAACAATTATGTTAAATATTTTTTATACCTTAACAATGTTTGTTTAAAAAAGTTTCTGCCAAGTGAGTTATGCCAAATAGGTTTCGGAGAAACAAGTTTCTGCCAGATAGAGGGCACCCCTGCCAGCGGCCGTCAGCGGCCGCCCGTGGCGCCGCGAGCGGCCGCGCGCCTCTTGTTTCTAGCGACGCTGGCGGCCGCTGCCATTCCGGTGTGACTCGGGCCTAAAAGTAGGGAATACACCCAAAGCCTTCAAATATTGTGAGAGGAAAAATGAAGTGGAAATCCGAATTGCAGCAAATATTCTAGTATGGTCGCAAATGAAAAAGTGTCATAAGCACTTTATAAAATATTATATTCAAAAAATTAGTTGAGTCATTTCACGCGGACAAGGCCACTTGAAAGTTTTGGGGGGTGAAAGTGGGGAAGAATAACCGAATGTCTGAAAACATCCTCGTGTGGGGTATCAAGTGACAAATGCACTGAAAGATAATATTAACAACTTAATCTAGAGTGTTCTTAGCTTCGTTTAATGAGAAAATTGAGACATGGAAATCCGTTTGTCAAGTTAGAGTATCAATTACTACATCTTAGTCTTTGCAATTTTGATAAAGATGATTTGTCATGCGGATTAATAGTTTTCTTTGGTCGAGTTCGCAAATTGCTACACCATCCAAGGTTTTCACTCCACTTAAAGCTACATAGGCTTGGCCTTTTGCAAAAGTACTTTTACCCAAGTAAACCACAGCTTTATCAACTGTTGTCCCTTGCAACTTATGTGCAGTAACCGCCCAACATAAAAAATAATGGGATACATTGTTCTTTCAATATTTCCATATCCTCTAAGACCTTGAAAAGTGACATTATGTGGTCTTATCGGAATTCACCCATTCTCGTCAACACAACTCCGGCCGACAGTGGCATCGTCGTACTTTTTGGCCAAGATGTCTATGAAATTGCTGAGCAACTTCCACTTCGAAAGTAGTGCCGGCTTAGTAATTGTTTGTGAGCAATTAGATACATAGGTTAATGTATTTACAACTTAACCAGAGATATTATAAGTATGTTTACCTTTAAAAAGTATAAAATAAAAAATTAAATTAAAAATTTAAAAAAACCCCCGACACAAGAAACATAAGCTACCTTTAAAAAGTAAAAAATAATAAAAGAAAATTAATCCTAAAGTACCTATATGTATAAGTATGTATAAATAATTAAAAAAAAAACTTCGCGTTGGGGGACCGCACGCACTCCGCGCCGCCGCCGCCGCCGCCGCCCGCCGCCACCCGCGTATTGTACAAAATAATAATAAGTCTTAGATATAAAAGATGAGATAGTGCATGTAACACTAATTGATTAGGAGCGGTCCCCCAACGCGAAGTTTTTTTTTTAATTATTTATACATACTTATACATATAGGTACTTTAGGATTAATTTTCTTTTATTATTTTTTACTTTTTAAAGGTAGCTTATGTTTCTTGTGTCGGGGGTTTTTTTAAATTTTTAATTTAATTTTTTATGTAACGAGTAGTTAGCGTTCAAGGCGAGTTACTAATTGCAAAGTGGATGAAAATTGACGTGTGTTTACCTGACTGCTGAAGTTGGGTTATGATTTTCGAGCATCTCTATGTACGTTTGTCTCTTTCTATGGCACGCTCTACAGCCTAAACTATTTAACGGATTTCGACATATAAGGGTTTATTGAATTCGTCTCAGTTGTGGGAGTGACAAAGGGTATATAAATTTTATTTATTTTGGAAATCAATTAAAAGAGCTTCATAAGAGAAGGATATCGTTCGAACAAGTATTACCGCCATACTTATTTTGCCACAAAGCAGGACTGCTATGTTCCACTTCGAAGGGTATGGCTCACGGCCGTCAGTGCATTTGCATGTTATGAAAAAAAAACCGGTACCTACATTGTTTAGAAGTATGGGAACTAAAACGCATTGGTAAAATAGTCGAGTGTACAACACGTCAAACTGCACGTTGTTTAATGTCAAAGTGTTTGTCATTGTGACTTAATTTTTGCCGTCGACTCTTTTTTCTTCATGTCCTGCACGCTGATTACACTATATAACAAAACTCTTGAAAAACATTATTATTTGAACAACCCTGGAGATACCTACATACATAAAACCCAATAGGCAACATACAGTCACTTGTTTATAAAATATCTGAATGTTCCAAACTACAGCTGCTCAACCTAAAATCACGCATTACGGCTAAGACGTCACATGAAAGCAGTAAGTCCTATGACGTCACTATTGAACACAGTTCTCGTCTCAAACGCACCTCCACGACTCAGTCAAGTAATTACTGCTCAGTATTCGATACTACACAGTATCGAGCACTCGAGCATCGAGACGTAATCTGTCGACACATTCTGATTGACGGATTACGTCAGCTCGCTCCTATTGACAGGTCGTGGACTAGGTATTGTGAAATATGGAGTAAACATTAATTATGTATTAGTTTAGAGAGATTTCTATGTATATTAAATAGTGAACTGGCTGGTTGATTGACTCACTGTAGACAGTGATATTATAAGTAAAAATGTGTAGATAGGTTATATGCAGTCAAAAAGTGGCACTTTAAAAGTTTGCCAATTGACCAACATGATACTGCGTATCGCATTGACATTTATTGTTATTTTTATTTATTTTATTTATTTAACATGTGACGTTTATCTCTTTTTCACTCGCACTACTTCAATCATGTCATCCTAATTTGACGTGTAATGTATGTGTGCGTTAGTGTGCCGTTTTTTGCAGATAGAATTTCGTTTAGGTAACCTATCTACACCTTTTTAGGGTTCCGTAGTCAACTAGGAACCCTTATAGTTTCGCCATGTCTGTCCGTCCGTCCTCGCTTAATCTCTGTAACCGTTAGCACTAGAAAGCTGAAATTTGGTGCCAATATGTATATCAACCACGCCGACAAAGTGCAAAAATAAAAATTGGAAAAAAACGTTTTATTAGGGTAGCCCCCCTATATGTAAATAGGGAAGTGGTTTTTTTTTTAATTACTACCCTGACGTGTGATATATTGTTGGATAGGTATTTAAAAATGAATAGGGGTTTACTAAAATCATTTTTTGATAATGTCAATAATTTCGGAAATAATCGCTCCAAAAGGAAAAATCAAAGCGTCCCCCCCCCTCTAACTCTTGACCCGTAGGTTTAAAAAATATGAAAAAAATCTGGAAAGTAGAACTTTATAAGAACTTTCTAGGAAAATTATTTTGAACTTGATAGGAAGAACAGTTTTTGTACAAAAAAGACAAAAAGGTTGTACAAAATAATTTTTGCGTACTTAGTATGTCAACGTAACAAATAGCCTTTTTTTAAACTTATAAGTAGATACACTTATTGTGACGGACGGGAAACTACGGAACCCTACATTGAGCGTGGCCCGACACGCTCTTGGCCGGTTTTTTTAAATTATAATATCATTGACTGTAGATATATTAAAGCACAACATAACCACCGGACATCCAGACGTACGGCGGGATACCACCCTTTCTTGGTTGATATTCCTCATATCCGCACGCAGCGCTTCTCAAAATCGTTCATAATGCGCACCGCAAAGGAATGGAACTCCCTACTAGCGTCTGTGTTTCCAAATTCATATAACCTGGAAGTATTTAAAAATCGTGTGCATAGGCATCTATTAGGTAAGCTCGCTCCATCGTAGGCTCCGTCTATGGCCTCGGGCTAGTCTGGGACCAAGAGCAAGCCCATAATAATAAGAAAAAAAAAAACATAAGCCGCTGGTTCTAAAAATATGAAACGGTGTACGGTGTGTTCTTTGTGAAGAATAGGCAACCAGTAAGAAATTATTTTTATCCAATATTTCACCCCTCTTCAAGGGTCGAATTTCTGACCCTTGGAGGGGTAAAATAGTGGATAGAAGTTTGACATTCACTCAGGCAAAGGCAAAAGCTAGTCTGGAATAAATTTACACGTGTGTGTTTTAACAGGGTAACCGAAAACGTTTAGCAAATGTGATTAAATTACAATAACATTAATTTAGACTACGTACTGAGAACTTCTTCAAAGAATACCCAACTTCGATTGAACCTTGTACGAGCAAAAACATACACTACTCAAATATAAAAATCTGTGTTCTCTTAAATTAGCCATAGCTTTCAGTTAATTCATATTTCATATCCATACTAATCCATACTAATATTATAAATGGGAAAGTGTGTCTGTCTGTCTGTCTGTCTGTCTGTTTGTCTTTCTTTCGCGGCAAAACGGAGCGACGGATTGACGTGATTTTTTAAGTGGAGATAGTTGAAGGGATGGAGAGTAACATAGGCTACTTTTTGTCTCTTTCTAACGCAAGCGAAGCCGCGGGCAGAAGCTAGTTGATTATAAATAGACACTACTATAAAATAGTGTATAAAAATATATGTTGACTGTACCATCTGAGAATTGAATTCTAGACCTCACTTTAAATAGCCGCACTGAGAGCGCAAAAAATCGCATTTTTTTAGTTTTAATTTAGATTTAACTCAATTACTTAAAACTTACACACAAAATAATCAAAATATTTGCATTCAAGAGGTTGTTTAAATTGTTTCAAAGGGATTAAAAACATCACATAAAGATCGACCTTTACCAAACTACTATCCCAAATTGGTAACAAGACAGCTTATATTATATAAGTAGGCCGATTTAATCAACTTCTTAAATGAATGTTCTTAATTCGGTGTTATGAAATCAGGCAATCTATTTGCCTGTGGCGATGCTTGTCCATTTTTATAAAAAATGTTCTTGTCTATTTTATTTCGTCAGGCACTCCTGTGCATATTTGATGAATGTACGGTGCTTACTACTGTAATAATGATTACTTTTGTGCCAATAGCCTGATTAGATATAGACCAAAATCGCAGCTACAGTTTATTAAGATGGCATGCGTGATCAATAAATTAACTTCATGTGAAATGCACTGAAGAGGATAAACTCAGCAGTTAGGTACTACTCACATTTATTCAGCTACATTCAACATGAGGTCATATAAAACAACGATTATATATGAAAGATGGTACTTAATAGAAGGCTGAATGGACGCGTACGCATCTGCATATATACTCGTAGTTTTATATGACCTTATGCTGAATAGAACCAAATATGTGCGTAATATCTAACCACACTCGCTGAGAGGGGAGGGGGGGGGAGAGGGGGGACCCGCCAGCTGCACTTTCCCACGGCAGCAACCAATCACATGCAGGGACTGCCTGCGGGAATCTATTCCAGTAATCGTCTTTCATTCAATCAACGTTGCTAATGAGATGCTATACCTAGCTTTTTGGTAGACACCGAAACTGTGTTCAGTAGGGACCCGCGCGTTTGCTTAAGGCCAAGTACCCACTCCAGACCGGTAAATTTGTCAGATCCTGCATACCGGTCAGAGATGTTCACATTACACCGGGTTTCGCAAGGAAATCGGACAGTTAAGCACTTACCACAGTTGAATTTGGACCCGAGGACGGGCGGGGCGAGCTGGTATAGATATCAGGACAAACTCGTTGGCAATATTCCGTTCCGGTGGTTTGGCAGTGACAAAACGCTCGGTAAAAATCTCGGTATTTATGCCGGACCCCGAATATGTGAAAATCTTCATGGAAATTGTACGGCTACTAGCCCTTTCTGCAGTTTTACCGGCCCGGCAAATCTACCAGCATATTTGGAACCAGGCCTTATTGTTAAAGTATTTATTTGTGAAATGAGTGCTATTTTTTCATAGATTCCCTAAGCCTAACAACAAAAAATAGCAACTTACATTCAATAAACGGCCCGCTGCGGTCCTTGGAACCCGTCTGTCTACTCGTGTGTACCCGCGGCGAAGCCCGCTGTGGTCCTCGGAACCCGTCTGTCTACTCGTGTCTACCCGCGGCGAAGCCCGCTGTGGTCCTCGGGACCCGTCTGTCTACTCGTGTGTACCCGCGGCGAAGCCCGCTGCGGTCCTCGGGACCCATCTGTCTACTAGTGTGTACCCGCGGCGAAGCCCGCTGCGGTCCTCGGGACCCGTCTGTCTACTAGTGTGTACCCGCGACAAACGCCCGCCGCGGGCACTCGTTTAGTTCAGTTTTTCAGTTCCATTCTTTAGTTGTAATAACAGAGTAAAGATGGAAGAAATGTCGTTTGATGTTTATTAATGTATGAAATATAATTGTGCAAGTTATTATCTTGGCCAGACTGTGTAGTATATTATTTTGTTTGTGGTAGGATCTAAAAATAAATATGTTATTTTTAGACAGCATTAAGAGCAATTTTATTTGCGAAAAAAATTGATAAAATGTCTACTAAAATGTATAGTACTGTAGCGTAAGAACGTTTTTAGCCTATGTTGCGTGTTTGCGTCTGTTAAAGTTTATTTTTAAACTAGCAGTCCCCCGTGGTTTCACCCGCGTAACTTTTTCCTTTTAAGTAAAACCTAGTTACTGTTTATAAAGTCAGCTAAGTGCCTGTAAAAGTTTCGGTTGGTTCAGCGGTTTTAGAGATTACTCTGAACAAACAAATAATTTATATTGAAGAAACTATTGTAGATAAACGCGACCACAGCTCTATCGGCCTAACCTTTTAACGACCAAGCGACAGCCGGCCCGGCTGTCGCGCTGCTATTGTCTTCCTATTGTCTCGAATCACGTGTGTTCGAATGTTTAACCTCACTACCATCAACTAACAATGAAATTACACTAAAATACAAACAACAATATAATCATTAACATGTACCTGTACTTAATTAATCTAATTCCGCTGAACTCGCTAACCTGCGTTTAAAATAGTTCGCGTACATCCGCTGCTGATCCGACAAGCGGATTACAGCGGATTAATTATTCTGTAATGATTGACACGCTATAACGTTACAGGTACAGGATGCGGCCGAGGTAAGATTGATCCACTTCGTTTATCTAATTATGAGATGGATATGTTTGTTTGTTGGTAACTCTAAAACCAAGAACTGCTAAACCGATTTTGAAACTTTTTTCACTAATATAGGTATAGCGTTAAAAAGCCTTTATTTCCTTATCCTTAATTTCCATCACAAATGTTGGTATTAGTATGTAAGTGTTAGTTATGTTTTGCTTATTGTCCAATTGTTATTAAGAGTTAGTAAGAGTTTATTCTTGTTGGTTCTTCGGGTGAAGGCCTCCTCCAGTCTTTTCCACTCATCTCTGTTTTTGCCAATAGTTTGCCAGTCCTTTCCTGTAAAGCTTTCATGTATAGCATTATCAGCTAATAAAATAGGGTATATAACATCACGATATGTTCCATGGGTGCGAAGCAGTAATGAAGAGCTAACATAACGCACATATTTGTGTGTACTAGTATTAATTTTAAGAAAAATACAGAATGCGCGTAAAATTAAGGCGTAACAATGTCGGTTGGTTCAGTAGTTTTACAGTATATCCATTACGCCACGCTTCTGTAGTGTGTCGGCAATGTTTGCCGGCGCACGCACTGATAGTTTTGATGCGTTGTGGCGTAAGAAATCTGCCTCGCTACTCCACAGACTGCGCGGCAGTCCCAACACTATCCTGCAAGCGATAGCCGCACGGGCAGATAGCCCACTAGTGTGGGCGCTCATTAACCGCACCCGATCTGTTTTAGATATTAAGTACTAACATAGGTTAAGTTACTTTGTTACTATTACAGTGGACCCTGTTGTAGTCTGTATTAAGTAAATAAATAATTATTATTATTAATAATACAAAACAAGCAATAAAAAAAAATCTTTATAGTGTTATCATCGACAAGAAAAAGACAAATCTATTTTGATTTTAGATACTTAAATGCTCGCGCCTTCTCTGTATGAGAAGCACAAGCAAGACCTTTGCCCTGCAGTGGGAAAGTGGCTAGAACAGTGTTTTGTGACAGGTTCGTATTATTATTAATCTAAAAGCCCGAATGATTAATTATGTACAAAAATACTCAATAGCAGGAAAATGTCACAATAACCTTTCCAAAGGTTACATTTTGATATTTGCGGTGACAATATTGACAATAAGTCTACACGTTTATTTATATAACACATCATTGTTCGAAGCTTTTTTGGTGGACTCTACTCTCTACTACTCTGCTTTGGTGGTTTTAGAGGTTGAGCGATTGGCTTCTACTGTGTGTAGCAGGTTCGGTTCCCACACTGAAGAATTGTGTGTAAGGCTTATAGATATTAGATCCGAGGCTGGTTGCTTGTGTGTGTGGCATGGAGAACATCTAGTTAGAGCCAACGCTGTTTTAATCCCATATAAATAAAAAACACACACACACACAAAAATACATAAAAAATCTATACTAATAATTGTTAAGCTTAAGAGTTTGTCAGTTTTGTCAGCCGTGCTAATATTAGAAAGTACTGGCTCGATTTCAAAAAAACTTTTTGACTTGGACAGGAAAAAAGCTACGGGCTTTATAACATCACGCTACGCTTTACGGGAGCGGAGTAGCAACCAAAAATGCGATAGAAAACGCGGGATACAGGTAGTTATACATAAAAGTATAAGAAGAGAGAAAAATTTAAAGTTACACAAAATGACTCAGTAGTACTTAATTATTAGTTGATACTCGCCCTGTATGTAATAAGTAAGTGTATACTAGTTGATCAGTGCTTTAGAGCCAATTATAAGTAAACAGTACAGCGGTAATTATTATATTGTATTACTTGTGGAAACAGCCACATATTTGCAGCAGGTACCTTTTCACTAGTCCTTGTGATTGTAAGCGTCTTAAAGTCAATAAATATTTTAGGACAACTTATACTAGGCCATCTGATCTAAAGCTACTCAAAGCCTGTGTATTACCATAACAACCTGACAACTGATTTACATGTTTATAAAATTTGTTATGTATACATGTGGTAAACATATTTATACCCAGACATAGAACAAACAATCATGCATATCACACAAAGTGTGTCTTGGGTGGGAGTCGAACCCAAGACCTCCGGTTTACCAGTCAGTGTCACTAACCACTATGTGGTTAAAATTAAAAATCAAAATCATTAAAATCATTAAAATCATATTTATTTTGTAAATAGGTTATAAAATAACACTTTTACACGTCAATATTGTTTTTTTTTTATATTAAGCGAACGATGGAGCCGGTGTTTCGTAGCTGGACTGCTCTGAGAAGAAACATCCGAAACAAACTCAGAGGTCAAAGTCTCTTTTAAAGTCCATACAATCGTACTGGTCAAAAATGTGCGAGAACCATGAAGGTTTGTCTGAGGTACTCTCTAGATGAGAGAAGCACACAGATTTGAGTGGACCTGTCCAGACAGTGCAAGCATTTGTCAGTAATCGTTAAGCTCAACTAAAAACTTTAAGGAGCTCAACGTCTTGACGAACAGTACCAAAGTAAGGACATTTGGGTAGGCCGCATTAAATACTCAAACCGTCAGACCGAATATATTAAAAAAAGAAAAACAAAGAAAAAAAAAACCAACGACCTCCATAGTCCTCACATTCACAAAAAAAAAATGTCACGAAAACATATACATAATACTTTAAAAAGTACAATCAATGTCAAATAGAAATACATAAAAAAAGATTATATACTTTAAAAAGTACACATCAATGTCAAATAGAAATACATAAAAAAAAGATTATATACTTTAAAAAGTACAAATAAATGTCAAAATAATAATTAAATGTCAAAGAGAAAAGAAAAAAAAAATGTACATAAAGTAAATAATGGCCAATGTATTAATCGAAACAGCTCAATCCCAAGCATTTGAATCCTCAATATAATCTTTAACAGAGTAAAAAGCTTTCTGACAGAGTTTACGTTTAATAAGTAATTTAAATTTAGTAATGCTAAGTTCTTGAATTTGTCTGGGAAGTTTATTATAAAAGCGTATACATTGACATTTGAACGAGCCACCTATTTTCTTAAGCCTAGTTGAAGGAACCACGTATTTGTTTTTGTTTCTCGTATTTATATTATGGATATCACTGTATTTTTTAAATTGATTAATATTTTTATGTGCATACATCAAATTTTCATATATATATTGACACGGCACAGTCATAATATTCACCTCGCTAAATTTGTCTCTGAGGGAGTGACGAGGACTTAATTTATAAATTGAACGAATAGCCCTTTTTTGCAAAACAAAAATAGTCTGAATATCAGCGGCATTTCCCCACAAAAGAATGCCGTACGACATCAAACTGTGAAAATAGCTAAAGTAAACTAAACGGGCTGTTTCCAAATCAGTTAAACCACGTATTTTTCTGACGGCATATGCTGCAGAGCTTAGTTTTTTAGATAATTTATCTATATGGGGGCCCCACTGTAGTTTAGCATCCAAAGTTATTCCTAAGAACACCGTGGAAGCTTCGGGCTTCAATTCTTCCCCCTTTATTAAAACGCTGGTTTCTACTTGTCTAACATTTGGTAGCGTGAATTTAATAAGTTTCGTTTTTTTCTCGTTCAGCAGTAGATTATTTACGTTGAACCAGTTAACAATTGACTCTAGAGAATTATTTACGACCTCAGCACATAGTTGTTGACGTTTTAGTTTAAATAAAAGTGAAGTGTCGTCTGCGAACAACACTATATCATGCTTATCTTTAATGAGATAAGGCAAGTCATTTATGTAAATAAGGAACAAAAAAGGGCCAAGAATTGAGCCCTGAGGGACCCCCATTCTTACAATAGATCCAGGTGACCTTTTACTGTTCACATCAACTCTTTGAATCCTATCACTCAGATACGAAGAGAGAAGATTCAGAGAGGAGGCCCGGATTCCATAGTGATGTAGCTTCCTGATTAAGGTTTCATGGAGAACGCAATCGAATGCCTTGGACAGATCGCAAAAAACGCCCAATGCATCGCATTTGTCTTCCCATGCATTATAAATATGTTCTAAAAGTTCAACACCGGCGTCAGTTGTTGAACGACCCCTTGTAAATCCAAACTGTTTTTTATGTAAAAGCTCAAGTTTATTAAAATATATTTGCATTTGGTTTAGAATTAATTTCTCAAAAATTTTACTAAAAGTAGGTAGCACTGAAATTGGCCTATAATTACTGGGGTCAGATGTGCTACCTGATTTAAATAATGGTATTATTTTACTATATTTCATTAAATCAGGAAACTTACCACAATCAATACAATTATTAAATATATAGGCTAAGGTAGGAGCAACAATATTTATAATAGATTTAGCAACATCAACAGAGTTATCCCATAAATCTGTAGTCTTTTTAACATTTAATGTGTGAAAGGTTTTAATTACATTTTTACAAGTGACATGCTCGAAATGAAATTCAGAATCACAGGCCGGAACGTTTTCTTTAAGTAAAGCCTCTGCAGCTATGGGTGATGAATTTAAACATTTAGTAGTCGAAACGGGAATCTCTGAAAAGAACTTTTCAAAAGCCGCGGCGACTTCAAGGTCTGATTTAATTATCTTATCATCAACAATAAGGCTATAGTCACTACTTCGCTTCTTAGACTTTCCCGTTTCGCTATTAATGACATTCCATGTCATTTTGATAACATTATTACTATTTTTAATTTTTGAACTTAAGTAGCGTGACTTGGCCATGTAACATACTTGTTTAAATAACTTAGAATATTTTTTCACAAATGAATTGAATTCAGTAGTTTTATTATAAGTTCGTTCTTCATACAACTCAAAAAGACGTCGTCTACTTTTATAAATACCAATAGTGGCCCAGTCACTGAAAGAAGCATTATTGTTTACGGAAACATTTTTTGGAATAAACGTGGAATCAAACTGTTTGCAATATAGATTAAAAAAGTCGGTATACTGTTGATTTGGATCATTATTGGTTGGCAATGATGGTAATTTATTTAACAATTTGGTTTTAAATGTTTCCAACCGATGTTTCGATTTAGGGTTTACAGTGATATCTACTTTTGTAATTTTTTTGTTCAATATTGGTAATGCTATCAACTGACCGCAGTGATCAGAGTCTAATGAATTAATAATTTCTTTGTGGGTGGGTACAATATCCGTATAAATGTTATCCAGGCAAGTAGCGCTAGTGGGAGTTATTCTAGTGGGCTCCAAAAACAGGTTTACAAGATTGTATGATTGAAAGAAACTGGTAACTTTAGTATTTAGGCTCGAATTTTCTAACAAATTGATATTGAAATCACCACAAATGATGACAGTCTTAGTCGAGTTACAGATCTTGTGCAACACTTCATCCATCACCTTCTCAAAACAATCATACAGTCCTGATGGAGGTCTGTACACACTTATTACAATATACTGCTCCAATTCTACACAGGCCATTTCAATTGTTCGCTCAACAGAGAGGTCCACAATATCTTTCCGGTCTTTAAACTTAAGTTGTTTATGTAATAATATTAATGAACCACCATGTATAGCTTTATCTCTGGTGAACGAACTACCAACCTGGTGATTACTAAAATTAAACATTAACTGATGGCTTTTAAGCCAATGTTCAGTTACACAAAGAATATCAATATTATTCAAATTGAGGAATAAGTCTACTTCTAAATCCTTATTTAAAAATCCTTGAATATTTTGATGCACCAGGTTGATACTACTATTGTCTATTTTTACATTATGGCTAGAGGATGCCCCTATTGTCTTAAATTCTAATTTAAATGATTATTAGTATCAACATTTGATACTTTGTCATTTATTAAACAAATCGATTGATCACTTTGCTCAATAGATGCAAGCTGTTTAGCCAAATTCTTGGCTGTAATAGAAAAATAGTAAGATAGCGACACAGCTATCTGTCGTTTCTGATAATTAGAAAGATAGTACCTTTTCTCAAGATAATATCTATCTTTTGTCAAATTAAAATTGTTGCCAACGTAATTGTTGGTGTCAATTAACTTAAATGAATTGTTATTGTTACAAAGATTATATAATTTCATATTCAAATTAAATCTAATATCATTTTCTTCCTGTGGCAAGGTTTGACTATAGGGGAAAGTGAAAATTAAAATTTTTGCTAAATTAATATTAGACAAGGAACTATAATATTGCATTATTTCTCTGTTATTAACATTACCTCTATTACCAAGAATAATTAATAATATGGTATCCCGATTAAAGTTATATTTAATTATTTTTTTCATTATATGAAATAAAGTACAACCAGGCATACAATGATTTATTATTGAGTGTCCCGGGCACTCATTTATCAAATAATGGCCTAAATCCTTTCCAATCTCATCACAAAACAGGACAATTTCTTTATTTAAACTTTCTGGGGATAAACAATCAGTTACTAAATTTTTCAAACTGGCACAAGACTGCGGGGTAATGGTATTAACTATTGGCAATGAAGGATCCAGTGAGGAATCAATAGATGGTGATTGACAATGCTCACAGTCAGGTCTTTGTGAGTTTACCAGATCGTTCATGGCCAACACATATTCCCTCATTTGGTTCTCTGAGGCAGTATATTTGGTAGTCATCGCACTAAGTTTTTGTTGAAGGCGGTCTAGTTCACATTGCAAGTTGTCGGTGTCAGTCTGATATTTCCTTGTAGATTTTTCTAAATTTGTTGAGTACAAGTCTAATTGTTTAAGCAAGTTAAATCTTTCCCTATTAAGTTTAACATTTTTTATGAAAAATTTTTGTTTTTTAACCATTTTCTTTGTTTTAACAATATATTTATTTATTTTTATATACTTTTTTAATTTATTTCTACTGCTAATGTTTACTATTTTACAGGATTTTGAATCATCCTCACCCGTTAAATCTATTGTGGGGTACAGTTGAGAAACTAATGACGGGGCAATAGGCACCAACTCACTGAATAAACTTTGATTCAACGAGGCTGTGATGTTTAAATTTGTAGTCTCTAGTTCTGAAATTTGACTCTGAGCCTCTTGTAGCTGCTGTTGTAAAATATATTTTTGATTTAGAACTTGTTCGTACTCTGAGCTACACTGGCTGAACCCGTCCACAACAAGTTGGAGCCTATCACGTTCTTCTATGGCCTCAGTGAATTGAGTGTATAACTGAGCCATTTCGCTTTTTAACCTTCTATTTGTCTTGTGGGCTTCGGCGAGAATCGTTTCATTGCCATCCATTTCCTTATTTAGTTGGGCACAGAGCTCCTTAGACGCCTTTAATTCGCTCAGAGCCAGGTTGAGTTTGGACTCCTCTTGGCGAGCATAGGCGCTGCGAGTCAAAGGCATAGTGAAGGAAATAGAGAGAAACGAAATCGAAAGTAGTGACAGAAGATTTGAGATAAAAAGTGTGAGGGAAAAATATGAAATTAAGATTTAGAGTTAAGAAGCTCTGTCACCAAACTAACTAAGGTTATGTTTACGTTTTAAACTTCTTAAATATTACTACTAATCAGTTTATAAAGTGAGTATAGTAATTTATACTGTAATAATATTACGTAAGCAATATATTAACAATTATATTATAAAGTATTGTACCTGATATCAAGATGACAATGCAAAATTCACTCGAGCCGGTAACCTGTCATTGAAACACATTGAAATTTTACACTTATCTCAGCTTGATTTTACGAACTGAACACAGTTAACACATTAATATTACATTAATTATAAATGAAATTGGAAATTGGCCTTTAATACAACGAAATATTAATAATTTTCAATATTAATTTACGGGACAATTTAAAACAGCTGTTAGCTGTAGTGTTGCCACAGGAAAAAATCCATCGGTTATAGAATGAAGTTTAATTAAGGAATGAAGGAATTGCTTTAAATTCCTAGAGTGGGTAACTCCGCTCTCGTAATATCCTGTGTCATGTTATCGATACTTTATATATTTTTATATATTTTTTTTTATATTATAAAGCTTAAGGGTGTTTGGTTGAACGAGCTAATATCAGGAACTACTGAACCGAATTGAAAAAATCTTTTTGTGTTGATAGCCTATAATTTATCGAGGTAGGTTAAAGGCTATGTAATATCACGCTACAACCTACAGGAGCAGAGCAGTAACCGAAAAGTGCGAGGGAAAACTACTAAAAAATAAAAATAGAAATATACTCATTGTTTATTAAAATTCATCATTATTTATAGAACACACTTCAGTGAAGCGCTAATAATATCCCCCGTCAGACTCCTCAGCACTAGTAAAAGAATAATTGATTCTCTTAAGAAACTGCTCCTTAAACTGATATCCTTCCTTCAAACGTTTTTGAAACGTTTTTTGTTTTATATAGTCTCTCTTCTTTTTCGTCGTATAAGACCAATGTGATATTATACCTTGTTTGATGGCGTGGTACCCGTCTACCTTCGGTGTCTCTGTTTGCCCTTCTCTTCCAATAAATGAAGCATTTGCGTTTGTGCTAGAAACATTCGCTACACTTTGATTATTATCAAGAACAGTATTTGTTACATTAAACTTATTAATTAGAACTTTTAAATCTTTTACGAACGCTACATTTTCTTTAATATGTGTGGCGTTGTTATTTTCTAAGAATGTAATGGCTTCATGAGCTTGTATTGTCCGGGGATTTAGTTCAATGTTTTCTATAACTTCTTTTTGACCATTTTCTGTTGTTTTATCTTCACATGTAGTATGAACGATGTAATATCCTACGAGGACGAACACAGCACTGTTCATAATTTTTATTTTATTATTTACTATCGAACGGAGCGCTTTGCTCCAAGCATTTTATTTCCTTGCGCAATTTTATGCCTTCCATTCTCAATATAATTTTATTCACTTTTGTAACGTTTTACAATTTGATTTATTGCCTCTGAATTTTATTTTTAATGTAAAGTATTGTTTTATTTTACTGTTTGTGCAGATTTTTATTGGAATGAAAACAATGTGAATGTTCTGTAGACTCGGAATTTTTATAGCTCTGAGATTATTCAATAATCTTGCTGAATTTTATTCCGAACGGATATTTCTTAAGTATCTCTTTTCATATTAATTTTTTATATTCAACTTACGCAATTGTCGGATTGTTTGTCGACAATGATTGACATAAGAGGCATGCGTTTAGTACCAACATTTATTATTTTGCATTTGAAAACGAACAAAATACGCGCTTGCCGGCTATACAAACCCTCTAGTATCTTTACCCTCTAGTCCAGACACATGCAAAAAAAAGAATGCTGAATGATTTGTCCCGAGTGGAAATTGAATCTACTACCTTTAGTTTAGCAGACAAGATCACTAACCACTTGCCCAACAGGCCAGTCTAATACGCTAACACAACTTTACGAATCAAAGTAACCACCAGCAACACTTTGTGTGTCTGTGGCGTATCACCGTCACGCGCCACTCTAACCTATTGCCGTAAGGCTCAAGTCACACTGCGCCACACGCCACAGCCGTGGATTAACAAGACACGAGCAAAGGGCCGTGTAGACCTGGAGGTGATGTCCGTTTGCAGCAACTTATCCACAAAGCTTGTGTTTTAGTTACGTAGAGCGTAGAAGGGGTGAATGTGGCATGCGTGTGTTTATTGTGAGAAGTGAAGCTCAGTTATTTTGCTTCTCGATGGTTTGTTTTAATGTTTACTTCTCCAAAAAACCTTGCAAATCCTTGTAAATAGGTAATCTAACCTACTCTTCACAAAGAACACACCCTGCAAGTTTCATGTCTCTAGGACCAGCGGTTTAGGTTGTGCTTCTTACACAGTCCAAGTAAAGTACGCGCGTAGTGCGTTATTGAATATAACGGTTTACTACTTGCTTATCCAGTACATTAGCGTGATAATATAGCTATGTTTAGCTAGTAGACTGGCCCAACCAGAACGGAATATATATGTTTCAAGTAATACTTGTCTACGCAGTAGAATGTGGCGTGATTTATTCCTTAGTTCTTTAAGGGCTGATTTTTCAATCATCAGTTAACTTCTATCTGAGGGTCAAATATGGCGGTTTGGCATATTTTCTATACAAAAGCTGTCAAAACGTCAAACATACTCTTCAGATAAAAGTTATCTGGCGACTGAAAAATCGGCCCTAAATCATATAGGCAACTTTTGCTTGCGATTTCGTCGTCTTTACCAAACACCAAAGTAATATTATGTTTGTCTATCTTTCTATGCTCCGTGTTCCACAGCAATCTTGTTTTCTAGTATTTGAATACCACGAGACATATTCACTGCTTCAAGATTGTTCCTTTAGGAGCTCAGCAGAGACGTGAGCGCGAACCAGGGATTTGTTCTGTTTACCTTAGAAATTGTTTGAAAGTGCGCGTTTGGCAATGATGATCAAATTATTATTTGTAGTTTTCCAGCTTCAATTCTTGAGTTTGACTTCTTACTATTTGAAAATATATTGTATTCACAATAATATTATTATTGTATTACTATTTTTATCGAGTAACGATAAGAAAAACCTAACCGACCTTCTAATCCTTCCTTCGGGCCTGTTGGTCTATTGGTTAATGACCCTGATTGCTAAGCCGGAGGTCGTGGGATCGATTCCCACCCCTTGTGTGATATGCATGATAGCTAGTTCTGTGTCTGGATTTAATTTATCTATAATATGTATGTATTTATAAATTTTATAAGTACTTGTTTATCAGTTGTCTGGTTACCATATTACAAGCTCTGCTTAGTTTGGAATCAGACGGCCGTGTGTGAGTTGTCTAAGGATATTTATTATTTATTATTATTGTGTTGCTAGTATTATCACAGATTAATAAATAGTTACTACGTAACAGATACTTCACTCCAATACAAAAACGAAAAAACCTACGCTATAATAGCCTACAAAATCATAATAATAATACCAGCTGTTTGCAGCGAGGAGAAATGTACCATAAGTACGCACAAAGAGAGTTGAGATTCTTTTGCCCGCCGCGCGACTAACGTGTGTGCGTGTCGTCCAGCAAATCTGCTAGGGTTTTACGTATGATGATAATGGTAATAAAAAGAATGATTTAGAAAAATAATATTTTTTTTGTTTGTTGATCAAATATTTTTTCTTTTAATAAAATAACTGATGCATATTTTTCGTTCCTTGAATTCCCGATTATTTTATTTTAGTGTCGAAAATATCCAAAACCGCGTGAATAATTTTAATAAATAATCAAAAGGGAAACAGGAGAATTGGGAAACAGGGGAATTGCACAATAATCATGCAATAATTACGTGGTTTCGGCATTTTGATAGTCAGCGCTGTACCCGTGACGCGCGAGCACTCAGCCGGGCGCGCGACAGCCCGGTGTTCGTTGTATCGTCGACGATACGCGAAGCGGTAGGCACAAAACGCGTGGCCTTGAGCGAGTGACAGACGCCTGGTATTATGTTGCAGGTTCGAGACAGAAGTAGCGACTAGTGACGTTTTATTGTTTACACACACATACCATGAACATACATGTACCTACATATATCATGAATGTCTGAACGAATCCGACAATCTGTTCTGAGCAAGCTTATGAATGGTATTGGCTTTGCTTATTTTAGAAAAGATATTTCCTTGTAAGACAATGTAACTAGAACCTCCACAGTACGTCAACAGTGTTCTTGGCGGTATCAGTAAGACTCATACCTGTCCTGTGGGTTTGTCTGTCACAGAGAAGCTCGCTCTAATTGCATTCCGGTAATTGCGCCCCCCCGCGCGTCCGCCCTGCCCCCTCGCTCGCCCACTGCGTGACGACCTGCAGAAGTTTACAAGGCAGTCATTCTGTGTATTAAAATGTATTGTTATTTAAGTGTATGTTAAAGTGGGAGAAATACTGGTTGAGTGATATTGATGCTTGAATGTTTAGCAAATTTAAATTACCTGCAGTTTTGTGACGCTCTTATAAAATGACCACTTATGGTGTCTTACAGCATAAACCATACTGTTCCATACTCTGTACATGACTCGCCCACTAATCACACTGGTATTGTTAATATTACTTTAGCAGCTGCTTAGCTGTTGACATTACATTCGTTGTAAAGGAGTGTGGAGGGGCTTCAGAGATATAATGAACAGAGTGTAAAGTCACTCACCATCCAAAGAAAAGGGATCCCTCAACTCGTATCTTGGGCTGCTCTAGAGGAGAAGCCCGGTTGTTAAGTAAGTATATGCAAATGTTTGGTCAAACTCTAAGGGTTTGCGCAAACGAGTGACCGACCACGGCCACTGGTGACCTGCGCCAGCCACTTAACATACTTTTTAATATATTTAGGATAGACGCGCCGCACACGTGTAGCCGGTAGCGGCCACTCGCTACAACAGTAGCGCGCGACAACTAACGGTGGCTGTGGTCGGTGGCCCGTTTGCGCGATATAGAATGTTAGTTTGTAGTCCACATGTTCTATGATATGTGGAGGCATCCATTTTAACCAATCCAAGACCTTCATTTGAACTCTACGGTATTGGACCCTATTTCGTAGAGTTAAAAAGAATGTTCTGTCCATAATATATAAAAAAAACTATCTTTGACACCTAGACAGTCACAGGCACACTAAAATAAACATGATAACTCTGCTTTAAGTCATTCTCATAGCTCCACTAAGCGAATATATCTAAAAGTCCATTCTAACCAATACTTCTGAGTCCTCTGCATACTAACTTACGTAAATTCATCCAGTTATAAGATAACGTGGTTCTTGTCTCAACAGAAGCGCACTCGACTGTTTTACTAGCCGCCAGCGCTGGCGCTAGCTACTGGCGCGAGTGCTAGCTTCAATCTGTCACAACTACTTAGTGTAATTTGTTCATTGGATTTACTTAGGCATTGATATCTTGATGGGCTAACAGCTTCTGGGCTGTCTGCAGTATCAATTTGAGCTTACTATTAATTTTATTGTGTAGGTACTATCTAAATATTAATTTTATTGTGTTTATCTTTGCAATGTTACTAACGTAGGTGACAAAAAAATGGTGAGGAAAACTGAACTCATAAATTATATTATAGCAGTCAGAATTAGGAGCTTAAAGGAAACTATATTGTCTTGACTGTCAGCGAGATAAAGAGACATTACTAAGCACTGACTTTGGCTTAGCACTATATCTGTCACTGTTACTTAACTAGTCAAACGTCACGTGTACGATAGAGACGGATAAATAGCTAAGCCAAAGTTAGTGCTTTGTAACGTCACGCACGTGTAGAAGCAACAAAAATAAAATGTAACTAAGATTTTGTAAAACATGATAATTATTTTAAAAAGAGTGTCCGTGGAGTTTCTTGCTGTTCTTCTCCATAGAGATCTGCGTTTTGGAACAGGCAATTAGCGTCACTTTTCTTTTTTGACTAACCGACAGACTCTTTGACAATTCATAAGTACCTGTAAATGGTCTAAGTGAAATAAAATGCTTTGAATTTTGAAAACAGTTCGATTTCTCGGTTTTTTTAATTTCTCGATTTATCGATTTATCGATTTTTGTTTTTTTCGATTTGTCGATTTGTCGATTTATCAATTTGTAGATTTATCGATTTGTAGATTTGTCGATTTGTCAATTTATCGATTTGTCAATTTGTCGATTTGTCGATTTGTCGATTTGTCGATTTGTCGATATGTCGATTTGTCGATTTGTCAATTGGTTGATTTGTCTATTTGTCGATTTGTCGATTTGTCGATTAGTTTATATATTATAGTTTATAGTTTATAGCTTATAGCTTATAGCTTATAGCTTATAGCTTATAGCTTATAGCTTATAGCTTATAGCTTATAGCTTATAGCTTATAGCTTATAGCTTATAGCTTATAGCTTATAGCTTATAGCTTATAGCTTATAGCTTATAGCTTATAGCTTATAGCTTATAGCTTATAGCTTATAGCTTATAGCTTATAGCTTATAGCTTATAGCTTATAGCTTATAGCTTATAGCTTATAGCTTATAGCTTATAGCTTATAGCTTATAGCTTATAGCTTATAGCTTATAGCTTATAGCTTATAGCTTATAGCTTATAGCTTATAGCTTATAGCTTATAGCTTATAGCTTATAGCTTATAGCTTATAGCTTATAGCTTATAGCTTATAGTTTTCGATTTATCGATTTTCAATTTCTCGATTTCTAGATTTCTCGATTTCTCAATTCACCGTCAACTTGTCAATTTGTCGATTTGCCGAATTGTCGATTTGTCGATTTACCGATTTGTCGATTTGTCGATTTCTTGATTTCTCGATTTCTCGATTTTTCGATTTGTATTTGTCGATTTATAGTATATAAGTAGTTTATTTTATTTTATTTTAGTTTTATTTGGAAAATTTACAGCTAGGTACAAAAATTAAATCGATTGAGTAACAAAAAAAAACCGGTCAAGTGCGAGTTCTACTCGCGCAACGAGGGTTCCGTTAATTTGTTTTTTAGTGAAATGACTACAAATTTACGGTTTTCGGAGTTTTCTCTTTACTTGTGTTACATGACCTTGCTCCTTGCCAAATTTCACGATTCTAGGTCAATGGAAAGTACCCTATAGGTTTTGAGTTTTGATTCCCTTGAAAATGTCTAAATATGCAATATAAACCGCCGTATCTTTTTATTGCGTTGATTTAGAAACTTGATTTTTTCACTGCTTTAAGAGATAGCAGACCTGAGTATGTGATATTAATTTGAGCTTGATATCTCGACGCGTTTCTGAAAAAAAAAGGTCTTGACAGACGGACGAACGGGAGGACGGACGGATGTGAACTAACTACAAATTTACCGTTTTCAGAGTTTTTCCTTTACTTTTGCTACATGACGTTGCTTCTTGCCAAATTTCATGATTCTTGGTCAATGGGAAGTACCCTATAGGTTTTGAGTTTTGATTCCCTTGAAAATGTCTAAATATGCAATATAAACCGCCGTATCTTTTTATTGCGTTGATTTAGAAACTTGATTTTTTCACTGCTTTGGGAGATAGCAGACTTGAGTATGTGATATTAATTTCAGTTTGATATCTCGACGCGTTCCTGAGAAAAAGGTTCTTGACAGAAAGACGGACAGACAGACGCCTGATGTGAACTAACTACAAATTTACGGTTTTCAGAGTTTTCCCTTTACTTGTGCTACATAACCTTGCTTCTTGCCAAATTTCACTATTCTAGGTCAATGGGAAGTACCCTATAGGTTTTGAGTTTTGATTCCCTTGAAAATGTCTAAATATGCAATATAAACCGCCGTATCTTTTTATAGCGTTGATTTAGAAACTTGATTTATTCACTGCTTTGGGAGATAGCAGACTTGAGTATGTGATATTAATTTCAGTTTGATATCTCGACGCGTTCCTGAGAAAAAGGTTCTTGACAGACAGACGGACAGACGGACGCCTGATGTGAACTAACTACGTATTTACGGTTTTCGGAGTTTTCTCTTTACTTATGCTACATGACCTTGCTTCTTGCAAAATTTCACGATTCTAGGTCAATGGGAAGTACCCTATAGGTTTTGAGTTTTGATTCCCTTGAAAATGTCTAAATATGCAATATAAACCGCCGTATTTTTTTATTGCATTGATTTAGAAACTTGATTTTTTCACTGCTGTGAGAGATAGCAGACCTAAGTATGTGATATTTATTTCAGCTTGATATCTCGACGCGTTTATGAGAAAAAGGTTATTGACAGACAGACGGACAGACGGACGCCTGGTGTGAACTAACTACAAATTTACGGTTTTCGGAGTTTTCCCTTTACTTGTGCTACATGACCTTGCTTTTTGCCAAATTTCATGATTCTAGGTCAATGGGAAGTACCCTATAGGTTTTGATTTCCTTGCAAATGTCCAAATTTGCAATATAAACCGCCGTATCTTTTTATTGCGTTGATTTAAAAACTTGATTTTTTCACTGCTTTAAGAGATAGCAGACCCGAGTATGTGATATTAATTTCAGCTTGATATCTCGACGCGTTTCTGAGAAAAAGGGTCTTGACAGCCGGACGGACGGACAGACGGACAACAAAGTGATCCTATAAGGGTTCCGTTTTTACCTTTTGAGGTACGGAACCCTAAAAAGGCCAATTTAAAGTTTCCACAGACAAAAAATACTAATAGATAGGTACTAGAAGGTTGGACTTATTAACATAATTATACAGGGTGTCCCACGGCTATGCCACATGGAGGGAAAGTACCTGAAATGTTGTAGATAGAACGTTTTACTGAAAGAAGACATTATTTGAATTTTTTAAACATTTTTAACTGCATTCATAGATACTTTTAATAATTACATAGTTGAACCGGGAATCGAACCTGTTACTCGAGAAAATTTATCAGCCTGTAGTTTTATCCTACCGATCGAAAGGCTTCATCACCAGGATTATTTTTTGCTAAATAACATAATGTCAAAAATAAAAGAAAGACCATGAATTTTAACATTTTTAATACAATTTGCTAATTTTTTCAACTGCTCAAAACTAGTCCCTTCTTCTTGAACACATAGTGATAACTTTTGATTATTTCGTTCCCTGACGATTTCTTGGTCTTGTTGTGGTAGATATTTATTTATTTAAATGATGAGTACTACTCAAGTGAGTAGATTAATTAGTAATAAGTAGTTATGATTGTCAAATGTATGTCCTTACCGCTATGTAAGCTTCTAACTTTTCAGAACAAAATTTTACATTAAATGTTAAAATTCACGGTCTTCCTTTTATTTGTGACACTATGTTATTTAGCAAAAAATTATCCTTATGATGAAACCTTTCGATCGGCATGATAAAACTACAGGATGATTATTTTTTCTCGTGGAACAAGTTCGATTCCCGGGCCAACCATTTAATTATTTAAAAATCTATGAATGCAATTTAAATAGTTTTTAAAATTCAAATAATGTCTTCTTTCAGTAAAACGTTCTATCTACAAGATTTAAGGTACTTTCCCTCCATGTGGCATAGCCGTGGGACACCCTGTATATATTGTAAGAAAAAGAGGCTTATTAATACAACAACAGTTAGACTACGTTTTCAAAAAAGAAACTGCACAGGATTTTTTTAAAGTTTTTTTTTATAGTTTATAGTTTTTTTTTTTAATTTTGTATTTGTTTATTTTGTTACATACTTACATAATATTGCTAAGTGGTTTCAGAGTATATTTCTCCACCACAATAATGAGCACAATGTCACGGTTGATAGTTCTGTAGTTTTTACACGACTGCCAAAAGGAGGGTTATGTTTTCGATAGTTTGTATGTATGTATGTCTCATTCTATGGCACGCTCAACCGTTAAACCGTTTAGCGTATTTCGTCTTATGAGGTGGCAAAGAATTCGTCTTAGTTGTGGGAGTGACAAAAGGTATAATAATTTGAAGTAAAGAGAGAAAAAAAATAATATAATTAAATACTTTTTTTTTTTTGGTGAGTGGGAAATCATCCAATGACTGCTCCCGTCCTGGGTGCGGCGGCAGGGCGTGACAGACTCTTACTGACTAAAACCCACTCATGTTCCTTCGATTGCCCTTTATGGTCCAAGGTCACGGTAACTATTATAAACATTCCGCAACCCCGGATAATTAAATACTTACAAAAAAAAATACAACTGCCATTTCGGAAATTGGTGGCAATTACATGAAACAAAAACAAAGCCACCGACTTTCAAAATTGCAGTTGGGTTTTAAAAAGTGACGCTACAGTTGATAAACATTAACTAACTTTTCCACCGACCGCAAATTCTCTCCACTGATCGCCACTATTATACAAGACTTGTGCGTGAAGCGGTTGAAATAAAGAAATATCCAAACAATTTCAATCGGGAGGACGGCTTTAAATTGTCATCGGCGTGGAATCAAGTGATTCTTATAACACAGCCTCGCTTTTCTGCAAAGTCGGTTAACTCATCTGTGGATACGGTCAGCGTAGTGTGTAGACGGCCTAATATGGTGGAAAATAAAAATATGGGGGTAGATGAAGATTTATCGCTCGAATGCAGGGAGCTGTGACATCGCATCCTCAGTCTGCTTGCGACCACGACCTGTGCAACCAGGTCTCCATCTGAACACAACACAAATTATGGAGCTACTTCACAACACTTGACAGGTAATGTCAAACACATAATGTACTACCACACCCCCACAGAGTGACGGCAGATGGGCCGAAGGCTGCATAGCGGCATGGCGCCAGCATTCAATTGTTTCCGACTGCAGACAATGTACAAGAGTTACGGCTTTGTTACACTACTGGATACGTCTGTTGCTGCTCTTATGACAAAGTGCCAAAGACAGCAACAGATTTGAGAGCGTCTTGAAATTAGGTGACGTTTGAGTATACGTCTGTCACAATGATCCCAGCTTTGTAACATATCACAAAAAATTTCAATCAATATTTGTATGTTTTGAAGTAAGTAATCAAACTATAGTAACGGGCCTGTTGGACTGGTAGATTCCCACCCAGGGAAAACTTTATGTGAAGAGCGTGGTTGTTAGTTTTGTGTCTGGGTGTTATTTACCTATAATATGTATGTATTTTTATACATTATATATATAAGTATGTTTTTATAAGTATGTTTATCAGTTGTCTGGTTACCATAGTACAAGCTGTGCTTAGTTTGGGATCAGACAGTCGTGAGTGAGTCATCCCAGGATATTTATAAAAAAAAACTGTTTTGAAAAAATCGTATACCCGAGGCTGTGTGTCCATATAACTCTTAATAATTGACAGCAAGCTTATGAACTAATTCCTTCCATTACCCTATAGTTATACCTACAGGCTCCATCCATCCTCTTCCGAGTTGTCCCCAACCCGTCACAGAGCCATTACCAGTAGACTTATGAAGCGAATCGTTCAGCTGATTCAATAAGGCGTCACGTCACTCCTGCTGACGCCGCCATTAGCCCCACAGGACTTAACTAATTAATATCGACGATGATTTAAACGCTGCAGTACTAGCGAGCTTTTAGTACCACTGGCGACGGGAAACTTGGGTTAGTTCAAAATGTTGGTTGTTATAACGTTAATGTGGATGGCTATGTAGTTAAGCATCTCGTACTTGCGGGTTCGGAACCGGCGAGTAACAATGTGGCTTTTTAAATTTATATATACGTACTTTATTTTCTTGTTTTCTTCGATATCACTAAAAACACTTGGAACATACGTAAAACCGTTGGTGTTGTCGTTATTCGTAAGCCGAAACGGGTAGACAGAAGTCAGAAAGTCTAGCAATCAGTCTAAAAATGAATAATAAAACAATGACTTTGACCTAAACAACTAGGGCTAAGACCCTTAAAATTGGCATGGCTGTTCTTTTCACTAAAAATTCAATCTTGAATAAGGCGGACAATTTATCTAAAAAACCGTCAAATTCAAAGCATTCACACGAAATCGCTGACAGAAGCTAGTTAAATATAAAAGCTTCTTCAAAGTTAGTTTCTTAATCCTGTTTATAATAGAAACAACGTAAGAAGCAAGTTTCTGTTACTATATTATAACGTGCTATCAATATTACAACCATAATTTATAACTTACCTAACCATTAAGTGGCTACACCGTCTCCACTCCGCCTGCCTGCCTAGGACCCGTAATTCGCAGACACATGTTATTTCCACAAGTTGAGCTTTGTATAGGCGAGACGACAAAAAAAAGTAATTAGTCCGTCAGATAGATTCTCAAAAAATTTTAGACACGTATTTTTTCTTTTTTCTTATAAATGAAAAATGACGACGATACAGTGCGTTGAAGTTGCGCATGACGTCACGATCTGATACAATTTTTGCAGGACGGTGAAGTCAAAAGCCCCCACTACGGAACTTTGTTGCTCTTTATCTTTGTATTTTTTTAATAATTTGATCAAACAAAAAATACGTGTCCCATATTTTCGGCCGATCTATCAGACGGACTAAACAGAATGCACTTTTTTTAATGCTGTCGTCGTCCCTATTGTATTGTGTACATTCAGCACATTATCATACACTAGATGCCTCTGACACTGGCAACACTGATTCTTATCAACTGGACCGTGATGGAAAATCCATTTAATCTATAGTATACTTAGATTGAAAGGAATTTAAATTAAATTGAAATGTCAGTTACTCATATAAAATTTACAGCTTTTTGTGTTTGCAATTTACGCGACACATACCAAAATGACAATTTAAAAAAGCTGTTGCCTGCCTGTCTGGTACTTGTAATATCCGAAACGGCCGGACCAATTTTGACGGGACCTTCACAGACAGGCAGATAGCTGATGAGAATATTGTAGGCTAATTAAATTTCGGATAAAACTTTTAGAGATGCGCAAAAAAGCACAACAACAGAACCTCAGTTAATGCAGATCAAACCACGAGGGACAGCTAGTGTTACAAATAACATAATACAAGAGCGAGCCCATAATCAATTTATTCATAGGCCGTAACACAATCTTGTGGCACACGATGTATTTCGACATAACCGCGTTATGCAGATGAGTCGCCGTCGACAACTCGTTCGCGTCGATCTCATTCAATTAGCGACGTCTTTATCGATGGCGATAGACGTAAGATTGGGGTTTGTTGTTCGTGGTGTTGGGCCATGAGAACGATGGAATAACACGTCTTATAGTGGTGAGGTTTGTTAGTCGCTGACTCTTACTTACGTTTCTCGTGTAACAAGTGGATGTTAAAGATGTCATATATTAGAGATTATTATTTACAGAACTTCTTTATGGACCTTCTTAAAGGAGACTTGGTTTTCGCACTTAGTCCTTGAAGTTGGACGTACGTGGCATTTTTTTTCAGAACTGTGAAAATAGCTAATCGAAATGGTTTTCACAGCCATATAAACATGAATACATGATAATGATTAACACCCAACGTTTGTTTCAACAAATTTTATTCCCAATCTATAATTACTCTATAACTATTTTAATATATTATACTCCGCTATCGGAAAATAATAATTTAATTCAAAAAAAATTTTATACTTTATCTACCTACACTAATTTATGTTTTACAAATAAAAACACAAATATTTTCCCTTCATTCATATTCCATTTGGTACAATAACAAAACAATAATCTAAGGTAAGAATAAAATCGCCGGTTTAGTGTCCACAGCCGTCCATTACAAAGGCAAAGTGTATCCGCGGCTGGAAATTAAAGATTTGTAGTCGACGCCATCTTGGATTTGCATTTACTAACTAACAGCCTTGTTTGTTATTGTTTTTGTGTACTGGCTCGCGTGGGTCCCTGAATATTATGCATCCAAAGGCACAAAAATCCTCTTAATCCCCGAAGTGCTATTTTAGGTTGGATAGAAAAGTGAAATCCAAAAAATAATGCCTGCAAGTCCTCCCTAAAAATCACATGTTTGCCTGACCCGCATGCGAGCAGTTCTGTGTATGACTCTCAACAAACATGGCCGCCTAGCCCGCAGGGCTCTAAGGGAAAAGTTACCTCGAAAAGAAGTGAGAAAATGTGAGCTACTATGTTCAAAATCGATCTTACGTATTGGGCCTAAACCTGGCTGATGCATTATAATATTCAGTCCAATGAACGAGTTAAAGGCTAAGTAATATTAAGTTTAAATAACTCGACTTTGATTCGCAATTGGCCGTTTTTTTAAGTATTGATACGATTTTAATATAGATTCAGACAAAAATCTTTAACCAGAACCTGTAAATAATAAAAATATAGAAACACATACAATCATGCTCAAAGAGGAACAAACATTTCAATTGTAAAATAAAGCCAGCGGCAATAAAGAATTTTGTCAAATTGAAATACGTTACGAAAGGAAATAAAATACGGAATCGAAAATGAGTTTAAAGTTATAAAACTCGCTGAACTCCGCACACGTTATAGCTGTTATTGTCACTCATGAATAAAATAAAAATGAAAACTTATCTACTTATCACGATCATTTACACCATCAGTACTATAAAATGCGCAAATATAACAAAAGAAGATGTATTGAAAGGTGATGAAACTCAGCAAATAGAAGCCTTAGAAAAGCAAAAGGAAAAAGTGTACGAAGAACTAAATGTAGCCATAGCAGACACAGTGCACGCTTTAGAGAAAAGCAACAATTCGTTAGCAAGAGAAGGAATAACTAACTTGTTAGACCTGCTAGTATTGGTAGCACAATTCAACGACACAGAGCTAAATACAACAGATCTACTTGCTACAAACATCACCAAGTTAATTGCAGATGGAAGAAGATACATGCCAAATCATCCACGAAGCAAAACCTCAGGTGGTTTCGACCCCATCAAGCTAGCTATAACACAGATGGGCTTCATTAAAAACGAAATTGATTTAAAGAAAGTGAAGGATGAAAAGCTAAAGAACCTGATCAGGCTAGAAGCGAAGCTGGATAAATGGCTGAAGATGAGGGAGATTGAGAAGAAGAAGATTAAAGAGTACAGAGTGAGAATGGCGAGCCAGGGAAAGGACACGATACGTGAGAAGTGCCCGGATTTCGGGGAAAATAAGAAAAAGGGGAAGTCTGACACGTATCCGTGTTGTAGGAAGTGCTGTAAGAAGTCGTACATGGGCTGTTTATAGTGGAGCTAGGGACCACGATTGATGAATTCCTATATAAATTTCTTCAGGTCGACAATAGGGCTGAGGTAATTTTTATGCCTTACTAAGAGTTAAGTTAGTTATATAAATCATAATAAGACGGATTATACTTAATAAATAAAAATACAAAGATGCATTATTAAATCTTATTTTAACCTATGTCTATTTCTAACGCGAGCGATGCCGGGGGCAAAAGCTAGTGTTATAAATTAATACGGATAAATTACACACAAATACATTATTACTAGCTATTGCCCGCGGCTTCGCTCGCGTTAAAAAAAGACAAAAAGTAGCCTATGTTACTCTCCATCCCTTCAACTATCTCCACTTAAAAATCACGTCAATTCGTCGCTCTGTTTTGCTGTGAAAGAAAGACAAACATACAGACAGACAGACAGACAGACACACTTTCCCATTAATAATATTAGTATGGATAAGAAACAATCGTGTTCGTAACACAAACATTTTGTTCTGTGTGGTAATCTAAACCACGACCTCTGGCTTAGCAGTCTTTGAGTTTTATCACTTAACAAAAAGGCTATGTATACTATCCGTTACACCATTTTTTTTAATTTGCCGAGCTAGATGTCAATTATTCTACGATATTTAATTATTAATTTATAACTTTTGTTCTTTGTAAACGTGAGTTCAAACGTTTAGAAATAATTCCAAACGCGGGACAATTGTAGTCGTTGATTTCGTGTAATGTATTGTCAAATGCCACGTATTATTATCTACACCCCGGTCTGTTCCGAAGCGCTCAATTTACGCCCGAACCTCCATTGTGTGGTGTAACTTAACTAGGGTTCCTTAGGAAGGTGGTGAAAACGGAACCAAGCATTAAATAAAAAAAAATAGCCAAATACTTTTATTTGTAACAGACTAGCTGTTTCCTGAGGTGTCGCGCGCCCATCCATACTAATATTATAAATGGGAAAGTGTGTCTGTCTGTCTGTTTGTCTTTCTTTCACGGCAAAACGGAGCGACGGATTGACGTGATTTTTTAAGTGGAGATAGTTGAAGGGATGGAGAGTAACATAGGCTACTTTTTGTCTCTTACTAACGCAAGCGAAGCCGCGGGCAGAAGCTAGTTTTTAATAAACTTAAAAAAAATATAATTAAAAAGTCAGAAAACCTAACTGCAATTGGAAGTGGCTTTGTTTTTGTTTCATGTAAAAAAATTCACCAAATTCCGAAATTGCAGAAAAGTTTATGATTATTTAATTATTATTTTTTTATTTCCCTTTTTTTTCAAAATTATATTTACCCTATATGCCAATCTCACAATTGAAACAAATTCAAAAACACTTCACAATGTCTAAATCCGTTAAACGGTTTAAGCCGACATATTGAGACATACATAATATCTACCTTTCGGCAGTGCAGATGGGTAAAAATGGCCTCATAGGCGCCTATACGTCAAAAAAGAAACAATGTACAGCAAATGTAATAGTTTGAGTTATTTAGGCTGTGCGCTGATTACCTTTACGTATAAAGATTTATAAACTACAACGATTTTAATATGAGTTTGATTTTGCGGCCAAAATATAATTATTGTCAAGTACCAGAAATCTCCAGTACCAAAAACTGATTGGTAAGCTATATTACCTAAAGACCAAAGGGCCTAATTTCCCGTACAAAACCATATTTACCTACAGAACCCACCTCACAACCACACTCAAACAAAACCGCTTTTTTTGTTTAAAAAATCATCCCCTTATCTACTTAAGGGTGGATTTTCCTCAATACGAACATCCCGTGTTATCGCGGCCGGGTTTCGGGGTTTTTTCACACAAACGGACATATCGACATGGAGCACAGATATCATTTGTATGTGGAGTTCGTCCGGGGGTAGGCAGTGATAGCAGCGAAAGATATCAACAGCGCGGGAAAAGATATTTTTTTTATTTGGAGGTTCAACTTGTTTTCAGATAAGAAAGTGTTCCAATGAAATTCTGAAAAAGATTTGAACATATTTTTTTCTAAAGAAAATTTAAATGGAAGGTTAGAGTACTTAAAAAAAAACATAACATACTTAAAAAAATCACACTTCACAAAATATGCAGTTTTACTTTATAAAACTGCATATTTTGTGAAGTGTCATTTTCTCTTTTTTGTTTTTATATGAATTGAATAATTAATATTGACTGATTTCTACTGATAATAATATATAATCTATGCATTTTAAATTCTGTACTAACATAGTTTTTAAGTTTCCGTCACTAACATAATATGGACATTGAAAGTAGTCTGAAATAAATGAATTTTATTTTATTTTTATTTTATTTTTTAAAACAAGAGCGTTACGGCCAATGATAGTAAAACATGAGCTACAATATTTACACATTTCCTGATATCTAATAAAAAACTTTTTCCAAAAAAAAGATAACCGACTTCAAAACCGAAAAGCTCAAAAATAACTATTTCGGAAGTCGGTGGCTTCTCTTCTGCCGGTCGAATTGTGTTGCCTTGCCACCGACTTCCGAAATAGTTATTTTTGAGCTTTTCGGTTTTGAAGTCGGTTATCTTTTTTTTGGAAAAAGTTTTTTATTTTTTACTTTTTAGTTAGAGTCCCAACTACGTTTTAGAGTAACTTTAAAAAAAAATGTACCATTTCCTATAAAAAAATTGAGGAGTTCCCTCGATTTCGGCATGATTCCATCATCAGATCCTGGACCTGATGACAATGGGACCATTTGGGAAGTCTACCCTTTCAAACAAAAAAAGAATTGTTCAAATCGGTTGGCAAACGACGGAGATATGCGCGAACAAACATAAAAAAAAAAAAACATACAAACATTCGAATTGAGAACCTCCTCCTTTTTTTAGAAGTCGGTTAAAAATTCACCAATCACAGTCGTTCAAAACCAATCGGCCTTTTTCTAGTTTTTGTTCAAACACACGTGATTTAAAACACAACAGAAAGACAATAGCAGCGCGAAAGCCGGCAGTCGCTTGGTAGTCGATAGGTTAATAGAGTGACAGGCATTGTTGATGGTAGTCAGCACACTTAAAACAGACTTACTACGAAGCGACTTTTGGCAAAACGCTAAAAATTGAGCGGAGACTGTCTTAGAAACTGCTTTATTACGTAAAACAAAAACCTACAAAATGTGCTCATCTATTTGGCGTCTAACCCAAGTAATTGATAAGCACGATACAAATGTGGAGTCCAAGCGAGTCAACTGATAAGACATACTGCTTAGTTATTTGTGGGACAGCGGAGATCGGGCGCAATCGGGAGACTTCGGGATCGCTCGGGGGATTAAAGAGGTTCCATGTTCAAAATGAGTTCGTTTGTTTTGGAAAAGATGGAATGTTTTTAAAATAGGAAAAAGAAAAGATTACAATGTGTGGTGTTGGTGTGTAATGGTCTAATGTTGTAGTATTTAAAGTTTTTTACCCAATGACCGTTCCGTTTGTCCACTACCGTCAACGAGAGCTAGATGACGGCGCCTAAGTCATGGTGATACATGCATTTACTTGGTCTGTGATAATGTGTGGTGTTCACCGCACATCATGTTACCTCATATAAAACTGAGCCCAATATGATCTCGTTCTTGGTGACAATGACGTGACGGTGATCAAAGGTAAATCTTCTTTCGCCTTCTGTCTGTGGGTCTGACCCTCTGTCACTTCGAATCTCAATAGGGAATCAATTTTTATAGAGTGTATTTTACGTAGTATAAAATTTGGTTTCGTTCTTCGTAAAATACGTTTAATTCTTCTGAACTGAGAACCTTTTTTTTATTATTATGGGCTTGCTCTTGGTCCCAGACTAGTCCGAGGGCATAGACGGGGCTTGCGATGGAGCGAGCTTACCCAATAGATGCCTATGCACTCGTTTTTTAAATACTTCCGGGTTATATGAATTTGGAAACACAGACGCCGGCAGGGAGTTCCATTCCTTCGCGGTGCGCATTATGAACGATTTTGAGAAGCGCTGCGTGCGGATATGAGGAATATCAACCAAGAAAGGGTGGTATCCTGCCGTACGTCTGATTCAAAACTGAGAAAATTTAGTGCGGTTTTCATCAATAAATAGAGTACATAATTTAAGAAGAAGGTTTTTATGTATAAATTGGTATTTTTATGTTTGAAACCAACTACATTCTTTTTTGTTTTTATTAATGGCGTTCTAAAAATACCTTTAAAATGGTCGATTAGAAATAAATGATCTGACTTTGAGTTTGTGTATTCTGTCACACGTTGAGCGAAAAGCCGGATAGGTCCATGTTTACAACATAAGATTACATTGCAATATACAGTTAAATTACTCCATGTAGACACAAACACTATCACTAGACGTGTATCTAAGTGCGGCCGTACGCCCACGACGATGCGTCTCTTTGTGCGCAAGCTCTGGGCCTTTCAGTTAGCGCTGCTCGTGACTTCAGTTGTTAATCAAGATACGTGTACATACACTATATACTGGTGCTATAGCACCAGTATGTGTACGTGTTCTCAAGATATAAGTCAAGACGAAGAGCTATAGATGTAGTAATTTTCATTATACTGGTGATTTTTCGGAACAGCTCCATCTGTCACGATGGTGTACTTTTTTAAATGTTTTAATAAACGTCTGTGTTTTAAAGGGCGTCCCACTAACTTGGATTCACAGCATTTTAATGTATAAGAATTTAGTTGGGGTGAAATGTTAGGAAAAAAATTATGCCACCGTAATATCGGACGAAATCTGCTTTGATTGGGGTTACTTACCTACCCATTATTATTGTAACTCTATTGACCGAAATAACAAGACCCTTCATAGCTCCAGAAGTTGGGAAAAGTGTATAAAAGGTAAGTTTTAGGGCTTGATTCTAATGCTCAAATTCTCCACCTTTTTTCATGGGGTTCCATGATAAGAAATTCATTGTTTTTGAAATATTAAATTTGCCAGAAGCAGCTCTAGTGCCTCGTGTTCGTCAGCTCAAGTCTTTCATATTCACCTGGTTCCCTGGTGAATATAAGTAACCTACCGGTTAAGACAACCTACCGACTCCTGTCTATTAAATATATTCTCGGGGCCACGGACAAAAAATGCAGCTTAATTGTGACGGTCCTTTTACAGTAATGACTTTTAATATTTGTTGACACACATTTTTAACTACTGCCATGTTGAAGTGGGATTGGGCGAGCCACGTATGCAGGATGAATGGGGACAGATGGGCTTGAGTCGTGACGCAGTGGGTGCCGGAAGCCGGTCGTCGTGGCAGGCCTGAGAAACTATGGCGGGACGACTTGCAGTCTTTCATGGATGATTGGCAAGATAAGGCATTACATAGGGAGCTATGGAAGGCTACGAGGAAGACCTTTGCCCAACAGTGGGACAGTATAGGTTAAAAAAAAACTAAATAAATGACAAAATAAATATCCTTGAACAACTCACACACGGTCATCTGATCCCAAACTAAGCAGAGCTTGTACTATGGTAACCAGACAACTGATAAACATACTAGTAAAAAATAACCTAGCCAGGATTAAACATAATATGTACAAAACTTATTATTTAACATACTTATATAATTTATAAATACATTTTTAGGTAAATTGCACCCAGACACAGATTAAACAATCATGCTCATCACACAAAGTTTGTCCTGGGTGGGAATCGAACCCACGACCCCCGGCTAAGCAGTCAGGGTCACTAACCACTAGCTAGACCAACATGCCCGTACCCTGCGGTTTACCTGTTATAAGTTACATCGGTAGTTACAACTTTTAACTTAATGAATCTTTTTGGCCTTTTTCCAACTATGTTAGGGTCGAATTCCAGTCTAACCAGATTTTGCTGCATACCAGACCTGGCTATGCGGCTTGAAGCTAGACTGATTAATATACGCGAGTGACTTTTTACTTATAGCCGAATACTCAAAAGTCACTCAATTTTAGACGATCTCAAATCAGTTGCTGTCTTCGTCACTCAAAGGGGTAAAGTAAGGACAGCAACTGATTTGAGAGCGTCTTTAAATTAGGTGATGTTTCAATCAGCTATTAGTTACAAAAACAAAAAAACAATAAATAATAGTAGATTGTATTACAAGGGCGCAAAGTAATATTTTTACGGCGAGGGCGTTTTTTGAATCCAGAGCGAAGCGAAGGATTCTAGAGTAGAATCCCGAGCTTTGCGAGGGATTCTTAAATAGAATCCCGAACGTAGCGAGGGATTCAAAGTACGTCGCCCGAGCCAAAAATATATTTTGCGCCCGAGTGAAACACTCTACTTTTCATCACCCCCAATGAGAAAATAAAAGGCGCTTCATACTTTATTGTAAAATTATTGTTGGCGTAAAACATGCAAAGACGCTCCAAATTCAAAAAGTGCGATTAAAAGTTACTTTTAGGCGCACTTTTTGAATTTGGAGCGTCATTATTGCTCGCTGAAAGTTTCTTATAGAAAACACCAACTTTGGGCGTACTTAAAGGGGAACAAAGTCGTCTTTTTCGAATAGGTGGGATGAAAAATATATTAAATTTAGGTAAGTCATAGAAGCAAGACATAAAAACAATTTATTTAGTATTAATAACCAAATTACCTGTCAGCACCACACAGAACAAGCTCCATCAATATTATCAATATTACCAATCAAGAAGAACGACTCGAAATATTTGAATCAATCAGGAGACGCCACAGACTTCCTTCATTACAATATACAACAAATAACAACGGTCAAGCGCGAGTCGGACTGAGCGATAAAGGTGCCGTGCCACCAAATCACTTCTTTGTGAGGGTGTAGTCTACTCATTTGTACTTCATTGGGTGTTACCTGGAACTCTATCGGCTAAATAAAATATTATGAAAAAATATAAGATAGAAATAGCCTGTAAGATCTATATAAATTATAGGCATTTGTTAACTGAAATAAATAATAATACAAGCCTATTACTGTCTGACTGCAGGGCAAAGACTTCTACTCATACAGAGAAGCCACGAGCATTGATCACCGCGCTTGCTTAAGGCGGATTGGCGATTTTGGACTCATATTTAGCACAAGTACAGGTTTCCTTACTATGTTTTAATTCACCGATGTCTGTGATGTCCAAGATACATTTTAGAAAGTGCGTATGAATTGAAAAAGTCACATTGGTACTTGCCTGGATTTGAACACACATCCTTGTTTATGAAGGATATCTCTTAACTGCCATGACTTTTTATTTTAATTTTGTATTTGTTTATTTTGTTACATACATTGTTTTCACATGTAGAAGCAACAAAAAGAAAATGTAACCAAGATTTTGTAAAAAATGTTTTTTTTTTAAAAGAGTGTCCGTGGAGTTTCTTGCCTGTTCTTCTCCATAGACGACGCTAGTTGCCTGTTCCAAAACGTAGATCACGTTTTGGAACAGGCAATTAGCGTCACTTTCCTTTTCTGACTGACCGACCGACTCTTTGACAATTCATAAGTACCTGTAAATGGTCTAAGTGAAATAAATGCTTTGAATTTTGAATTTTGAGGCGGGTGCCTTAACCAACACGACTATACTACACTAACTGAAATAAATAAATAAAATAAAGAAAATAAAAGATATTGAAGGTCAAAGATTAACTGACTCTGACATGCCAATTAAATTAAATGACGTTCAAAGATTAAGTTGCAACATAATCTCAGCAGCAATCTATGTCGCTATTTGGGTAAATCATGATGATTTTCAAAACAATTTTTTTCCATAGGCTCTGTTCAACGGTATAAAGAAATATTGTAAGTTCACGTGTCGTGTTTAGCCTGAAAGGTATTTCTAATAGATTGAGATCGAGACTAGAATGTAAACGTTCCCAAAAGTTTGTAGGATTGCCTCTCAGAATAAGTTTGTTATGTAAAGCTGAAAATGTATTGTTTTCAATTTGTAGTTTGCTGTGGAGGCTGCCGCTGCTTGATTTTCACATCACTACTTTGACAGCAAACGTCCACTTTATTTAACTATCACATTTTAAAGTTCACACTTTATGACTACGATTGTTCGAGGTTGCGGAATGTTTATAATAGTTACCGTGACCCCGGAACATAAAGGGCAACCGCAGGAACATGAGTGGATTTTGGTCAGTAAAAGTCTGACACTCTCTCCCGCCGCGCCCAGGACGGGAGACGTCATTTGTTGATTTCCTACTCCCCAAAAAAAATTACTATGACTGTTAGACAGATGTAGGCTTCATAAAATCCGATAGTAACTTTCTGAGTTACCCACGGAACCCTAAAACCATGACAATACCTTTCAAAAAAGGGAGACAAATCACTCAAAAATCTGTCTTGCAAATAGGCAAACAAAAACTAATTTCCTTATTTATAGCGAGGGTTGAGAGGTGTGGGCGAGGGAGGGGTGTTGCGGGGGGGCAGTGGGGTGTGAAGCAAAATATTTGATTGTTCGATCGTTTTATTGTCAATCGACAATCGACGGAAGTGAGGAAATTGAGTAATAGCTTGAACGACGCTTTGTTTGAGGCGAGTGCGTATGCTGCGGACTGCGGACATTTATGTTTTATAAGAAAGCTGAGAGAGAATATCTGTTAAGAATGTTTGATTGCGATTTACAAGTCACTGTGATTAATAAACATTTTTTTTTATTTTGAACTCTTACAAACGAATGTTTATTTGGCTAAAATCATTAGAAATTATGGGACTGACAGAATAAACTAGGTGGAAATATTATGACAATGTACTCAAGCAATTATCATCTTCTCCAACTTTTCCCCACCGTATTGTTAACAAACTAGTGAACCTCCACAACATACAATCACATACATTTTTCAGGAATTTCAGGATCATTGGTTTACTTTTATTTAAGCCATCGAACACACGACTTCGACGGGCTTGTTGGTCTAGTGGTAGTAGCTCTGGCTGCTAAGCCGGAGGTCGTGGGTTTGATTCCCACACAGGGCAAACTTTGTGTGATGAGCATGATTGTTTGTTCTGTGTCTGGGTGTAATTTATCTCTAATATGTATTTATAAATTATATAAGTATGTTTATGAGTCGTCTGGTTACCATAGTACAAGCTCTGGTTTGGGATCAGATGACCGTGTGTGACTTGTCCCAGGATATTTACACTTATTTACATTTACACGTGATTCGACACAAAATAGAAAATCGCAATCATTCGCTCGTCGAAGTATTTTCTTCTTAGTCCCAAGTCCGTAGCCTACGTGTACCACTCGCAAGTGGCGGTCCGCACTGGATGGCGCGACACGCTAGGAAATGAAAACTGAGCGTCTGTCGTGAGTCTGACCTTCGTCTGTTGATGACAGGCGAGGATTGAATCTCTGGTGGCGTGTGCAGCTTTGAATTAGCGATGACAATGGGTAAATTAAATAAGTTGAGGTGTTGAGTGGGGTTCAGGACATGCAAACATAAGATAAAACGCCACCAAACTAGATGGCGCCACGATCATAGCTAATAGCAGCTAATAAGATCTATTTTATTATAATCTATGCCTCTCATGCAAGAGGTTATGGGTTCGATTCCGGGCAAGCACCAATGTGACTTTTGCAATTCATATGCACATACTTTGTTAAGTTTATCTTGGACATCACAGACATCGGTAATGGAAAACATCGTGAGGAAACCTGGACTTGTAATTCAATATAAGACCGAAATCGTCAATCCGTCTTGAGCGCGCGTGGTGATCAATGCTCGTGCCTTATCTATATGAGAAAAGGCCTTTGCCCTACAGTGGGACAGTGAAGTAGGCTGGTATTATTTAACAACATTATATGCACCATTGTATGATTTAATTGCACTATTTTATGAAATAAAAGTCAGTCTTATTCGGGCCTTCACTAGTTTCATTTACCACCAACGCACTGTACAAGACGACCCTGCCAAAGGAATCTAGATGTGTTGAGTGTGACTGAGTTATTTAATAATATTCCATAAGAATATTAATAAAAACGGGACGATTTTATAGCAACTTACTTACAATTTAATGTTAGTAGGTACAGAAAATATACAATTTTTTATCCAACAAAGCCGTGTGCTATTTATTCTGTGGTGGATTTTTTTGAATATCTAAATTGCGGGTAGTTAATCAAACACTGTTCGTTACCACTATCAACTATACGTTGTGTGTCCAGCTTACTGTTTCATAATTTTTGTTTTTTTCGTTTTACACACGTGAAATCAAGTGTACTTTGACATTGGCAGAATAGTCGACATCGGCTTTGGTTGCCATTAAATAAAAATATAATAGAATAGAACTATACGTTGCCATTTTCTAACATGGTGTCGCAGAACGGCAACGTTGCATAATTTATGAATGACTTGGGCGGCGTGATCTGATGGATGCGCCCGATTTGTACCCCCGCGCGCCCCGCGCACCCCCTCTTTCCATTGTCCTGCGCCCACGCACCACCTTCTCGCCCTTCTCCCTAGGTTTTTCAGTTAGTACTAATCTAGCGTGACTATTGGATGTGCATATTATCATTTGTTTTTCCGCATGGCATAAGATGCCGCGTGATATTACAAAAAGTTTTTAGCAAACCTTACATTTCAGCCAGTGTACATTTTGTTTTGTTGTTGGTCTAAACATAAGCAATGACAGGGTGAAGCGTAGTGGAATTTAAAGTTCACACTAGTGTTAACAGTGAAAGCTATACAAGGATGAAGGATGTGCGGATATACCTCAGAGTTCTCAACGCTATTGGTGGCGTGTATTAAGCTCCTCAGTGTAATTGTCCCACAATCATTTTTGTAAATGACGTTTCAAAGTGTCATTTTTGGTCTAATGAAAATAAACGATTAGACACATTGTATTCGTGTTATGAAGTGACCTATTGAGATTACTTCAATGCTTCAAATTAGCTGTGCTTCTAGTACCTATCACATAGTTAGGAATTCTCTGAGTATCAGTGTCCTTGTAAACTAGTGTGTTGTGATCTGTGTGTGATTGTGTCTTCCATTTCGGATCAGAAGAATATTGACGAAGGAAATGGTAAGTCTTTTTCTTTCTTTTAAATAATAATGGCCGCCTTTATCAAAGTCGTGGGTTGTTCTCTCCGTTATTGGTTGATCGACGACAACATCTCATTGTTAGTGAGACAGAAATGCGACGTTGCCGATTTTGGCAGCCGGTATTCTATTTGCGCAATTACTTTCTTTTAAACAAATCGTTCCAAATTTAAAAATGGTTTTCTAAAAGTGTTTTTTATTTTTTTTAATTCTTTTTTTTTGTTTATTTATTGATATGAGGTTTTACAAACTTGAACTGTTTTATATGTGCTTTAGGTTACAATTTTCATGTTCAAATCTTATGTAGGTGTTTATGTGTCTTTTTACTCGTTACATTTTACCAGCTGTTCCTTGAGTTTCACCCGCGTTACGTTAGGTTTTTGGTCACTGCTTCGCTCCCGTGGCCCATAGCGTGATATTATAAAGCCTATGTCACTCAGCGATAGTGTCGCTTTATAATAAAAAAAGAATTTTTAAAATCGGTACATAAATACAAATCTGTCCTCTTTATAATATTAGTAAGTATAGACAACTGTGACCAGGACCAATAGACAACGCGATTTTCCAAGGCAACGACTAACTTCAAACATCACTGGCTGCAAGCACTAACTTCACTGTCACACTATTAAGTCCCAAACTCCGAGCTATTAAAGAGAAACTCCTTATGGACAAACTCAATAACTATGCACTACCCTGGAATGAAATTTAGGACCCTACGTTTAATTGTGCTGGCTACCACAAGTCCAGTGAGACAGTCAAAATTAAAAAGTGATGGAATATGGAGGTTTGTCCGTCTCTGTCTTTACTTTGGGGTCAAGCATAAAGTTATGTGAATTTGAAAACACTGCTAGAGCTAGACGTCTAACTTTCTTATAACCAAGCAACTAACAAACTAATCCATACTAATATTCATACTAATATTATAAATGGGAAAGTGTGTCTGTCTGTCTGTCTGTCTGTATGTTTGTCTTTCTTTCACGGCAAAACGGAGCGACGAATTGACGTGATTTTTTAAGTGGAGATAGTTGAAGGGATGGAGAGTAACATAGGCTACTTTTATCGTCTATTTCTAACGCGAGCGAAGCTGCGGGCAAAAGCTAGTCTTCTAATATTTCAAAGACTTTAAAAAGCTAAAATTTGATATAGAAGAGAACAAAATTTCAGGAAAATCCTCCAGCAGGAGGTAAAACAATTCATGTCACAAAATATAATATAATGTTTAGGTATAGTCATGTTTTCATAACTGAATATGATAAACAATACAGACGAGAGGAGTAGCAACAAAACAAAAAGAGCAACAAATAACCGACGCGTTAATAACGAAACATTAAAATCGAACAAAAAAGTGTTGTTTTCACAAATAAATATAACTTTGTATTCACTGAGCGTGGCCTTACATCCTTAGTCACAGTCAACTGACAGAAAAATAGGCAGAAGTAACACTCTGCGAAATCATTAAATCCAAGGATAAACTATGGGGCAGGCTTTGATTATAAACATGTTGGGGCAGGATTGGTTGTGTACTGATTATAGTTTATGGCATATGACATACATAATTTTTTATTTTTTGACGGACATGTTGGTGTAGTGGTTTGTAGCCCTGACAGCTAAGCCGGAGGTCGTGGGTTCGATTCCCACCCAGAACAAACTTTGTGTGATGAGCATGATTGTTTGTTCTGTGTCTGGGTGTAATTTATCTATAATATGTATGTATTTATAAATTATATAAGTATGTATATCAGTTGTCTGGTTACCATAACACAAGCTCTTAGCAGAGCTTAACTTGGGATCAGATGACCGTGTGCGAGATGTCCGAGTATATTTATTTATTTATTATTATTATTATATTATAATACTTATCGCAATAATTTAAATAAAATAAATAAAAAAATATGTTGTACGCTTTTGTATAGAATAGGAGTATGTATTAAGCCATGATGTAGACGCTTAATATTATGCTTGCTTCTTACGTTTTGTCGAAAACGTTTCACCTGTAGGTTTAGTGCTAAACAACGACCCCCTTTTGTTGGGTTGAGGAATATTTATAATAGTTACCGTGACCCCGGAGCATAAAGGGCAACCGAAGGAACATGAGTGGGTTTTAGTCAGTTAAATTCTGACACGCCCTCCCACCGCACCCAGGACGGGAGCAGTCATTTGATGATTTTCCACTCCCCAAAAAAAACCCTTTTTGTTACAGTATGGCACTTCAGCACTTCACGTATTTGGCAAAATATTTACGTGCTCTTTGCAACGTGATAGGCCCCTGATTGTAATAAAGCTAGAGTATAGTTTTAATAACCAACATTTAACTTGTGGCCCATAGTATCTACAATGCAATTAGATCTCTTGCATTAGCATTCCCAAAGTGGTTATTTTAACTTTCATTGAATTAGGACGGCTTGTGACTTTTTCAATTATTTTTGACACAGCTGCCGGGAACACATTGTTATATTAAGTACTTTTATTTTTTTGGATTACTAAATTTTATTAACTGTCTTCATAGCATTATGTACTTATGTATGTTTTGATTTTTCATACCCTGCTGTGTTAAATAAATGTATTTTCTTTCTTTCTTTCTTTCTAATTACTGGTAATCAGCAAATAAACCGATATCCAACTGAATCCAGTTAGGATAAGAGCCGACCCCAACTTAATTGGGAAAAGGCTCAAGAGATGACGATACCTAATTAAATGAGTACGGCTCAGTCCTCCACAGACATCCATAATTATGACGTTAAAGACCGCATACAAAATTCAATTAACGACGTCAATTATTAATTAATTAGGTGTCATCCAATTTACAATGAACCTTTTCGATCCTGTCTGTCCTATGTCACCACCCTTTGTCGTACTGGCCAGCAAAGGTTTGATTTAATGGCGCCCGCAGCCATAAACAAATTTATTAAGTGAATATCCCCGAATACCATCCGAATTGGATTTTTCTAAACAAACACGAGAGGTAAATCGAAAATGTCATCGGCAGGTATTTTCTAATGTTCTCGTGTTGCTGTAAAGGGATATGAAAACAAACAATGAAAGGAAAATATTGCTTTATAAAAACTGATGGTGTTTTGGCCTCGGTTGGCGTTTGTTTGTATATTGGAAAGTCCCTGTAAGCACTTAACTGTATAGTATTGTATGTCTGAAAGTGTCAGCTTTTCTAGACAATATTCGATCTACATATTATGTCATAAAAATTACAATAAAAACACATAGAACGAACAGTTGTAGTTCAAAATTAAAACGTGTTAATTGTATTATTCATATTCAGTTCCAATTTTTCATCTATAGGTACTTTTCATTGGTCAGGTCAGCCATTACTCAGACCCTGTCTGACCAGACAGCTTATATTTACTAACGTAATTAACTTTAGCTACATTCTAAGCATTATTTCGGTGGGAGATGTAGGGATGTTATCTCACTGGTAGGGATGTGTGTTGTTTACAAGTTTTATAACAACCTCCTAAAATGTTTCGCAGTTTCAAAAATGCACCTTGTATGAGACGCTCTTTATGTAACCAAATAATTTAGACAGGACACAAGAACATAAGTCCTCAATTATCACGTGACAAAGCCACGAAAGCCAATAACTAGTCGGCATTACGCGGTAAGTACAGCTGATTGCAGTGTAGTGTGACCCGCGCTATTGTGCGTGCGGTTACCGCCAATCGAGATAATTCGACATTCGCACAATTAGCCAAATTGTATGCAGGTGTGACGATATCAGATTACAGGGGTTAGGTGACCGCGTGGAAGATTGAGGTAGTGACGTCATTGATGAAGAATACATAAATATAAAGACAGACCTACTTCTTAATTTTTTTTGTACGTATCCATTTCTTTTTGGCGGAAATATTTTCCCGATTTGTATGTTTCACACATGGGAAAAGAAAACGCCCTTTACTCATTAACATACTGTTTTAATTCAACACACATATTTTAATCGTCGTTGTGATGGCAAAATGTAGTCGCGCATCTCATCATTAATGAGAATGTGAGCTCGTATCTGGGCGAGTAGTAGTTTTTATTTTCAACATAACTAGTTTCTTGAACATCACTGACATACCGTGCCTCGAAAAGCACGTAAAGCCGTTAGTTCCGGATGTCATTCGTAGAACTTTGACAGTCGTTACGGTTAGCTGTACAGTCTGACTGGTCTAACTGAGGGATCCTGTTGCCCGTGGGTTGTGAAGGTCTGATAGGCAGTCCCTTCTCGTATAATACTTTTGATCAGTAGATTTGTCTGGAAATCAATTCTGACATAGTTGGGAAAAGGCTAAGATAAAAATCAACAACATATTTTATCTATGAAATAATAAGAAATGTACGTTAAATGCAGTGTTAGAAAGTAATACGATATCTATTGCTTGATAACGACAAATCTGGATATTACCATTCAACTTAAAAAATAAAGGAAAGGCCATAAGGCCCCGCACAAATAATTGTGCCGAGTGCGACTCGAATTTGGGACAGACAGCGAGCGCAGGAACTAATCCACAGCGTCAACCAGCGAAATTATTTTTAAATTTAAAGATAAAATAAAGGTAGAGTCACTCACCGCCGCGTGTCTCTCGTCCACAGAACACAGCGTGACTTTAGTTAATTTGTGCGCGTGACGGACGGCGACCAATTAAATTGTGGACGCGGTATACGCCTGAGAATTGTGAAACTTTTGTATGGGTTTGTTGTTAGGATTATATAGATTGTAGTTGAAAGTTATAATGAAAGAGAGGAGACAAAAAAATAAGTCAAATTTCGAAATCAATGTTAAACACAAACTGCTAGAAAGAACTATTAAAAAGATGAAGTATTTTTAAAGCGTGAGGCATATTTTAAAGTTTGCAAAAATATTACACTTTAAAGTGAAGTAATTATTGAGTGATTAAATATCTTTTCGGTAACATTTTATTTTATCAAATGTGTTGCATAGTGCATAAAATTTAAACGTATATTATAAGAAAAGAAAAAGAAAACCAACAAAGTTTAAGAAGAAAAAAAGCAACTACTGTTGGCATTAATAATTGAGGAAATTTGGAAATACTGAATTTTCATTAGAATACACAGTTGATGAGTAATTGTAAAATCTATGGCAGATGGCATTCTATTGTTACTGTCCACTAAAATTATTCATTTGTAGTAAGCCGCAAACCGAACTAATCAAAACCGAACGAACTAATTACAAAATCTGTTTCAATTGAACTCCGACCAAACAAACAAACTGCAATTCATTCTATTACGTATTATAACAAATTATTTACACAGTACTAAACTAAACATTTATTGTTCAATCTAACAAACAATATTATCTATTCCATTTGAAATTGTCGCTGTGCATGCGCTAGGGCTGACCACATAATTCAATAATAATTTACGTTATCAAAAAAAAAAAATGAGAAAATTACACTAAAAATATGTGTTACGTACTATCAACAAAAGTTAGGCATGCCCATTTATGAAAATTTTCCTGCGAACGCGCAGCAAGTGACAAACCACGCCCTTCTTTGCTCCGGCCAATTAGAGACAATATGTGATTGTGTGAGTGCAGTGTGTGCGTGTCACAAAAAATAACAACAAACATTAGCCAGTGCGAATTTGCTACTCGCTCATTGTTCACGCCTCCCGTTGTCATTCCCGCCTCAATTTTTACGACCTGTTTATTTCTACCGGACTGATTGCCTGCCTAACTGTGACCCCTTGTTTTGTATATCGGACTGTGATCGTAGAACACTTTTTGACTCTTGCTCGTATCCTGGACTTTGTGTATTGTGCCTACTGCCGCTTTATCATGACGACGCGAAACCTTAACCAAGAAGAAAGAAACGAAATTATTGTCTTGTATAGACAAGGGCTGAATATATCACAAATTGCTGTGGAGTTGAATTTTGCAAGTAAGTCATAGTTTTTTATTCAAAAACAAATAAACATAAATTCACTCCTCCCACCGAATAAAATGGTAATTGTTTTTTATTAATATTACAGGATAAATAAATTTTACAGAATACATAAAAACTATTTTATGGAAATATTATTATCTAAGCATGGGTAGATCGCAAGTTAGACATTTATACGTCAAATCAAAGCATTGTTTTTACAATATTTTATATATTATAGTTTGATAAAATTAAGTTACTTACAAAAAAAAAACATTACTGTAATTAAAGGGCAGAAATTTAGTAAGTAATGCATCATAAACATTTTATTAGCGAGAATCGTAACGATTTCGTTGTTAATATTCATACATTAAAGTTTATTCGTTTAAATAATGTTTTATAAAACCTTTCGCTTAGTATTCCTGTGAAATCTAAGCGGTAGTGCATAGTAATATATTTTCCTTTAAAAATTTTAATTATAAGATACTGTAAATAAGTAAAATGATGTTATTTTCTTACGCGAATGATTTAATGGTAAACATAGCTTACCGATTAGTTAGCAATCTCACAATTGAAAGATCTCACAAAAAAAAGGAAATTTTTAATAATTTCTTGTGGTATTGAAGTGTATTTAGATGTTTAGAGAATAATAATTGTTTTTTTACGAAACTATTGAAATTAAGGTAGGCCGCCTAATAAATCTTAAAAAAATGCAAGAGTGTAATAAATGCTCTGACTACCGAATATGCAATAACACAAAAATTATAGTGTTGCCACATTACCATATTATTGTGGGGGCGTGAATTATTAATTTAAGCAAATTATTTGTGTATTTTTTTTTCTATGGGTCTCAGTTGCCTAACAATAAAGGTTTATATTATTAAGTACTGTTCCATGAAAGTATTTATAAAGTGTGTCAATAAAGCTTTTTTTATTTTTAATTTTATTTTTAGTACTATACCAATATTTTCATTGTAGGCACAATTATATAAATCGCATTATTTTTGTATGTCATAAACAAAATTTGTCAAACATTCAATACTAAACTTTAAACTACTAACGAAATTTCTGACGACGCTTCGTTTCATATGTAATTTTTTTTTGTGTGATTTAAATATATTATAGTCTGATGCAATATCGAAATATTCCTAAATGTATGAAAAAAGTTAGTTCAACAGGTTTTTACAATCGTATGGTTGGTTCGGTAATAAAAAAAAATAATAAAATAATGACCCTTTGGTGGTTTTCGGGAAACAATGTATAAACACATCTTTTGTTTCAAAAGAAAATTCTAACTGCACATCAAAAATAACAAGTGTGCATGTATTTTGAATGAAAAATTTGGGCACCCCGAAGTAGGTTTTTATTGAGTCCGTTTTATTTATACAGACGGATGTAGAAGCCCTGCAAAGCAAGGCTCCGTCAATCTTTCCTTCCGTCCTTGATTAATTAATTTCGTTCATAAAAAATAGTGCTGCAAATGGTTGCTAATTTAGTTATATTTTGAGTTGAGTATTATGCTGCGTCAGCAATTCCGATTGAATTTTGGATTAGTTTTTTAGTTTTTTTTTTGTTATTTTCGTTTATATATATTATCATGCAAAATATTTAAGCTTAAAGATCTTATTGTAATCGTGTATAATGCAGTCAGAAAGTTTGTTTTTTTCCTATCTTTTTCAAAGACATTGTTTGGGACTTTTATGACCCTATAACAAATCTTTCAACATTTAAACAATGGCTCTTCGTCACCATTGTTTAAAACTGTGCTTGCGCTCTTAAGTAGTTTGAATAAAGCACACATTTGCTTAAAAGAGTTTCATACACGGATGGAATTTCCCACGTTTGTTTGTTGTTTACTAACCATAAAACAGATAAGACTGTTACTACGACCCAAAATAGATAATATTATTTAAAAACGTATGGGATATTTCTCATGAACTTAATCCTTTTGCACACAATATTTTATTATAGTTTTAATAAACTGCTTGTAGTGTATAATATAGGAAATATTAAGTTACAATATAACGCTAATCGTGATTTAATTTTTTGCAGAGGTCCACGGTTCGCCGCTGGTTGCGAAGATATGAAGACATAGGGAGTATCCTCGAACGCGCTTGTGCACCTCGACCGCGGGCTATTAGTTAAAATCAATTTTATTAAGCAACATGATCAATACATCCTTCCCGCTCGCCAGATTTAAATCCCATTGTGAATTTATGGGGTTTAATGGTTCAAAAATGGGATAACAGGGCAGAAAGAAATAAAGAAGCACTTGTAAGCCACTGCGAACAAGCTTGGGATTCGTTACGAGGTTCCAACTTGTGTGAAGTCCTTGTAAGGTCCATGCGTAACCGGTGTGATGCTGTAATAGATGCAGAAGGAGCAGCAACAAAATATTAAAAAGTAAAATTTTGAACAGTATTACGGTGTAAACGGGTTTATATATTATCCTATATACAGAGTGGAAGGATTTTATGGGCCCTGAAAGAAAATTACTTTAAATCTTTAATAGATTTTTTTTACATTCCTTTATTTTAAAAAATAAATAAAAGTGCATTAAAATATTTTTGAAAATGTGTCACACCCGGGTAACGAACTGGCTTAAAATATAAAAAAACAACATTCTGTATTTTATGACATCAATCGATAGGGTCACTCATAAGGATCAAATCTTTCAAACAAACAGTAAATTAAATTAGAGCAAAACCATAAAATTTCAACTTTTAAAATCTAAATTAATTTTTGTTTTTTTTTAATACATAAAATTCTTCAGATTTATTGTTTTCTTTAATTTAATGAACCATGTTTGTTACAAAAATTTCGTCCTTGACGTCTGTTGTCATAAAAATACAGGGCGTTATTTTTTTTTTAATTTTAGCCAGTTCGATTTTCATGTGTGTCCGAGTGTGGATGCCATTTTATTTCTTTTCAAAAATAAAGGAATGTTTCCTTTAAGTAAAATTCTTTGACTTAACGATTTAAAGTAGTTCTCCTCCAGAGCCCATTGAAACTTTCAACCCTGTGTATTTTAAAATACCTCTTAATTTTTATGGAAACTACTTTACACAAATTTATAACAGTAAAAATGCAAAAAATATCGATAATATAAGTTTTTAAAGCAGTACTTATAAATAATCAAGAGAATTTAAAAAATATTTTTAACTCGAAACTAAAATTTTCAGATTACACATGTTTCTTTTTAATACAACTGGATACGATGATTCTAATTTATTTTTTTATGATTGAAAAAAAAAAAAACTAATTGTGTAATATTTAACCTATATGAAATCACCATACCTAATATCTAACCACCTATATCGTAACCATGTTGTGTAATTATATTCCTTAAACAATTAGATTTTTCAACAGAAAGATTTTGATTATTACAAAACCATGCTGTATATTAAACAATAAGGTTTTAATTCAAGTTGGTTCCAATTTTCACTTTTTTTTGCAATTTTCCAATAATAATAAAGTATCAGACAAAACCATCCTGTATAATTGAATTATAGTTTAATTTTTTTATTCTTATGAGAAATATGAATAAAATTTTAATCTTTAACCCTACGCATTAAAAGATGAACAATTATGAAAATTGAAAACGAATTTGTTTTTAAATAATTACGAACTGGTTTAAGATATCACCTTTAAGCCCTTTTTTCTCATTTGTTTTATTATATCCGGTTGGATAGGTGGTTACCGATACCAAAATAAATTATAATTTATACAGTGAAGTTTGAGTAATCAAAATCATCTTGTATAACTGTGTAACATTACATAATAATCATATTTGTATACAGAATGGCTTGTATTGTAACTTTTTTTACCCTTTCACAATAATATATAATAGTGCCTGTTCAAACCACCCGGTTAAATTGCATTACACAGTTTAAAATAAATATAATATTGTTATTTCCCCACGCCATAAAATATGACCATATTTTGGAGTGTAATTAAGTTTATTTTGATTCGATAATAAAACATTGCACAGTAAATAATGAGTTTCAAAGGTTCACTTTTAAACCCTGTTGTTTTTTACAATCATTTTATTGTAATTAACTTACCAGAAGAGGTTCCTGCTCTTATATTCTGTATTATATGTTCCAGTAAACCATAATTTTTCAGGAGTGTTAACATAAAAAGTAATTCCTAAAAAAAGAAACTATTTATGTGCAGGTAAATGTTATGTGTTGTGTTTTTACTAATCTGTAAAAATTTGTTAATAAATGAATATCAGCATGTTATTATTAATATTGTCAACGATTTTGAATACGCCATGTTAAATCAGTACAACATAAATACTATAAGCAGAGACCGCATTGTAATACAGTCTCTACTTGTCAAATGTATTTATTCGTTCGTATATTCATGCATTTTACGTGTTCTTGTCTTGATTTTTTTTTAATGCATTCTAGTCATTTCTTAATATTAACAATAATGTTACCAGACGAAACACTTATTATTATGTTATTTTTTAGTTTATGTTATTATGTGTCTATGTGTTGTTAGTAATACTGAAAAGGTATATAATGTAATATATAAATAGAAACCAAAATATATGATTTACTTAACAATATTATCTTATGTTAATTGCAACATATTTTTATTGTTATTAGGAAATTGTGTTTAAAAAAATAAATGCTTTATAAGTTAATTCGTTGTTTTTCTACAAATGCCAATCCTTAAAATTATATTATATTTTATTTAACGCCCTAATAACCCTAAAAGAAATCTAATTCTGTAGAGATTTTGAAACAAAAAGCAAAAATGTTTAACACTTAATGACAAATAAAAAAAAAACATGCCGTAAAAAATCTTCAACCCACGCCCGTGTTCGACATCTGTATAATAAAACATAGTAACTCTTTTATTATGCCCATACGATTGTCTGTTACCTGCTGTAATAACTGTCCCCCGCTTCGCTCACGTAAGTTAAACACGTAGGTTCTTAATAATTGTACTATCCATCACAAAAATATTTTTTCTATTTGAACCAGTAGTTTGAGATTGGCTCATTCAACTAATCAAACACAACCCTTCAGGTTTGTAATATTGGCTCCACTCCGGCAGCCAAATGGCATGCAGAGTTAAACGTAAAATAAACGAAATAACATTTTGCAAGAAAATAACATCAGAGTTAATAGAATAGATCGTTAGATGTAATCCCACTAATATTAAATGTGTTTTTTTTTTATGTTTGTTCTGTTATACTTTCACACAAAAACATAGAAACGATTTTTATGAACTTTACTGTAAAATAGCCAGAATAACATATGGGCTATATGACGTCATGATTTGTCCCAGCGCACACCGCTAAAGGTGCAGCGGAGCGCATTTGAAGATAACAACCTAATATAAACCTTAACTACCTTGACACACGGTCAATAAAAGAATAAATTTGCACGCAGTGCTCGGAGCGCGCTCGAATATTGACCGTATGTCAAGGTAGTTAAGGTTTATATTATATTATTGACTACAAATGCGCTCCGCTGCGCATTCAGCGGTGTGTGCTGGTCCTAAGACCTATGGGAGCGAAGCTGTAATCTAAAACAACATAATGCGGGTGAGACCACGGAATACAGTTAGTTTATTACAGTTTAAATTAAGTTTATAATGTCTTAAAACATTTATCTCAAGAATATAGCTAAATATTAAAATAAAGCAATATCAATAAAACATTTTGCCAAAAACAATCAAAATGTATAAATACGTAATTACTTATAGTTAACAATGATTCATAAAGCGTCTTACTAATAATCGCTGCATAAAGTTATGACAGGTTTATACGTCAAAAAATGTATGGTTACACAGGCTTTATTCATGACAAAACTTTACACAGTGATTATTAGTAAGGGCAAAAGAGTTTACGCAGGCCGAGTAAGAATTACAAACACGCCACAAAACAAATGAATGAACCCTGCTAACAAGCACGTGCATAGTAGTGTGAGTGTTCACTTCTAAACTTCATTGTATGTCGTTGTGTAGACAAACACTATCATAATACGATTCCTATTGGTCGAAACTCAAGCTCCGCGCGATCGAGCCGAGAGCCGTGCTATGCGATTGTCGCCTTAGAGATGGGCAAGCGGAACTTTAGTCGATAGTACAAGATTGTTTAATTTTATGCAGTATACGAGTACCAAAAAAACTACACGTAGTTTTGATTAATTAATTGGAAGTTAATTACCAATTGCGCTGGGCTACCCTATTCCTATTTATATGTATCATCACGAGGTGGGTACCTATAAAAATATAACAGTGAATACTTGTCCAGTAATGCACCATAGCTTATAAACTCATAACGCACAGCAAAAAGCGTGACAATCTTAAGCTTATAGACTGACTGAATCTATCTGGTAATGATTGCGTGATACTTCAACATTCCTTTATTCTTAAAATAATAAATATAAAGATGTTACGGTAGTCGGCAACCTTAGCACACATTGTCACGTCTGTGTGCGCCGGGCGTAGCGGTCGCGTGGTCTCGCGGACGTGTGCATGTGCACGCACGGGCGTGCCACAATTACTATAGTTTACTATTTTACTTATATTCGAATTTCGATAGTGCTATCAGTTTCGAAGAGTGTTTCGCAGGGACGTGCGGTCCTTATAGGCAGAAAGGCACTGCCGACCCTAGACCAATTCACCCAGACCCAGTAGATGTAAATCCTAATATTTTAAAACTAAAAAATATGAAACAAATAAAAACATTGGAATAGTCCCTAACATAAAAGAATATCAATAAATCATTGTGTACAATCAAATTTCGCGCCGCGTTCGTAACAGGCGCGCGCGCGCCAGCGCGGCGTCTCGTAGAACGGCTGTAGGCAGAGTTACACTCTGCCTAAATCTCATTCATAAATGTGCACATGTAGTGGTACATTTCGTGTCTGTGAAATGCACACATCAACGTGCGTACATTGCAAGTAGTTCCCCAGCTAGGCTGTGCCTCCAGCCAATCACGAGCCACTTCGTGACGTGGACTACAACGACAACCACTCTATTGGTTGACACATTTCAAATATTTCGCCTGTTGGCTGTCACCGAGAGATTATACGCCAAGTTGAAAAAGTCATTTGCTAAGTACAATTTCGGTTGAAATTGATGCAACTTTATTGGTCAACATTTTATCCATCAAAATTTAGAATATTGCATAATGTAAAGGGGTCCATGTTGTTTATTTGTTTTGAAACGCAAATTTATATTTAGGTCGATTTGTTGCTAAGTTCGATTACTAGTTTATTTAAACGTTTTTACAATTTTTGTTTGTTTTGTTTATAAAATAGTGTGATATGTTGTTCGATTGTGAGGTTTGTGTTGACAATGTGAGTTTGTTACAAGTTATGATGTTAATTTTACGAATTACGAAATTATTGAAAACTTCAAATAACAAGTAGCTAGGTGGTGTCGAAAGTCTATCGAGATGTATATACCTGAATTACGAGAATTAACCCAGGAAAAAGGTAATAGCTATAACCCGTAAATTTAATAAGTGAATGTAAGAATTACGAAGTATATTTTTTACTCGCTGCGTGTTTGTGTACACACAATGAAATTATTTTGCTTTACGTGTCTGTTATTTAACCTTTCGACGATCAAGCGACAGCCGGCTGTCGCGTTTCTATTGTCTTTCTATTCTTGAATCACGTGTGTTCGAAGGTTGAATAGTTAATAACATCAAAAAATCGTATTTAAAAAAAGTTAGGCGCGTAGATATTTTCTGAATGAGTTGGTTTACTTAATTATTTTAATTGTTACAAAACTAAACCAGTAGGTAGTGAGTTTTTTTACTATCTCGGCAATAGCGAAAATCTTTTTTATTTTTTCGAAAAAAAGCTGCCTACCCTGTCATAAAACCCTGTGCACGCCACTGGTGTTTCGAGGTTTATAGATTTATCGGCACGTTACGGGTAATCAGAAGGCAATAAGTCTGACCAGTCTGACCAAGGAGTTTTGTGTCGCCAAGTAACTGAGTTGTGGAGATCTTGTAAGCAGACACTTCACGTAAAACACTGGTATCCAGCTAAATCTGGTTAGACTGAAAGCTGTTCACGAAATAACTGAGAAATAAAACAAGTATTTCGTCCATAATTATAATTATTATCACGTTATGTGTTTTAAAATTAACAATCACCCACATACTTACTAATTTATATTATTGAATTTGAAAGTCTCTATCCGTATGTTTCTTACAAACTACTTGACAAAAACCTGACTAAACTAAAATTGAGACTTAGATAAAGACTTTTAAATCCGCGTCATCTATCCGCGATAACCGACTACTAAAAAGTCGCAGGGGAATGTTAATCAATCAGTAGAAAGCAATCCACTCCGTACGCCAGGCGCTTGCACTGCTCTATTCAGTCACGTCGCATTATTCACGATTAAGAGGACGAATTGGAAATTTTGACATCAGTGATCTCTATTTTTCTCAGTAATTACGAAACGAATAAAAATATGAGTTGGTGATCTGAACAGTTCATGATGAAAACCTTATTTTGCTAAAGTTCATTACATGATTAAGTAACTTTTGTAACAGAGAAAACAATATCAAACATACCTCTTTTTAAATAGAAATTCACATTTTATGGGCAAACGGGACCGATTTTAGCCTCTCAACTTGCTCTGTAGACAAGTCTATAAATACTCCTTAAAATTGTAAGAGGAATTTCTCAAGTTATCATTTCCGACTAAATAAAATAACAAAAAGCCTTTTGTCGTTTACGTCGTTTTGTTCTAAGCTAATGCGCATATGCAATCCTCGCCCCGCTGAAACGCTCAGTCCCCTCTTGACCATTGTCAGCGACGGGTCTGTGTTAGTCGGCTTCCGGACTGCATCGGCGATTGCGTGATCAAATTTAGCGGTTTTATTGAATAAGGATGGGAAAAATGAAAGAAAGATGTTCCAAAAGGAAAAGAAGAGCATGTCTTTTAGAAAAAAGTGCAAATATGACGAAAATAAAGTATGTTTTCATAAAGAATTGTGAAATGTGAAGCGGTGGTAGTTCACTAAAAAAGATGACATTCAAAAAGTCACTTTGACTGTGACTTCAATTCTTATTTTTGTGATAAAACTGAAACTATGGAGTCGTCAACTTGCAACAAAAATAAAGAATGACAGTTTGCTTTTTAGGGTACGTATGAAAAATTCCTAAACGTCCTAACATTTTGTAAAAGCTATACATAGGTAATATTATTATTACTAAAACACTTTTTCTTGTATCTTCTAGAAATGAAAACGACGCTCTACCGAATTATACAGTTAATTATAATTGACGGGCCTGTTGGTCTAGTGGTCAGTGACCCTGACTGCTAAGCCAGAGGTCGTGGGTTCAATTCCCACCCAGGACAAACTTTGTGTGATGAGCATAATTGTTTGTTCTGTGTCTGGGTGTTATTTATCTATAATATGTGTGTATTTAAAATTATATAAGTATGTATATCAGTTGTCTGATTACCATAACACAAGCTCTGCTCAGCTTGGGATCAGATGGCCGTGTGTAAGATGTCCCAGGATATTTATTTATTTATACAGAGTTGCAAAATGTGTAAGTTTTTATTGCTATGTATTATTCAATATATCTACGAATTCAACGATTCTTTTATTTTAGAAATGCTGATACTAATGACACTAATATATCACAAAACGAGAGCATTCCCACAGCTACAGTGAGTATATTAGACAATTTTGTCCTTTATACATAACCGACGTACCTATTAGTCGAAATATGTTATCTCTGAAGTTAGTACTAGGCCCTAATTTATTTATATTTTCAGATTAGCAGACAGTGTTCGAGTGATAAAGTTTCTACAGAACTGACAATTGAACGCCCTACTGAGGCACCAGTAAGTAATCGGTTTATAAAACACAATAGATTGTCTGATTTTGTAGGAAAAGTTGGAAGCCGGTTTCAATGGTTGCCTAGATATGAGAACCAAAAAAAAAATTTATAAACATAATCAATATCTGTGAAGTGATTTATTTAAATAAATAAATAAATACACAATGAGCAAGACATTTTCCTGCGCCATGCTATCACATTCCATGTACGATTTTGATACTTATTTTTTATATTCGTTTCAGATGGAGCCGGAGGTACAAGAATAATAGTTGTGAACCACTTTGTAACAGAACTTATAAAGTTCTCTGAACAGAAGTCTTTGTGGATTAGCCACATTAAAATTTGAGTCTGAACATCACGTCGACTTGCAATTAGAATTTACATATGTTTGTTCATTGTGTGGTTACAAAACACATAAATAAAATCGTCATCGGCTGATGTAAACAAAGCCGCCGTTGCTGCAGTTATAGCTGCTGGTTGTGGTCAAGCACAGCTCAATCAAATTTTTGTCTTGAGTAGGTTTACCCAACATGTCCGATTTTACTTACAATAAAATACATAACGCTATCTGTGATGACTGGGAAGAGACTGCATAATTAATGAGATGAAATAGGCTGGCGATAGAGAAAAAGAAGCTGCAATAAAAGAAGGAGTGTCAATAAAGACGGTATACCCCTAATAGATGTCATGTAGATGGCTGTTGGTGTCAGCGATCTTATCGGACTAATTATGCGGCATTATCAGGGTGTGCAGCTATAATTGGTAGACGTTTCGGCCAAGTGCTATATGTGCGTCAAAAATAAATATTGTTGCCTTTATTGCTTATATTGTTGCGTATTATTATATGCAATCTGCGCACCTTCTTGATGTCGTGTATGGGGCAGAGGAGGACGGTCCTTCACTATCCAGGATGTCGGCACATCCGAGAGAACACCGAACCAATAAGGATTGAGCAAGGCATATTTCAGTCCGATAGTCTGAGTCCATTTTGGTTCTGTTTAACCCTGAATCCTATCAGCACATTGTTGGAGGGTTCAGGACTATCGGTTGCGCAGAGGTGGTCAGGCTATAATGGAAGCATTAGGCATCAACGTCGCCGACATAAAACAAGCGTTGAAGGAGCGCTTCTTTGGCCGCCTGAACAAATTTTTAAATAGTCTTTTATTATGCCGGTTTTGATGTACCAATTTAACATACTCAAATGGACTCAGACAGAACTGGACGCCCTAGATAGGAGGATCCGCAGTCTGCTGACCGCAAATCGGATGCATCATCCACAATCATCGGTAATATCCCACAGAAGTGTGGTGTGGGATTATTTCCTGAATGCCGACATGGGGATGCGTCGGGATGTGATTTAGGTGGATAAGGGCCTCACCCCGCTCTCCTTAGCAAACGAGAACTGGCGCAAACCTGTATTAATGAATACTAATTAATGCAGGGCGGTATGGCAGAGCAAGGAGCTCCATGGACGGTTTCATCGGGTCCTATATGGACCCGATGTAGATTTCCTAGCGTCCGTATCCTGGCTACGCTTTGGTGACTTCTTTGGGGAAACCGACGGTTTTGTCTGTGCAATAATGGACGAAGTTATGATGACAAACAACTACCGGAAATACATTGTAAAGGACGGCATGGGTGACATATGTCGGGCATGCCACCGTCCCGAGGAATCCATCCATCACATTATTTCTGGGTGTTCTAGTCTGGCTAACGGAGACTATTTGCACAGACACAATCTTGTAGCCAGGATAATTCATCAGCAACTTGCCTTGAAATACAGTCTTGTGCAATCAGAAGTACCGTAATACAGGTATGTGCCCGACCCAGTTCTTGAAAATGACCATGTCACATTGTAATGGGATCGATCTATCATTACTGACAGGACTATTGTTGCTAACAAACCTGACATAGTGGTGATAGATCGATTAGAGGGGCGTGCAGTGATTGTTGATATTGCTGTCCCGCATGACGAGAACCTCGTTAAAGCTGAGAAAGATAAGCAGACCAAAAATCTCGACTTGGTTTGCGAGGTTGTCGACATGTGGGATGTGGATTCAGCAGTCATTGTGCCGATAGTCGTGACAGCCAATGGCATAATAGCGAAGAGCCTCGACCAACCTCTGAGTAGGTTCTCGCTAGGCAGCTGGGTCAAGGGTCTGATGCAGAAAGCGGTACTCCTGGACACGGTGCGCATTGTCCGGAGGTTCCTCTCTCTGGAGCCACTGACCACCGGTAGCTTAGGCCCTATTCCCAATGCCGGTGGGCTACTATTTTTAAATGTTTATTTTTGTATTGATATTAAAAATGAAAATTATATATTGTATGATTAAATAAATGGAATAATAATAATACACACGAAGTGTAATTAATATGTGTTTTATTGTAAATGATATTAAAGTAGAATAAATTATGTCCCTTGTTAAAATAAATAAACACACACACAGACACACACAATAATTTAATACTTACAAGGAAAAGGTTCCAGCCTTAGAATACTTATGTAAAAGTAAATAAAGATATTTTGATCGTATAAAATATTACAAAAAATTATAATTTTTTAAAATATTTTACGGTAAAAAGAAATGTGCTAATGTTTTTCAAATAACGAAACTTTTAATTTCGTTATTTGAATAACACTAGCACGTGTTAGTTTATTTCCGAAAAGACAATCAATAAAAAAAAGTCATAGGTAAATTCATAAAAAAATATATAAGACAACTCCAAAGTGTCTATGTTCCGCGCCGGCAACACCGCGGGCCGCTCCCCAGCGCCCTCTGTTGCAATGCATACGTTACTTACCGGGGTGTGTGCGGTTTGCGGGGTGCGTGCGCCTGGTTTTAGAAATTATTGTTGAACAATTCGTCGCCTTAACGCACGCTAAACACGCGAGCAAACATCACGGCAGTGTGCGCCTGCCCTATACAGGTGATGCACTCGTGCTGTTTAGTTCATGGAAATAAGTGTACTTAGCTTTATAAGCGGGGTTTAATCACTCTGAATTTTGTGTCTCGATTTCGGATGAGATTTGTGCCACGAATATTGGTGTTATTTGAAAAACTCTTGGGAATTTTGTATTCAATTTTTTAGACAAACTAAAAGACAAATCTAACTATCAAAATAAGGATGATCATAACTGAAATCCGTACTAATATTATAAATGTGAAAGTAACTCTGTCTGTCAGTCTGTCTGTCTTTCTGTCTGTCTGTTTGTCACTTCTTCACACCTAAACCACTGAACCGATTTGAATGAAATTTGGTATAGATTTAGTCTGGGAACCGAGAAAGGATAGGATAGTTTTCATCCCGAAAATCTCCCGGAAACGGTAACTATTCTACGTGGACGAAGTCGCAGGCAAAAGCTAGTATAAAATATAATATTTCCTTATTTCTACTGATGGGACCACTAAGCTGTTGATATAACAGTTTTAAAACTACACAATAAGCAATTTTTGAGTTGAGCTGCACAGGAATTTTTTACTACTTGCCAGATACATATTTATACACCAAACGGCTTTTCTGATTTGTCTGTATTGTACCGATAAAGCTGCAGCTCTGCATTGTACCGATAAAGACTGACAATGAGGTCAAAGTGTAACAAAAAGTATTGGCTTAAACAACTTGCAACATTGCTCATCGCATACAGAAAACAGCGTGATAATACCTGACTGTACACACGATAACTATGATGACTTTAGTACTTGCATAATGTTTCAATATTCATCACTTCTGTCATCATAGCTTTCGGCTACGCCTGCTTGTAGGTCGGACTTCCATCTACTATTTTACTTCACAAAAACACACCCTCCAAGCAGTTTGAGCTGTCCGTTGATACAGCAACAATCAGTCAGTCAGTTAATCATTTTATGTTTATCTTACATGTACAGATGTTAACATCCCCGTCAATAATAAATGATAATATTTATTCAAGTCCATGTGTGCGTGTGTGCGTGCGTTTGATCACCGACGCGGACAGTTTTCGTCCTTTTTTGAAAAGGACCCGTTCATTAATGTTGACCTTCCTGTATTGGTTCACTGATGATGTTTATTTGATTCATTTAGCATCCCTCCTTTAGTAGCAAAGGCAGTTTTGTAACCTGGCCGAGCCAATAAACACACATTTTGTCTGCTGTAGTTTAGACTGTTAAAAACTAGACTCCAGATCATGACTGCTCCCGTCCTGGGTGCGGCGGGAGGGCGTGTCAGACTTTTACTGACTAAAACCCACTCATGTTCCTTCGATTGCCCTTTATGTTCCAGGGTCACGGTAACTATTATAAACATTCCGCAACCTCCAGATCATCATTATCTCCAATCTAAACCGGTCTGAATGTCATTGTTTAACTCGTAGAGACTGCCTATCAGACCTTCATAACCAGTTCTATTTGATACTGGGTAACACGATAGCCGTCGGTATGACTAATTCTCAATATTTCTGAGTTCTAACTACTCGTAACAACTGATCTACTACGAATGACAAATCATGACCAACGGTTTTCGGTATTTTTTGAGTCCTGAAATGTCAGTAACGTTCTAGACAAACTTAAATAGTAGATTGTATTACAAGGGCGCAAAGTAATATTTTTATGGCGAGGGCGTTTTTTGAATCCAGAGCGAAGTTCGGGATTCTAGAATAGAATCCCGAGCTTTGCGAGGGATTCTTAAATAGAATCCCGAACGTAGCGAGGGATTCAAAGTACGTCGCCCGAGCCAAAAATATATTTTGCGCCCGAGTGATACACTCTACTTTTTATCACCCCCTATGAAAAAATAAAAGGCGCTTCATAATTTATTGTAAAATTATTATTGTAGCTGCTATTATTATCATATCTTGATAATAATAGCAGCTACATTAACAATTTGCTGCAAAACAATACGCGAAAATTTTTACGAGAACTCGAGCTGTAGTTTGTGCGTTCTATTTCTATTTAAGTTTTTTTTATTCAGCCGCGGCGTGACTATGGTATTGGCCGTCGTACCAGCCATTCATTTTTTGCGTTTGATTCTTTGGCGCTGAGCATTAAGACGTTCCAAATTCAAAGAGTTTTTAGACGCACTTGGTTTATAACAGGGTGTAAAACATGCAGAGACGCTCCAAATTCAAAAAGTGCGATTAAAAGTTACTTTTAGGCGCACTTTTTGAATTTGGAGCGTCATTATTGCCCACTAAAAGTTTCTTATAGAAAACACGAACTTTGGGCGTACTTAAAGGGGAACAAAGTCGTCTTTTTCGAATAGGTGCGATGAAAAAGTATTTGCAAGGTAAACTTAAGGTACAAAAGGATTGAAAAAGTCACATTGGTACTTGAACAACTAGACACTAAAGCTGGGCCTTGACGGTAAATTTTTCGCGTCGGTCAAACTGAAAAAGTAACCACCAATGCCCAGCTTAACGTAATGTCTCTTGAACGCAAGGAAAGTTCATCGGTTTTAAATGATGACAAAAAAACACGTTTTTTTTTTTGGGTCAATAATAACTATTCATTATTATTCCACACTATTCCTAACCACTGCAACTCCTGAAAGCCAGAATCAACAGTGGAGTCTGCCAGAAAAGCGCCGAGCAATGAAGCTCGACGAGTCCCGGAGAAACGGTTCTACTGTCTTGGATCCCGCAACGAAATTTATCAGAAAAGAACAGCGGAGGAGTACGAAAAAAATATTTTTTCCACTTTCCTCCATAAAAAAGGCGATTGTAAATTTCATGTAAGCAAGGGAAGTAATGCCCGTTTCAAATTATCATTACCATCAAACAGGTTTGAGTGTCGCACCCCCCCCCCTGTCGTATGGGATCACTTTGATCAGCGATGCGATATTATTTACTGATCATTTGGGACTAAACGAAGGGGTCTCGCTTTTTATACCTTTGATTTGGCGATTATTTTGTGTTTTTAAGCTTTTAATAAGATTTTCCGGTTAGTTTGTTCCGACTAGCTTTTGTCCGCGACTTCGTCCGCGTATAATAATAGTTCTCGTTCCCGAGGGATTTCTGGGATGAAATCTATCCTTTGTCCTTTCTTGGGTCCCAGACTATATCTGTACCAAATTTCATTCAAATCGGTTTAGTGGTTTAGGCGTGACGAAGAGACAGACAGACAGAGTTACTTTCGCATTTATAATATTAGTACGAATTCTTAGTTATGTATAAATAATGTAATTGTATAAGTGTGTTTTGTCTGATCTGTTTTCGCGTAAATGGATAAACAACAAAATCTTATGGAAAACCGGTCTAAAACGATATGCATTCTCAAACGATGGGTTCCATACTATCAAACAATTTAAAACTCCATCAAAAATGGGAATACTAGTAGGTACTCTAGCTACAGAGCTGTTAAAAACAGACATAAGTTACACATGTATGATCCAGTATAAAGATACATAGGCAGACACTTATTCAAAAACTTTTCTAATTAACAATCAACCTCAGATAAACCAAACACCGTGAATGACGCAGCGATTGATGTAAAAAGTTAAAGTATCGCCAAACCCCCTCCCCCCTCCTCCCCTCGTGTCACGCGCGTGACGTCACAGCACTGAGCGTGTTGGTTGCGTGGCTACGTGACCGGGATCGTTCAGTACCACTGATCAACTGTTTTACTTGCTTTTCACGAGGTTTATTGGAGATATATAAACTGCCACATACACCAAGTTTCACATAATATGCATTATTCAGTCTATAATCACAATGAAATTTCCAGTGCAGTTAGTGACCCTGCCACCCAGGACAAATTGTTTGTGTTATACACACATCAAAAGTGTCTAGGGATCAAGCATTTTTATGCGGATTTCTTGAGATTGAGATGTGGCTTTGTAATAAATTTATGATTTTATAAATTTATATGGATCCTTTTTGGTGCATTTCATAATTTGAATCAGGAACTGTGAATCAAATTCGAGTAAAAGATGAAAATCAGCTGTCAATATTTTCCCTATAAAAACATACAACGCATTGAAGACATTATTACTATTATTAGTGCTACTGTTTCCCTACTACTGATTAAAACCAACGTTATTATGGAGCGGCGACGTCATTTAAGCAGGGAAGAAATGCTCAGAGCCGTGGGAATGATAGAAGCTGGTTCCCGGCAACGTACTGTGGCTTTAGCTCTGAATACAAGTCAGAGTGTTATCAGTCGACTTTGGACACGTTACCGAAGCACTGGTACCGTGGCTGAGCGCCATGGAGGACGGTATCGCTGCACCACACGGAGACAAGACCGATACATTCAAATCTTAACTCGAACAGCTCCAACAATAACCGCCACGATGTTAGCCGTGAGGCTTCATCACTCTTCAGGGAACTTAATTAGCGACCAAACAGTCAGAAACCGCTTGCATGAAGTGAACCTTCATTCCCGAAGACCGCTACGGGTACCACCTATAGCAATGCACAATCGTAGGATTCGATATCAATGGGCTCTTGAACACAGAAATTGGGCAGAAGAACAATGGCGTTTCGTGTGCTTTTCTGATGAGTCTCGTTTTGGTATGAGACCGGATACAAGACGTATACGACACTGGAGAACCCCTGGACGCCAACAGCGATTAAAATCCTGCCAGGAAGTCCATCCTTATAGTGGTGGAACCATCATGGTATGGGCGGGTATTTGGATCGGCGGAAGAACTGAGTTGATTTGGATCAGAGGCAACCTCAACGCTCAAATTTATGCTGAGACGATTGTATCAGACGTCATCATTCCTCTACAAGTGCAAATCGGTCCCTTATTTCAGTTAATGCATGATAATGCACGACCGCACACCGCAAGAGTTGTAAGACAGACTCTCGCCGCAGCTAACATCAATGTCCTGCCCTGGCCTGCTCAGTCGCCAGACTTGAACCCGATTGAGCATGCATGGGATATGCTACAGAGAAGAGCTCTGCCGAATATGGAGGGTATCCGTTCGCAAGAAGACCTTTTTTTGTTGTTGCAACGAACATGGGCGGCCATTCCACAGCGTGATTTGGATGAACTCATTTTGAGTATGCCAAACCGATATTCTTGTGTTGTTAGTGTTCGCGGTAGAAACACGGATTATTAATTGTTTAAGTTACCCAATAAAATTTTAGAGAAAACTGTTATTTCAGTCTTTTTTTCGAACTTTTGTGTTAGTGGTTCAAATGTCAAAAATCCCTTTATTAGGAAAATGGCAAATTTCTTTATTAATGCAAAGGTGACTTGGTTTATCGTTACTGTGACAAACGAATACACTTTATTTGATGAATCCTTAAAGAAAATTTTAATTAATATCAACCAGGAGAAAAGTTATTGCAAAAATATATGTTGATCCCTAGACACTTTTGATGTGTGTATTTATGTTGGTATTTATAAATTATATAAGTATGTTTAGATCGGCTCTGCCCAGTTAGAGATCTCTGTTTTGTTTTTCATTTCTTAATCAGCTACTCTGCTTAAGAATATCATGGAGTCTGGGATATAGTGTGTTATGGGTTACAAGAATCGCTTATTTATTTAAAAAAATCTTGTCAACGATTGCAAAAACCGGGGCTCGGGCGTAAGTAACAAGACGTCTTCAGAACATTCTGGAAAGATAAAGCATGAGCTTCTGACTCTAGTACAATATCACTATACAGGTTCCTCTAGTAAATAAATGTGAATCACAGTGCAGTCCGTGCTACACGATGCACGCTACACGATACACGGTACAAGATACGTGCTACACGTTACACTACACGCAGTGACGCAAACACTCCACGCACAAATAAAGAAAACAAATACGATTGTATGTGGGTGCACACTGTACACTGACCACTATGCACTGCGCAGTTCGACACACTGTTTGACGTGTATCGTGAATGTTGACGGATAAATAACAATTGCGAGGCTGTCGAACGGAGATGTATTGTGTCACGTTTTTGTAGGCGCCCAGTGAACTCGTTGTTTTAGAGTTTTGTAAAGTTTGAAGGACGGATTGGGAAGATTAGGGATTGTCAATAACAAACGATATAGTAGACGGAGTAGTGGAGCGATTGACTGCTGTGCGAGTTTGATTCCCGTACTGAATATACATTTCAGTGGTGTACAGGTTGTTGTTGCAAGTTATGTTTGTGGCCTGCCTATGTGTGTGAGTTTTTTATGTTGTATCTAATATAAGGGAGCATAAAGAAATACTACTTTAGCCCGTCGGTCTAGTGGTTAGTGAACCTGACTGCTAAGATTGTGGGTTCGATTCCCACTCAGGACAAACTTTGTGTGATGAGCATAATTGTTTGTTCTCTGTCTAATGATATAAGTATATGTGTATTAGTTGTCTGGTCACCATAACTTAGGTTCTGCTTAGTTTGGGATCAATGGCCGTATTTGTGAGCTCCCCCAAGATTTGTTATTTTATTTTATACTTTGTTCATAAAGCACTGCAGTCAATTTATAAACGGAAAAGAATTTTGCGAATTGGTCCAGGTTCTTTGAGTAATCGTTAAACATACTATACTAACATATTTTTTTACGTTTGTTCACCGATTCAGTCTTGACTAATTGAAAACCTCTTCCTGTTTAAATTAAGTTAAAAAGTATTAAAGAAAAACAATGTGCTCCGCGAGGATTGCGTACTCATTGGATAAGGATGGTATATTATTTAATACTAGCTTTTGCCCGCGACTTTGTCCACATCAATGACGATAATCGCAGATGCATGGGTAGTCGATGTCGATGTAAAATAAAAGCAGCCTATGTCCTTTCTTGGAGTTTAAGCTAGCTAATTGAATTAAGTCGGTTCAGTGAGTTAGTTGTAAGAGCGTCTCTAACAGACAGATATAAACCTGTTTATAATATTGGAATGCGTAGTTGATCTATTATTTTAAGTTTATATATCAACGTACAGGTGTCGTGATGGCCCAGTGGATAAGGCGCCCGCTTTTTGTGTAAGAGGTTGTGGGTTCGAATCCGGGCAAGTACCAATGTGACTTTTTCAATTCATATGTACTTTCTAAAGTTTATCTTAGACATCACTGACATCCCGTGCCTCGGAAAGCACGTAAAGCCGTTGGTCCCGGTTGTCATTCGTAGAACTTTGACAGTCGTTAGGTACTGGTTAGCCAGAAACTATGACCAGTCTAACCAAGAGGTATCGTGTCGCCCAATTACTGGGTTGTGGAGGTCAGGTAGGCAGTCGCTCCACGTAAAACACCGGTATCCAGCTGAATCCGGTTAGGCTGGCAGCCGACCCCAACACTATTGGGAAAAGGCTAGGGAGATGATGATATCAACGTACAGCCTAAACTGCTAGTCCTAGGGTCTTGAGACTTGGAGGGTAGGTCCTTCATCCACTAAGAAAGGATTTTTGTAAAATTGCAACCTCAAAGGAGTAAAATAGGGAATTAAAAATTTCGACATCCACGCGGACAAAGCTGCGGGCAAAAGCAGTGTAGTTTATTACATAAAAACTTTTTTCAAAAAAATAGTAACCGCCTTCAAAAACTAAAAACCCAAAAAATAACAAAAATTTCGGAAGTCTGTGGCGACACAAATTAATTGGCAGAAGAGAAGCCACCGACTTCCGAAATTTTTGTTATTTTTTGGGTTTTTAGTTTTTGAAGGCGGTTACTATTTTTTTGAAAAAAGTTTTTATTTATTACTTTTTAGTGTCGACTCTGACGTGTTCTACAATTACAATATTTCGTCAATTTTTTTTGTTCTTGGTGATTTTTTCGAGAAGCACTGAACCGATCGCCACAAAATTTATATGGGACCACCCCTGAATCAAGACTTATCAAACAAAAAAAGAACCATCAAAATCCATTTACAATTGACGGAGATATCGCGTAACAAACATACAAAAAAAAAAAAAAAAGAACATACAGACGAATTGAGAACCTCCTCCTTTTTGAAGTCGGTTAAAAACGGTAAATTGACTAATTGTTAATATTTATCAACGCACAGCCCAAACCGCTGATCCTAGAGACATGAAACTTTTAGGGTGTGTTCTTTGTAAACAGTAGGTAACCACACAGAAAGCTTGATTGGAATTCCACCCTTAAGGAGTGAAATAAAATATAATAAAATGTTACCGTAAGTTAAGTGTACCTGTACGTTCAACATAATGTAACCATAACCAAGATATATTGTAAAACTTTATAATTGAAAAGAGTGTCCGTGGAGTTTCTTGCTTGTTCTTCTCCATAGAGATTTGCGTTTTGGAACAGGTAATTAGCTTCAACTTTCTGACGAATTGACTGACGCTTTGACAATTGGGTAGTTTACACCATTAACCAATAAATGTTAGACACAATTTCTATAAAACCTCTTTTAATTTCAGCCCAAAAAAATCGGTTCATTTTTATTTTGCTATAAAAATTGATTTTTAGTAGCTTTGAAATCAACAAAAAGATAGTCAAATGAGTTGTTGTTTTAGTGACGTCATAATTCGCCATTGCCGTACAAAATCTATTGGAGAATTGCGTTTTGACAGCTTATAAAAAGTACGTCAATTGATAATGGTGAAAACTACCGTATTCATGAGTGCCTGTAAATGGTCTAAGTAAAATAAATGCTTTGAATTTTGAATTTCATTGTCAGAAATAAATGAAAAAACGTTGGTGATGGAAGTATCGACAATCACGTATGCGAAGCTTCAGAGGAAAGTATCTCCTAAAATTAGCTGATTAACTAACTCCTAAAAGATAGTCACACTAACAACAACGACTTTGTTGTAACATCAACAACACAAATGACAATAATACACAATCTAGCGCAAGTTACCGGCACACCGCTGCAGCTCAGGTATTTAGCGCGCATTCCGATCATATCTCAGTTATAACTGTGTTGTGTACTGAGTACTAATGTATTTGTGTACCATTTGTGTATCGACCTCGGGGCTGTGGTATTGGGATATTGGATTTTGGGTGAGGTGAGTTAAGGGGAGGTATCGGTGTTCATTTTAACAGTCTCTGCGAAGCAGTTATGCTAGTGAAGGAAGCGGCGGCGCGCGAGAGGCAACGACGAGCCTCTCGCCCCGGACTAAGACCCAGGCGAAGACGTCGAGAGTCGCAAGACGACTACCGGCCACCGTAGGCGCGGTTCTGCGGATGGCGAGCGATGGGTAGCTCGCCGCCCGGCTAGGACCAGGACCGTTTTGTTCCACGCGCGCCTCAAAGAGAAGGAGCCAGCACAGGGAGGGGCCCAACAGGGCCAACGCCTGCCGGGGTTGCGGAATGTTTATAATAGTTACCGTGACCCTGGAACATAAAGGGCAATCGAAGGAACATGAGTGGGTTTTAGTCAGTAAGAGTCTGACACGCCCTCCCGTCGCACCCAGGACGGGAGCAAGCAGTCATTGGATGATTTCCCACTCACCAAAAAAAAAAAAAAAATGTTTCAGGGTCACGGTAACTATTATAAACATTCCGCAACACCGGCAGGCGTTAATAATTTTATGCTTATGATTGGGTGTGTGTGGAAATTTAAAACCTAGTTAACTGGGACCTGTCGCTAACTCAGGATACGAATAAACTGCTTACGAACCTTTTATATCATAGTCAATTTTTTTTTTGACATTTTGCGTATAGTTAGCGTCTCAATAAGTGTTAATAACCTTTCTCTTATAATTTAGAATAGGTATATAGATTTACTAGCTTTTGCCCGCGACTTCGTCCGTGTGGAATAATAGTTCCCGTTTCCGGGGGATTTCCGGGACGAAAACTATCCTATGTCCTTTCTCGGGTCCCAGACTATATCTGTAACAAATTTCATTCAAATCGGTTCAGTGGTTTAGGCGTGAAGAAGAGACAGACAGACAGACAGACAGACAGACAGAAAGACAGACAGACAGACAGAGTTACTTTCGCATTTATAATATTAGTAAGGATTTCTGCCGTCACGTTCAATAGACACTCAAATATTCAGAGTGACAGTATGTAGTGCCTACTAGTGCTAAAAATGAACTCAAGATATTACTGACGAATTGCTTTGTTATATCTATACGTGTTCCAGAAAAGTGGGAAAACGAGTTTTTTATATTGATGAAAACATTAATAATCAAATTAACATTAGTGTCGTGATGGCCCAGTGGATAAGGCGCCTCTCGTGTTAGAGGTTGTGGGTTCGAATCCGGGCAAGTACCAATGTGACGTTTTCAATTCATATGTACTTTCTAAAGTTTATCTTAGACATCACTGAAATCCCGTCTTTGACAGTCGTTACTGGTTAGTCAGAAACTCTGGCCAGTCTAACCACGGGGTATCGTGTCGCCCAGTTACTGGGTTGTGAGGTCAGATAGGCAGTCGCTCCACGTAAAACACTGGTATCCAGCTGAATCCGGTTAGGCTGGCTTTATTTAGTTCATTATGTCTAGTTTATTTTAATTTTGGCATAAGTAGGTATATACGATATACCTACTTATGTCAACGTGTATTCATGCATACATGATAAATAAATAAATATCCTGGGACAACTCACACATGGTTAATATGTAATGATTTTATGCAACGTTCCACGATTTTTTCTGAGTTCATTATTATATTTGTGTAAGTGTCGGTAAGAATGTGGCTGATCTTAACTTATATTCCTGCAATTTCGTTTTAGTCATAAGTAATCCTTTTTTTTTTTTTTGGTGAGTGGGAATCACCCTATGACTGCTCCCGTCCTGGGTGCGGCGGGAGGGCGTGTCAGACTCTTACTGACTAAAACCCACTCATGTTCCTTCGATTGCCCTTTATGTTCCAGGGTCACGGTAACTATTATAAACATTCCGCAACCCCGGGAGGCGTTGGCCCTGTTAGACCCCTTCCTGTGCTTAGAGGCGCGCGTGGAACACTAACGCGCCGTCGACGCGGTCCTGGTCCTAGCCGGGCGACGAGCTACCCATCGCTCGCCATCCGCGTCATAAGTAATCCTATCACCGCTACGTTCACGTTCAATTGCTATAGAGATCGAATCCCTTTCGAAATTAATCTTTCTCCACCGTACCAGTAGATACAGTTAAATTTACAATCGGACAAAGTTACAAATAGAGACAGATCCTAACCTAGATTTGAGTATTTAGCCTCTTCAATTACAATATAAACATATGTACGTACACACGTAACGAAAACTAATCAAATCGCTCAATCCTACCGCAGCGTCAAGTGATCATACCTACATTGGACGCAGAATAAATAAACACAGAAGGCTCATTCATTGCGAGATAGCCCTTCCTTAGAAGTGTACAAGAAAAGAATTAGAAAACATAGTGGTTATTATTTTATGACTGTACTTATTATAAGTATTATTTGTTAACAACATATTATTAATATTAAAACGGGTATTAACGTGAAAAGTAATTATTTAAATACAAATACAACATCAAAGTAAGTATTTCAATAATTACTTTTCACGTTAATACCCATTTTAATATTAATAATATGTTGTTAACATGAAACGCGAAAGTTTAAAAGTAATTATTATTTGTGCACCTAGGCATATCCTTCGTTGCAAATCTCACTAGAGCATTATGGTTTGCTGGTAGAAAACTCAATTCTGGGTTAAGCTCGCCATTGTACTAAGTTTTTGATAGTTTTGCTATAAGTTTGTATGTATTTTATTTATTGTGTGCCATAAAGAATACGAATATGAAGATCGACAACCATTCAAGAAGCGAACAACTGGTACACACAAAGACTGCAGAAATGAGACTCATCAATACACTTGCATTTACGCCATGTCTATGTGTGCGTACAATCCCACTCTTGGTAAGTAGTAAAGCTTCTGTAGCGTCCTACTCCGTGACGTCAAGTCGCCAAGCTAGTCCGCAAGGAAACAATGGCCCGTCAGCTATTGTCTGCAATATTGTTGAAATTAATTGGCGACTTCGAGTGCCGTGCTGAGCAGTCTAGCACACAATGCGTGTGGCGGCTTCAAGCTGTTAATGACTTACTGAATGTCGCAGTTTCTCGCTTGTATTTGTTAGTTTTGCTGGTTCTTTTAGTGTTGTAGTTTTGTGTGCAATTTTCAAGTTGTTTGTAAATACTTAAGACCTGTATAAGTCCCTCAGCAATTGCTTTCTCTTCTTATTTGGATATACTCAATAGTCAATATTTACTTACCACCTAAGCGGTGATAAGTAAATATTTGTAAAACAGTTGTGAACTGTGTACTGTGTAGGGATTAGCAGAAGCGTTGGGGGGATGAAGCGGTTAAATAATTTTTTTTATCTGTACCGTACCTTAATCAATATATTCTTTTGTAATATTGTTATGTGAGTTGAATGATTTAGATAATTTAATAATCTGTTAATACCAAGTCGAATCTGTTTATTAATTTTTGTAGTAATGTGACACATTTTGTAGCTCCTTGTTTTGCAAGTATTTTCTCGTGTTTTATAAGATCTTACCCATCAATATCATTTGATTAACTAAATCACCTTCCTTCAAAGTATATAAAGCTGATCTACAGTCTACCCTAATCATAAGACTAAACTAAATCCCCACGAGAAGCACTCATCGCTCATCTTACTCGGCACAACACTACGCCACTGACGCTACACTACGCCACTGACGCTACACTACGCCGCTGACGCTACTCTACGACACTAAAGCGGCGCCACAATACGCCAACTTAGTTCAGACGCCGTCAATCAGTTATAACTATTACATAGTACGGGAACAGTCCGCAAGTATTCTAATAGGGTATTGTACGCGATGTAATATCGAATAAGAAGTTTCTCACGAGTTTATCCAACGCTAAATTAGAGCGTTGTTATGTGTTAGGTGGAGTTGCTGTATTTGATTGTTGAGTTTTAAAGAAAAGCGGGGAGAGTATCTTTGTTGGTGGTTATTTGATCCACAAACATTATAAGGTGGACAATTGCGCAAACATACTGTACGAGAATAACAAAGTATCTTTTATGTAATAAGTGTTTACTCACAGGAATCTCGCAGTCGCATTTTTTGCACTTCTATTTTCGGTTACAATTAGAGGTTGCAAAAATTCGATAATTTTAATTTTTCGAATATTTTTTCAGTGCTATTCGAATTTTATTCGAATATTTAAAAAAATTAAAAAAACGCAGAATATCAGCTTTTATTGCTTTAGGAACTATATTTTTATGCAGATAAGTAAACCTAGCACAATAATTATTTACTTATTCAACAAAATTTTAAAACAATTAATCATGAAAATGTTAATCAAAACAATTATATATTTTTTTAAATAATTTAAAAAATCTCTCGGTAATAATAAAAACAAAATAAATGTCTTTCTCTCTTGTTAATAATAAAATAAAAAGTACCACATACATACGTAAATGTGTCGTAAAAACGTTACAGTATTCTTTTCATAATATGCAATATTACACTGAAAAATCTGATTCATCAATTACTTATAATTCGGAAATAAATCAGATTTACCTATCATAACATTTTTAAACTTTACCTCTACTGTTAATAATAAGAACAAAATAAACATCTCTCTCTCGCTCGTTAATAATAAAAAGAAAAACTATCATATGTCACTAAATAAAAATCAAATTCATCAAAATTAATTCGGAATAAAATCAGATTTACATTATTATAAATTTTTTAAATAAATTTTAAAGTCGTTTTCTCTCCTTAATCGTAATAAAAACAAAATAAAAGTATCTAAAAAAAGTATCTTTAGGCCTTTAGTGTGGGACGCTACGTGTGTCGATACTCTTGCGCCATCCCACCTTCCTAGTACGGCGTCCTGTGCCGGTGCTGCCGCCTCGGCTGCGGAAAACCTCAAGCGGCGGAAGTATAGTAACCTTACTGGTAACTATATTTTTGAGCCGTTTGGGGTTGAAACCCTCGAGCCGTGGGGTCCGAGTGCCCACCTTTTATTTAAAGAACTATCAAAAAGACTGGTTGACTCTTCCCGTGACCCAAAGGCTGGCTATTATTTTGGCCAGAGACTTAGCATTGCCATCCAACGTGGCAATGCTGCCAGCCTTTTGGGCACTTTACCGGTTGACAGCGATGCGGAGGAGTTTTTTGATGCTATCATATTTTAATTGTAGTGTTTTTCCTTTTTTTTTAAGTATAGTAATTTAGTTTGTAAATATTTAGTATATATTTTGTGTTACTTAAATTAATAATTTAATGAAATAAAAATACTTAGTATCTAAAATCACTTCAAAAAGACAATGCACCACTTTACACATAAAATAACAACGTGTTCTGTAAGTGACAAAATGGCGTCGAGTCAAGCAGTGTTGCCAACAACAATTTTCAAGTTCTATCAACATAGACTTTAATTTGTTTTTTTTTGGTATTATTCGAATAAATATTTTTTACTATTCGAATACAAATTCGGATAGAGTATTCGAATATTCGATTGCAACCTCTAGTTACAATACGTCTTCTACTTTTATTTGCCCAGTCAACAGAAATGCTGACATGAAGTGTGAGCATTTCTGTTGACTGACTGTTTTTTTTCTTATAATTTTTCCATCCGACTTCTTTTTGGCCTTCTTCTGCATGTCTACTCATTCATCCTCAATCCTGTAGCACAAATTAAACTAATATTAGTCAACCCGTTTAAAAAGATTACCGAGAATACCAACACGCAATTTTCAGAATACCCAAAATAGCTTCTATTTCCAAGAGAGTTTATTAGAGACAACATACGCAATATTATTGGAATATTCCTAAACATAACAAGTTGAAACATCAAAGTGCGCCTCAAAGGATGACGTCACCCATCACTACGCCGTTACGCCACCAATCACTACGCCATTACGTCGCAGTGGAGCGTAACCGCGTAGTTAACAAAGTGCAGCCCAACTAAGTAAGACTCGTTTGATGCCGACCGCTACGTTATCGATTACACTGCATGTCGGAAACTGCGCTGTTTGTGAAGTCTCACTTAGGAACAGAATATTTGTGCTACAAACTGTTCAATTACTCCAATCAAATTGGGTTTCTGATGCACTGTCCTTTTGCTCTCGTGCCTTGATACTCAGGTCGGGTATTTGGATTTTCTAAAAGACAGAAAGGCTGTCAACCATTTAGCAATCAATCTATCATTATGAAAGAATTAAAAAAAGAAATCGTCCCAAAAGCCCTGTTATTAAGTCATTAAATAAATGTTAAATAAGCTTTTTCTAATTTCACTTTGTTACAAGTTTTGTATCTTATTTTGCTTAAATTAGTTACCAACATCTTAATTGCGCACCGGATTATTTTATTTTGGAAACGTGTCTACCAAGTAATCAGGTTAAAGAGGTCGATAAGAAGTATACCCTATGTAAATTACCGATAATAATAATATTGCATCCATTTAGAGACCAAGTATTACATATAAAAATCAATGATTTACATTAACTCCACACGTTTATACTTTTGGATTTTCTTAGCACAGCCTGAACGTTAGAATTAGAATTATGACAAGGCACTTTAACTTCGTGTAACTTCATAGGTTTCACTTCACAAACTAACACTAATTGCAACAGAACGACCGCACAATACGAGGAAACGTTGGTACATCAATACGCCAGTACGTCAGTACGCCGATACGTCTTTATAACAATACGTCCCCGTGTTCACTTAAGTTCACAAACACGAGTCGTGTAACCACATAGTTAGTGAACTGCATTTCAACTAAGTTTGGAGCGATAGACTTCGACTTTGGACTTCGATTATCGACTTTCAGCGCGTTGTATAAGATGAGGCAGTTGTTGTCTTCCAGATTTGTTATGAAACTTGAATGTAAGTTCGGTGTAACTTGAAAACTTGTGGATTAATATGAAAAGTTATGTTGTAAGTACATTGATAACATTCTGCTAACTTGGGTACTGGTAAAATTAATGTAAAGCTTTTCATTTTATTTATAAACCTTCCTTAATAAGGTGCTCCCACACATCAGTTATATAACGATATACTACATTGTGTAACACGATAACATTTATAATAGCGTGTTTCGAGATCTAAATTTTTTACAAAAGAATTTAGAAAAGGATGGTTTTTCTTGAAAAACAAAATTAAGTACACGTTATATGACTGCTGTGTGGGAGCACTTTTAGTTTTTGTCTGTGACTTTGCTAGTGTAAGTGCCTATGGTCAATCTCTCGAAGATTTGATTATATTTAGTGGATTTACAGACTAATTTTCCTATACAACTGACAATATGTTGGAAAGAAAAATATTACTTAGGAATACATAATATTATACCCGGCCGGTAACACACAGCCTATGCTTCAGTTTCTGGTGAGGCACATTAATGTGACATATTGGCAAGTGTAACCTGCGGTGATTGGCTAACTGCATTATAAACAGCCAATCACAGCAGCGTACTGCGCGCTTCACTGTCATATTAATTTTGCGACCACTACACACAAGTCGGGCGACAGTACATCGTATAACATAATTATGAATAGCTAACAATCAGATTTTTATGATGCTAAGTGACCTGCCGGGAAGGCGTCATTAACCTAAATAACTAGAGTAGACAATGTTCTTCTAGTTGCGTGGAGCCAAAAATCAAAGCTTTTCTGGAATATTCACGTCAGATCTAGGAGGGAACTAACAGTTGAAAAAAACTAGCTTCACAAAAGGCCTAATGTGAAAGCCAGGTCGGCTCATTCGAAATCGGCTCATCGGCTCATTTGAAAAACTTATTGAATGTAGTACATAATAAAGTGCACTTTATTAAAGGGATCTGGATCTGATTGTTAAACCTTCGGAAACTCGTGATTTGAGACACAATAGAAAGACAAAAGCAGCGCGATATGATAAAAAATTAAGCAGAGTGTTTCTTTAGTAGAGTAGAGAGAGTAGGTAACGATTAAGAAAGGATTTTTGGAAATTCCAACTCGGAGTGTAACAGAGGATGGAAGTTTCGAAAGTTAGTTTAGGATAAGACAATAGACAAACAAGAGTCACATTTGTATGTCACATATCGATCGTTGCTTATGAAGCGTCTATCTAACTAAAAAACAAAATTGAAACAACTGTAACTTTGATTGTTCATAGAATTGCAAAAGATTGGATAACTTCTACGTATAAATAACTTTAAAATTAAGTCTCGCTAAACTCTCCAACATACGAGTGGAAAGTATCAAACACTGAACACAAGAACACTAAAACTTGATAACAACACATACCGATACTTGCAGAACGGAACAATCTCACCCCTTCCATTAAAACAATCATCAATTCGTAGAACATCCACATAAATTACAATTGACATACAGAGCGTCCCTACCGCGGCAATAAACGTTTACTACCTCCACCGATAGATGGAGCTACGGCACTAAACGTTTAATGTCCCCGCCGATAGATGGCGCTGTGTAGAACCGGTTTACGGCGCTTTTTACTGCTTCTATCGGGACCTGTAGCAATTAAAATTTCAATGAGAATAGAAAATTTAATTAGCGAGGTAAGAGGTGGTCGGTTTTATTAAAATCATGGATTGAATTTTCTTTGGACTACTATGAAATATTTTTAATGAAATGGTTTGAATACTTCCCGTACTGTCTTGAAGAATTGGGTTTGAATAAACTACAACCTGCGATTGCTGTACAAAATAAAAATACACACAAAAATAAACAAATTTATTCAACGACATAAAAAATACTCTAATTTTTGACACATAACATACAAATTGAAGTGTAAAATTCAAAATACCCGATTCAATGGCACGGAATGTTAAGTAAACATTATAACAGGAAGGTGAGTACTCGACGCACGACTGAACCGCTCTTAATACTTCGAAATAAAGGCGTTGGAAAACTCCAAATAGCTATCGTATACGTTCACGTAAAGGTATAAACTTTTCTAATTATCAACTCGTATTGAAAAACTCGTGTACGTGCTCCGTAACCCGTTTTTAATTATATCTTGTAAGGAAAGTATACCTATCTGTTAAGTGTTCTTTAAAAAAATGTTTATATTTAGGTAAAAAATCAATTTAGCGTTAGGCTTTGACCAACTCTAAAATGGCTTGGCTAGGCCATTTGAGGTAAGATTTCGAAAGTTTGGAAATTGTTGAATTTATGATTTTTTTATATGCTCAAAAGAACTTTTCATTAATAATAAACTGTTTTAATATATATATTAACTAATTGACCTTATTGGTAAACTAGAGTAAAGAAAATTTAGAAAACGTTTTTTTTTAGTTCACTTTGCAAAGAAAGGTTTCTTATAAATTAATTTAACACAAGAATATTGCTCAATTTTTTTTTTCGCTTCATCAATGACACTAAAATACGAGAACTATGACCTGCAGTGTGCTGGTAGGATTAGATCAGCCGCACGTTCAGCAAGCATATTAACAGTAGCGAAGATCTTGCCACTGACCAGAGCTGGCATGGAGGAAGCGTCCACCACTCGCAGCGAGTTCACACCTAATACCCTCATGCTGCTATCTAGCACCAGCCCCATAGCACAGGTCCCTCCATTATGCCACATAGTAGTCGACATAGCTACAGAGTAGCACTCCCAGTACTCAATTTCACATCTTGTGTCTTTACAAAAACCCAAGTCTACAATAGTCGCGTTTATGCTTCTGAGGTAAGTCGAGTTTAGAACTCTAATATGGTCAACGAAAGCTCGTCCCATGATCTTCAAGTCAGATTTGTTAGTAAACATTCCCACTTTAATAAGTGGTGACGCGAACCGGTCTGCGCTTGCTAGTAATACCTCACCCCGGGACTCAGGTAAAGTTAAACCTACCAATGAAAACCAGGTCTTTCTATTAATACTAGCTTCATAAACCTTTTGAGAGATTTCGTCCGAGTAACCAAAACCTTGTGATATGAGACTCAATAGATCAGTCGAATTTGGAGCGAACAGAAAGTTGATAACATGATAGTTTGGTCTAGTTGAGTTGAGCGCTACATTCCCACTGAATGTGGGCATAGGGAATTCAAGCGGGTTAGCTGGTCCAGCGACTTCCGTACTTTCTTCCATTTGGATAATAATTGGAGCAGCTGCTTGCTCCATGTAGTTTTGTCCGACAGGCAGATTAGCAACTACATCGATGTTAAAAGATTCTAGGTGTTCACGTGGTCCAATACCTGACAGCATCAACAGTTTGGGACTGTTTAAAACGCCAGCAGAGACAATAACCTCCTTTTTTGCATAAAACACGTACGTTTCATTGCTAGCAGTGATCACCTGCACACCAACTGCCTTGTTATTCTCAATCAGAATCTTAGTGGCTGTGGTTAACAGAGATAGACATAGGTTGGTGCGATTCTTTGCTGGCGCTAAATACGCGAATGCGTTACTTTGTCGAACACCGTCATCAATAGCTAATAAATCTTGCGTGTACCCAAGAGAGGATGTCAAAGAAGTTGTATCTAGAACGATATTCTGTCCAACTTCTCTCAAGGCGTCAAAGATGTTGTCTACTTCAGGGCTTAACTGTCTTTTTATTTTAATCATCCCATCGACGCCATGAACACTAGCGTATGATGAAGCTAGTAGTTCTTCATCTGTTAGTTTTTCTTGTTTCTTGAAGTATGGTAATGTGTTGGTGACGTTCCAGGCTGTATCGTTGGTCCTCACGACCCATGTGTCGTAGTCCCGAGGATCTCCGCGAGAGTGTACCATGTAGTAGATAGAACTGGTGCCTCCTAATACCTTGCCTTGCGTCAGATGGCCGCTCTTGCCTTTTAAGTTCTGCATTGTGTAGTTGTCGTTTACTGAACGAAAGCCGTAGTCGTAGACTGAGTCTTGTAGAAACCTAACTAGTCCCGGTAACTGGAAATACAGGAAAAAATAGTAAGAATTTTAGAGAATTTTCAGATTCACTGTCAGTAAAGGTAGATTTACGATGTTTTAGAATTTTTTTTGTTATTTGTAAATCGTAACTTTTCGGTTAATCTATTCAGTTATAATGGTCATCCAAATAGCCTGTAGTGCCATTAACTACATTCCGTGGAAATTCGTACTATTAGTTAGATAGTAGACGGATGTAATATACGGATATTCGTTACTCTTAAAGTAGAGAGGGATTTTGCATACATACATAAGTAAGAATAACACAAAGTCTATAATTTATAAGAAAACAATGTAATTTGGCCAACACGTACAGCACATTAATATTCAGTCGGAAAAATTTCTACTAAGCATCTGAGACTTTACTAAGGATACACTCGTCACAGGGTAATCAGCTGATAACAGCTAATGAAGTAAAAAATAATAAACACAGTTACCGTGGACTCAAGCGGTGGATATCCTCCAGCTTCAATCAGGAGTACGCTGAAGCAGCCACTAGCTGACAGTCTGTTCGCGAGCACCGACCCCGCAGTACCGGCTCCTACTAGTATGAAGTCAAAGGAGCTGCCATCTGCAACATAAATACGTATATGTATAGATATTGTTCAGTTTTCCGCGCTTCGGGTTGTTCGAAAGAGATACCGCAGCCCCGGACACAAAGGGCTGTAGTCAGTATAAGTCTGACACTCCTTTTCTTTTCGCCCAGAGGTCTTTTTTTGGGATGGTGAATCATCAATTGATCATAAAATGATAATAGATAGATAGATAGAATATTCTTTATTGTACACCAATAGGACAAAAACAGTAAAGGAAACAAATATGCAAGAGTACAATAGGCGGCCTTATCGCTAAAAAGCAATTTCTTGCAGACAACCTTTGGATGGAATTAAATTATTAAAAAAAATATATATATAATAAATAAATAACAAAAAGGGTACTAAGTACCCTTTTTATTATTTATTTATTTTAGTCCTTTCAGCACTGGAAATTATGTAATGTATTATGAAAATTTCCACTTGGTCTGATGATGAACTCGGGAAGTGGACTTTGTAATTATCCACTTCAACGACTAAACCACCTTCTACATTTTCAGTTCATTTAGTCTACTTTGAAAAGTGTGACTGTATGGAGTTTCTTGCCCGTTCTTCTCCATATAAAACTACCTTTTGGAATGGGCGACTAGAATCAAAAAAATTTTTAAATGTAATTGACGTTCCAAAGTGCCTCCATGGTCTAATGGAAATAAACGTTTTGACTTTGACTTTGTAAAATCTTGTTTTCATATATAAGGATTTTAAACCATCAAACAGACGTGATTCGAGACACAATAAAAGACAATAGCAGCGCGACAGCCGGCTGTCGCTTGGTCGTCGAAAGGTTAAGAGCAAATTGAGCATGGATGTGGTTCATATGAACTCGGTCTAATAAAGTATTTATCTTGATCTTGCACTTACTAGTAGGTCTGCAGTCAGGTGGGTAGTGACACGCAGAGAGATTGAGGGTCTGCAGCACCTGTAGAGCGAGCTTGATCGTCTTTGCATTGGCCAGAAACGCTGCTAAGCCCGCCATCGCTTGCACTGGTCACGTTATTCATAAAAAGAGTATAATAAAAACATGCAGGTCAACGCAAGTACTATGAGTTTTGATTCCCTTATAAAATATGCATTTTTTACGACAAAAACGGCTGTATCTTTTTTCCTTAATTTAAAGTTATTTTTTTTCTCAGCTTTAAGGGACTTTATTTAAACTTGAGTATTGTTATAGTTTTTAAATGTAATCCTATACCTTCACGTGTTTACGAAATAAAAGCTCTCGACACACAGACAGTCAGACAAACAGACGGACAGCAAGGTAATCCTATAAGGGTTACCTTTTTAGAAACGGAACCATAAAAACACGCGTTAAAAAGTATAAAACAAAGGTTAAGTATTACTTACCTATAAGTAGGTTTTCTGTATTAAAGCGAAAATGATGATCTGTAGGCATTCCGCATCTGCAGGCGTTTTATACAAAAATAATCGAAGGTCAATACGGCAATACAGCATTTTAGCAAATTTTTCGACATGCTTGTAATAGTGCCCTTTTTTATCAATCGTTTTGTTGTCAAAGAACCATTTGAATATGTAGTAATTATTATTTATTCAAGCAAAAATAAAGAATACTATTTTCACTGAAAGTTCTCGATTCCAAACAAAAAGCCATTTTTTCAACCTGTCAGTCTCAAAGTTATAAATAAAATTACAAATCTTGGTCAGTGATATACTAATATTACTCTGAAGTCTGTTGCTTCAATTCAATTGCGTTAGAAAGACACAAAAAAGTAGCCTATGTTACTCCCCGTCCATTCAACTATCTATCACTAAGGTACTTAAAAATAACGTTGATTTGTCGCTCCGTTTTGCCGTGAAAGACGGACAAACAAACAGACATACTTTCCCATTTATACTGTTACTATGGATTACGCCATTCAACACATTTACGCCGCAACACGTAAAAAAATATCATCTACTTTTGTATAACGCGCTAAGACACGTGTAAATTAAATTTAAAAAATGTTTTTGTAAATTTGTTTTGACATTCACCTCAAAACAGTTAAAGATAAGTAACTGGAAATTATAAACTACTAGCTTTTGCCCGCGACTTCGTCCGCGTGGATAATAGTTCCCGTTCCCAGGGGATTTCCGGGATGAAAACTATCCTATGTCCTTTCTCTTCAGGTCCCGGACTATATCCTTACCAAATTTCATTCAAATCGGTTCAGTGGTTTAGGCGTGAAGAAGAGAAAGAGAGACAGACAGTTACTTTCGCATTTATAATATTAGTACGGATGTCTAAAAACCTATGTTTATAACCTTATCCTATTTACTAATTGTCCTTTCTCTTGTGCGTATTTGTATTTTTTTAAAATTATTAAGTCTCTTCGCAATGATAATAAAACACGCACTAGTTGAATAATATGTCTAAATACACTTTAAGTTATCCATTGAATCGTAGATTTTAAGTAGAATTAAGTTGACATCGAAATTTCACTGCGTATTGTCAAACACAGTCCAGAATTATTTATTTGCACTCAATATTTTATATAGCGGTCGGAAATTAACTACTAATTAATTTTAACATAAGCACATTACAAACCTAATTAAGGTAGTGTGACAAGATGGAACTTTTATCAGTATAGGACAAGGTGCTTTAAGTTGAAGGCTTATGCCCAACTCCCCCAACTCCGTCTCCGGTCCCCGTTTTGAACACGTGTCACCATATCAACCCATGAGTGCTGATCGAAGGCCTCTTCCAAAGAACGCCAGTCATCCTGATAAAAAAAAACTAAACAAAACAATGCCTTAATTTTTTTTTTGGTTAATGAGAAATCATCCAATGACTGCTCCCGTCCTGGGTGCGGCGGGAGGACGTGTCAGACTCTTACTGACTAAAACCCACTCATGTTCCTTCGATTGCCCTTTATGTTCCAGGGTCACGGTAACTATTATAAACATTCCGCAACCCCGGCAGGCGTTGGCCCTGTTGGGCCCCTTCCTGAGCTGACTCCTTCATGCCTTAAATATTAACTAACGAAATTATTTTACGGTATTTTAGCCTCATTTAACAGTGGCCGAAAGGGGCCAGAAAATGGTAAAATATGCTTAAGTGTAACCTATTAAACCTTCGAACATACGTGATTTGAGACACAATAGAAAGAAAACAGCAGCGCGACAGCCGGCTGTCGGTTGGCCGTTAAAAGGCATCTTAAACAAGCTTGATGATTTTCACTCCATATAAAGCCGTGCCATCATTACGTCACGAACATGGCGGCGATGACGTCACGCGCCCGCAGCAGCGCGGTCTGTGGTGTTGCGGCAGTTTCATTATATATTGTTCAGCGGATATTTGATTTTATTGGATGTCATCCGAAAATATTCTGCAAAATATATTCCACGTCACATGTTTGTGTGGTAAACGTTGACAGGTGAACAACCCTTGAGGTTTTTAAATGTTTATTGGCCGCTTTATTGGTTTGGCAAGAAGCTTATTACACGTAGAACAGAACACGTAAAAAAACTAGTGAAACTCGTTTTGAAGGTCTTAAATTTTCTAGTACGTTAAAGCAGAAACAGTAAGTATTCCCTTCCTGAGCAATTAGAGTGCTTGTACACGGTGCATGTAGCTTGCGCATGTTGAGGCACTTGCGCGGGTTATATGCATCGTAAACATATCGTTTTAAAACATGTGCGGGTCTAGTGACTCAGTAACTCGAACAAATAGCTTGCGCATATTACTCACGCGTGTAACCCGCATCTTTACTTGCTCCAGCTACATGCACCGTGTACAAGCACCCTTACTCACGAATAATTCAAGTTTCCGTTATCATCAGCCTGCATTAGTCCATTGCCGGGCAGATGCCTTTCTTGAGCCCCCCCGCTTTACCGAACTTCGTTGGAGTAAAAGTGTTTTAAGTCAAAGTCAACACGTTTATTGCAAACTAGGGGACAGACGTTTGTTTTGCAATGAAATCCAGATTTTAGCAATCGTAGTGTGGGTGGTTCTCGGGTCAGATAGAGAACGATGACGATTTGAAGGGCAGTTGACAAGAACTGAAAGCGTGTAGCTGAAGATCGGGTTAATTTAACTTTGTACCTGAGCATATACAAACCAAAAAATAAACCGGAGGGTTCCGTAAATTGTTTTTTTTTGTGAAATAACTACAAATTTACTGTTTTCGGAGTTTTTGACATTGCATTGAATTTCATGATTCTAGGTCAATGGAAAGTATCCTATTGGTTTTGATTCCCTTGCAAATGTCTAAATGCAATCTAAACAGTCGTATCTTTTTATTGCGTAGATTCAGAATTTTGAGTTTTTCACTGTTTTGAGAGATAGCAGACTTGAATGTGTGATATTAATTTCAGCTTGATATCTCGACGCGTTTCTGAGACAAAAGGTCTTGACAGACGGACGGACAACAAAGTGATCCTATAAGGGTTACCTTATATCTTTCGAGGTACGGAACCCTAAAGACATGCGTTAGTGATTGTTCGCACTCAAACATACCCGTACGGTACAAAGTAAGTCCGGATCACCGGACATCCCATCAAACGGATCCTTCACTGGCTCCTATTGAACGTATAATATATAATTTTTTAACAAAACTTGTCGTACAAAGACAGCTTTGAACAAAAAACGTATCGGAGCGTGAATTTAACGAGCTCGTTATGTGGAGTATGTCTTAGCGTCGGTCTGTTTGTTGTTGGTTGAAGGAATCTGTAGGTTTTGTTGTGTCCGGCTGGAGAGTAAAGGGTAAAGTGATGATGCTTACTAGAAGATTTTTGATTACAATTGGCAATTAGCTTTTTCACGCTACTTCTTGGAATCGGAACAATTATATTTTAGTCAAATAGTTACACTGTAAAGTGCTACACGCTGATTGCCTATAACCAATTTACTTAGAACATCATTGGCAGGAACAGATTAGTGAGATGACGGATGTGTTCGAGAGAAACATCAAACACCGTACACCGTACAAACAATAAAAGTGGTTCAGTAGTTTAGCCAAGAAAACGATACAGACGTAAAATTTTTAAATACTAGCTTTAGTCTAAACATAGAATGTGTCAGCTGCATATCATCCCGTGCAAGTCGTAAAGTCGGCAAAGGGAAACATCTTACTTTAACATCTAATAGTAAACAAAACCTAACTTGAGGCATGCTAACTGCCACAGTATGCTAATGGCCCAAGTTGGAGAGTTGGCGCAAGAACAGGGCGTCAATTTCGGGTGGCAACGGAGAACATTGATTTCGATGTCGACTGCGGCACCCACGAACTAAGTGAGCAGGTTCACTGTTCACCCATCAACCCGCATTAGACAAGCGTGATGGGTTAAATGTCTCATTCCCCTCTATAGATATGATGATGAAGAAGAATAACAATAGGCCCCAAATGCCCGGCGGCTCCAGTGATGAGACTGCTGATGACGGTGGGCAGGCTTGTCCTGGAGCCAGGGGTGCTAAGAATCTCCGGGTGGGATCGACTTCCCGTTACACGACTCAGGCTAAACTCAAACCGGATAATGAACAAATACTTCACGTTTTAACTTATCATACGCGAACTCTACAAACAGAGGATCGACTACTAGAGCTCGAAAACGCATTAAACGAGATTAATTGGGATATAATAGGGCTGTCAGAGGTAAGAAGAAACGGAGAAGAAACAATAGAAAGAGAAAATAGCATATTTTATCATTTTGGACATACCAGGGGACTTTATGGAGTTGGTTTCCTAGTCGCAAAGAAATGGAAAAATAATATTTTAGAATTTAGTTCATATTCAGATAGAATAGCAGTTTTAAAGTTTCAAATTTCAAGTAATAAAACACTGACTGTAATCCAAGTATATGCCCCCACGACCTCTCACCCTGACGACGAAGTAGAAGAATTCTACGATCTACTTAATAAAGCGTGCGACGAACACCGAAGCACCTGGAATATAGTTCTAGGCGATTTCAACGCAAAAATAGGGCAAAGGCAAGACATGGATAACGAACACATAATAGGCCCGTATGGTTCTGGCAACCGAAACGAACAAGGTTCCCGACTTATCCAGTTTGCTTTCGGACAAAGCTTATGCATAGGCAACAGTTTTTACTACAAGAAACAACAAAGACGATGGACATGGATCTCACCAAATAATACAACAAAAAATGAAATTGACTTTATTCTCACGCCAAGCAAACAAATTATAAACAATATCCAAGTTATTAACCAATTCAAATTTTATTCTGATCATAGACCCGTACGGGCGGTATTAAAATTAAACACTAAAGTCCAACGCAAAAGTTTATTCAAAAATAAAAATAGAAAAATAAATAAAGAATCACTTATAGCATGTAAAAAAGAATTTAATATTGAATTACGAAACAGTTTTAATTTACTTAACATACGCGATGAGGAAAAGAGTGTAGATCTACAATATAAAGATAAGTTAATAGCATCTTAAAAGCCAGTAATATAGTCAAACAAAATAAAAATAGAACTAAAAAACTGTCTTATGAAACTAAGAAACTTATAGAGGAAAGACAGACACTCAATGTACTACACAAAGATTACCAATATAGACTGAAAGATAAAGAGGTTAAGCGCAGCATAAGAAGAGATATTAGAAATTATAACACAAAACAAATACAGAATGCACTGGAAAGGAACCGGTCGCTCAAGGTGGCAAGACAAGGAGTTGCCAGCACCAGATCTTGGATTACATGCTTGAGGGACAGCAGAGGTGTGAAGCAAAGTAATAGAGAAAAGGTCATTGAAATCTGCACGACTTTTTATAAATCTCTTTACTCTGATACATCTCACTCGCAGCCAATAACTAACTACACATGTTCTGACAATGTACCACCCATATCACATTTAGAAGTCCATGATGCAATATTAAAATTGAAATATAATCGCTCTTGCGGCGAGGATGGTGTTAGTACCGAAAGCCTAAAAATAGGCGAACCAACACTTCTCTCTCATCTCACAACATTATTCAACGACATACTCTCTACCTGTAACATTCCAAAAAACTTTTGTCATTCAAATATTATTTTACTTCACAAGAAAGGAGACAAATCTGACATTAATAATTATAGACCGATTAGTTTAATTTCTCATATTTACAAAGTTTTTATTAAAGTTATTGAAAACCGAATAGCTGACCAATTAGATCAAATGCAACCTCCGGAACAAGCAGGCTTCCGTAGAGGACTGTCCACTACCGACCACTTACACACCATCAATCAAATAATAGAAAAATACCAAGAGTACAACATCCCACTGTATCTCGCATTTGAAGATTATTCTAAAGCCTTTGACAGCATCACACATACCGCGATATTTAATGCCCTTACTAAACAACATATAGATCCAACATATATTCAAATATTACAGAATATTTATTCTTACAGTACAGCAGCCATCAAGTTAGACAGATTAGGTCCTAAGTTCGAAATTCTCAAGGGAGTCAAACAGGGCGACCCGCTGTCTCCAAAACTGTTCACCAGCACCCTCGAAGAGGTCTTTAAGACACTGGCAGCCAAATGGGAAGAAAGAGGTATTGTTATCGGCGAAACGAGACTAACCAATCTACGTTTCGCCGATGACATCGTTCTCTTTTCCTCCTCAGCCACAGAACTAGAGCAAATGCTACAAGATCTTGGCAGTGCGAGCCTTGAGGTTGGACTAAAAATGAATATGTCAAAGACTAAACTAATGACCAACAGCTTTGCACGAAACATACACGTGCACGGGGAGAATATACAATATGTCCAGGAGTACATATACTTGGGCCAAGTAGTCTCTTTTCAGACAAGGCAAGATAAAGAAATCACACGCCGAATAGAAAATGCCTGGAGGAGCTACTGGTCCATGAAAGAACAATTTAAGGGTACCTTACCATTAACACTTAAGCGTAAGCTAATGGACATGTGTATTCTCCCCATCTTGACCTACGGTGCACAGACATGGTCTTTGACTAACATTCAAAAGTCCAAACTCAAGGTTTGCCAACGTGCGATGGAGCGCAGCATACTTGGTGTTAAACTAAGCGACCGCGTCCGAAACACTACCCTGCGCTCCAAAACACGAATCATTGACGTGGCTCAAAAGGCTGCCCAATTAAAATGGGACTGGGCTGGACACGTCTGCCGCATGCCTAACAATAAATGGGCCCGCAGAGCCCAAGACTGGTGCCCCGAAATGGGGAGACGGAGACGCGGCAGACCAAGAAAGAGATGGCGGGACGACTTGGTCGGCTTCCTTGAGGAATGGCAAGACGTAGCGCAAAGTCGCGACAGATGGAAGGAATGGAGGGAGGCCTTTGCCCAGCAGTGGGACAGTACGGGCTAGCTATAATAATAATAATAATAATAATAGCTTTAGTCTGCGATGTCGTTTGCGTGCATGTCGATTATTGCCTGTGGATATACACTAGAAGATTATAAAAAACATATCTCAGCTTCCGTGGAGTTTAGACTTTTGCATTTATAATTATCGGTGTGACGTCCACTGTCACTGGGGTAAGTGTTAGGGTGGTTTTAATTGAAACAACACTCAGTAATTTAGTGGTCGTGATCGCACGTCCGCACGGCACGGCTGACAGCTAGCAAGTGCCATCCCCACCCCGTGCGTCCGGCGTTCACGACTATATCTTTATTTATCTAATACGTCACAATCGGCATGAAGAGCTCAATAGGCAGGGGTGTTTCCTTGATTTTATACACTGAGTTATATTCATGCCTTTACTAATAATCACTGTTTAAAGTTATGCAATGAATAAAACCTGTGTTTTGAAAAAAAAAACCATTTTTTGACGTATAAACCTGTCATAACTTTATGCAGCGATTATTAGTAAGGCGCTATCTATGTTTTCCAGTAAATTTTAAGGCATTGCCTTTGAAGTTTCATGATCGGTCAGGGAGTGAATGACAAAATTAATTAAGAAACTTTGACTAGTTATAATTCTTTAACTACTGGTTTAACCATAATGAAATATGAAACATACTTTGTTTATGCCACCTTGGTTGCTGGAAATTCAAGCTTTTAGTTTTATCCAAAACGAAGTTATAGTGAGTGGTTCGAAAATGACCTTTATTGCTTTGAGAAAGGGGTGGTACAACCGTGCCGCTTTTTTGCTCGACTTGGCGGGGGCATATCCTTGCCCTCAGATAAATAGAAAGAACATTCAATGAACAGAGAAAAAAAACAAGTGTTCCATACATTTGATTCTGTTGAAGCATCCTTACGCTTGTTATCAAAGACTTAGTTATTATGTTTTTTCTTTGATATTTGAATTGTTGTTTATTACTATTTTGCAGGGAAAACCAGCTTCTAGTGCCTTTCACATAACCTGATACTTTTTTTTAGGGTTCCGTACCTCAAAAGGTAAAAACGGAACCCTTATAGGATCACTTTGTTGTCCGTCTGTCCGTCCGTCCGGCTGTCAAGACCCTTTTTCTCAGAAACGCGTTGAGATATCAAGCTGAAATTAATATCACATACTCGGGTCTGCTATCTCTTAAAGCAGTGAAAAAAACAAGTTTTTAAATCAACGCAATAAAAAGATACGGCGGTTTATATTGCAAATTTGGACATTTGCAAGGAAATCAAAACCTATAGGGTACTTCCCATTGACCTAGAATCATGAAATTTGGCAAAAAGCAAGGTCATGTAGCACAAGTAAAGGGAAAACTCCGAAAACCGTAAATTTGTAGTTAGTTCACATCAGGCGTCCGTCTGTCCGTCTGTCTGTCAAGAACCTTTTTCTCATAAACGCGTCGAGATATCAAGCTGAAATTAATATCACATACTTAGGTCTGCTATCTCTCACAGCAGTGAAAAAATCAAGTTTCAAAATCAATGCAATTAAAAAATACGGCGGTTTATATTGCATATTTAGATATTTTCAAGAGAATCAAAACTCAAAACCTATAGGGTACTTCCCATTGACCTAGAATCATGAAATTTGGCAAAAGGCAAGGTCATGTAGCACAAGTAAAGGGAAAACTCCGAAAACCGTAAATTTGTAGTTAGTTGACATCAGGCGTCCGTCTGTCCGTCTGTCTGTCAAGAACCTTTTTCTCAGAAACGCGTCGAGATATCAAACTGAAATTAATATCACATACTCGGGTCTGCTATCTCTTAAAGCAATGAAAAAATCAAGTTTTTAAATCAACGCAATAAAAAGATACGGCGGTTTATATTGCAAATTTGGACATTTGCAAGGAAATCAAAACCTATAGGGTACTTCCCATTGACCTAGAAGCATGAAATTTGGCAAAAAGCAAGGTCATGTAGCACAAGTAAAGGGAAAACTCCGAAAACCGTAAATTTGTAGTTAGTTCACATCAGGCGTCCGTCTGTCCGTCTGTCTGTCAAGAACCTTTTTCTCATAAACGCGTCGAGATATCAAGCTGAAATTAATATCACATACTTAGGTCTGCTATCTCTCACAGCAGTGAAAAAATCAAGTTTTAAAATCAATGCAATTAAAAAATACGGCGGTTTATATTGCATATTTAGATATTTTCAAGAGAATCAAAACTCAAAACCTATAGGGTACTTCCCATTGACCTAGAATCATGAAATTTGGCAAAAGGCAAGGTCATGTAGCATAAGTAAAGGGAAAACTCCGAAAACCGTAAATTTGTAGTTAGTTGACATCAGGCGTCCGTCTGTCCGTCTGTCTGTCAAGAACCTTTTTCTCAGAAACGCGTCGAGATATCAAGCTGAAATTAATATCACATACTCAAGTCTGCTATCTCTTAAAGCAGTGAAAAAATCAAGTTTCTAAATCAACGCCATAAAAAGATACGGCGGTTTATATTGCATATTTAGACATTTTCAAGGGAATCAAAACTGAAAACCTATAGGGTACTTCCCATTGACCTAGAATTGTGAAATTTGGCAAGAAGCAAGGTCATGTAGCACAAGTAAAGGGAAAACTCTGAAAACTGTAAATTTTTAGTTAGTTCACATTAGGCGTCCGTCTGTCCGTCTGTCTGTCAAGAACCTTTTTCTCAGGAACGCGTCGAGATATCAAACTGAAATTAATATCACATACTCAGGTCTGCTATCTCCCAAAGCAGTGAAAAAATCAAGTTTCTAAATCAACGCAATAAAAAGATACGGCGGTTTATATTGCATATTTAGACATTTTCAAGGGAATCAAAACTCAAAACCTATAGGGTACTTCCCATTGACCAAGAATCATGAAATTTGGCAAGAAGCAACGTCATGTAGCAAAAGTAAAGGAAAAACTCTGAAAACCGTAAATTTGTAGTTATTTCACTAAAAAACAAATTAACGGAACCCTCGTTGCGCGAGTAGAACTCGCACTTGACCGGTTTTTTTTTATGCATGGAAAGTCATCAAAGGACTTCTCCCGTCCTGGGCGGGGCGCTAGGGAGTGTCAGACTTTTAATGACTAAAATCCTCCCTTGTTCCTTCGGTTGCCCTTTATGTTCCGGGACCACGGTAACTATTCCGCAACCCTGTCAGGTATTGGCCCCAGAGGGTCCAGTCACGTGCTGTCAGCTCTTGATGTTTAAAACAAGTCTATATACAACAAACCACACACCCACCAATAATAAACAATACTACCACATAAATCAGAATGACACAAATATTGAGAGCAACAAACAAAACAAAACACAAACGATCTCTACATTCTACCACTCCACCTCATCGCGCGCTCTGATTGGCTGGCGAACGAGAGGCGTGTGCGCAGCCTCCGTCCATTGGTCCTGTTAGGATAACGGCTTGGAGCTTTAAGTACTCTGTGATTGGTCTCTTAAGTTAGTGATAAATGTAGCTGCTTAATCGTTTCTTCTTGGAAATGAAGCGCATTAAGTTAAAGTGCTCAAGGGGTGAATCAAAAGTAAAGGGTTTTTGTCATTGTTTTGTTATTGTTTATTGACGAAAAGGGCTGTTATGTTTTTACTGAAATACAAGGTGTATTTTTGGTCTTGCTCAACCCGCTAGGAGATGATTCTACCCATGAAAACAAACAACTTTTATTATAGAACCAACTATGAAATCGCGAAAAAAATTTCAGCTGTTTCTAAGAAAAGTTCAATGCCCTCGGACTATAATGTATGAACCAGCTGATATTTTTTTCGCGATTTCAGAGTTGGTTCCATAATGAAAGTTGTTTGTTTTTATGAGTAGAATCATCTCCTAGCGGGTTGAGCAATACCAAAAATACACCTTGTATAAGTAATTAATGCTTTTGACGATAACGTACTATATTCCTTTTAAAGTTTCTTCCCGATTCACCCCTGCATCCTTATTTTCATTGTTTAGTCGGTCATTTCATTCATCATCCATCAGTCATTTTTATCATCTTAATTCATTAAATAATTTAATAGTTTGTCTTTTAAGTTTGAGACAAGGTAAAAATCATCCAGACGCCCTGTGAAAATTATTCACCTAACCTGAGTGCCTCATCTTACGTAAGTATGCTAAGTAAGAAATAAATAAGTAAATACTTAAATATGTAAATGTATGAAAGAGACCTGTCGTAAGTCGGTAAGGCACCCATTATACGGTAGATTTTTCGTCAACAGGGGGCGTACCACAAGCCCTTATAGCAGTATTACTTTGATATTGCTTTCAGTGGGAAAGAGACGGCGCTAGACAACGTGCCTAACGCTGTCACTTGCACACTCCTGCAACAGGACTTAAACAATCTTACTACGTCATGGTAAGGGGACAGTTCCAATGACGACAAAATAATGGCACAAATTCACTCACTTTATTAAACGGCCAGTCATAATTCTAGCTTCTGGTACAACTGACAGGAAAATCTACCGTCTATTATAGATCACCACACGTGATTTGAGACACAATAGAAAGACAGTAACAACCCGACAGCCGGCGGTCGGTTGATCGTCAAGAAGTTAAACTAGTTTAGTAAATAAAAGATTTTTAACCAATTTCAATATTCCACTGTTTGGTAAATACATCCCCATTGCCTTTTACTGTTTCTTATGTATCTCTTCTCAGAGGGCCTAGCCAAGTGGCATTGTAGAATAGAAAACGAATAGATTGTCAAATGTATGGAATTGACATAAGCTTTCGCTAGACAATTTGACATCTCCATACATTTGACAATCGTTTTCGTTTCGCTATCTATTCTACAATGCCACTTGTCTAGGGGGGCAGATAATCTCCAATAAAACCCAAAAATCGTCTCGTCGTCGTCCGTCGTTTCCGAGGCCTCCCTCTGTGACGTCGCCGTTCTTCCGACACCCACTGTGAGACACTACAAACTTGAAATGTTGCATTTTGTGTTGGGTGTCATCCAAGAAAGGGGTGAAATAAGAAATGTATGGTTGTAAGAAAGACAATAATTTTCAAAGAATAATTTCGTGAAGTAAGCCGCCCCCACAATAGTAGGTATACTACAAAGTAGATAAATGAATAAAATATGTATGTAGATATCTAGGGACAACTTATACACGGCCATCCCAAACTAGGCAAAATGTAATATGGTAAACACACAACAGATACGTACTTACATACCTAATATATTTATAAATACATACAAGTTATAAATAAATTACACCGAACAAAGAATATTAAACGTTTATTAGGCAAAAGGTACAGTTACAGTTCTGGCTTAGACGGTGAGCCACAAACTAAGCATAGCTTGTATCTTGTGGCTCAAAAAAAAAAACCAATATAGAACCAACAAATAGTAGAAGAAAAAACAAAATCGCTACCTTCCGCTGGAAGCAATCAATAGAACTTTCTTTTAAATTCTTAAATAATTTTAATAATTAAAGTAAGATGAATAAAGAAAACAAAATCATGAATCACGCTCATAACACAAAGATTTGTCTGTGGTAAAAATCGAGACCACGACCTATAACTTAGCAGTTAGGCAACCACTAGACCAACATGCCAAACAAGAATAATTAGTGTATAATGAACTAGCCTTTGCCCGCGACTTCGTTCGCACGGAATAATAATTCCCGTTCCCGGGGCATCTCCGGGATGAAAACTATCCTGTCCTTTCTCAAGTCCCAGACTATATCTGTACCAAATTTCATTCAAAAGGGGTCAGTGGTTTAGACTTTAGGCGTGAAGAAAAGACAGTCAGACACTCAGACAGACAGAGAGACAGAGTTACTTTCGCATTTATAATATTAGTATGGATAATTAGTAATAAATAAACTAGGATCAAAGCTTTGAAACATTGGCACACATTCAGAGGTCGGTAAACAAACTGAGTGCATCCAGTGCGATAGCGTCATTTGTTCATTGTTTACACTATCCATTCGCGTCACAGCAGATTTAGCTCAAATTGTATCACACCGCCATAATTCGTAAATTACATTAATTAAATACAAGTGTGAATTACCTACGTTTGTCTAACAAAACTGACCGCACGCACACGTACATACAGTTAGGCTGGTTTAACAGTGTCAAGCTGTACTGCTATGCTCTATATATTTATCTGCCACAGTCTCATGTAAGAGGTGTAGGGTAGGGTGCGGAATAGTTCTAATAGTGTACCGCGGCCTCGGAACATAAATGGCAACTGGAGGAGCATGGGTTGGTTTTAGTCAGTAAAAGTTTGACACTAAGGGCGGAAGAAGTCATTTGATGATTTCCCATCCACAAAAAAAGAGGTTTCCTGACCAGTCTAACTAAGAGGTAACTTGTCACCCAGTAACTAGGTTGTGAAGGTCTGATAGGCAGTCGCTCCACGTAAAACACTGGTATCCAGCTGAATCTGGTTAGACTGGAAGCCGACCCCAACGAAATTGGGAAAAGGCTAGGAAGAGGATGAAGACAAGATGATTTGGGGTCTGTGAGTAAAAGTATAGGTATATTATGTTTGTAAACGCAAACACGATATAGATTGATGGTGTGAAGCAACGCATTCTAATTCACTTCACTCATAAAGTTAAATTCCAAGTTGTCTGTAAAATGGCACGCGATCACGTGACCTACATCACATGAGTAAGGTTATTATTTTTTTCATGTGCTTACGTGCTGTACGCGTTGGCACGTCCATCTTCTGTTTCTTATTATTTAAGGATCTTTTCACATTATCACAATACTGCACACACAACACCCAGCTCAGCTCAACATATTTTAACACGTACTTTGTTCCGAGAATGTTAGCGTACGTATTTCGGCCGTAGCGATTGGTTGTCCGATCGAAACGGAAATTTATTTTTTATTTGATATTCTCAAGTGTTTTGTATGTACACAGAAGTGAAAACCTGCTCATTCTTAGAGTACAAAATAAAGTTAAATAAATTATTTCAAAGGAGGCTTTTCTGACCAACTTTTCTTTACGATTCCGATTTTCCTATTTAAGAGGATTTTTTAGTATGAATTTTGGGAATGAGCTTTAATTTTGTGCAGTGAAGATAAAAACATAAATAATAGCACAGCGCAGCATAGCTTAACATTGGTTGCTTACAAAAATGTTCTCACACATCGGTATAATAAAATATACGCGTATTCACACACGCACACCTCATGAAATATGTTTAATATTTGAATAACAAACAGACGGACGGCTCGCATCTGCTTCCTATGTTTGCAAAGGTTTGCAGTACCTACGTACAAGTACCTACAAGTAGGTGTGTGTAATGAAAATAGTTTGCTCTTGTACAAATAATTGTAGAATATAAATGAACCACATTTACAGAAGGGTAACGAAAACGGTTTTATTCTTTTGTAAGGTGCCGTTTAATATTTAAATTTAATTTATTATTATACCTACAATATAGAAATGTTCACAATCATAAGTTTACTTTATTTTATTTATTTACTAAATAACCAACAACAAATAGCACATCCTTCGTTGCATTTTGGTTTGCTGGTAGAAAACTCAACTCTGGGTTAAGTTCGCCATTATACATAACTTTTATGTTTGTATATTTTTGCTATAAGTTTATATGTAATTCTTTTGTGTGCAATAAAGAATATGAATATATTTTAAGCGAAAATGGAAAAAAAATACAAAAGAAATAACCAACATATAAAAATATAGCAAAACTTTCAAGCCCCTTTAAAGCTAAACTCAACGTCAACCGTCAACAAATTAGTGACAGTTAAAATTAACCCTTTAACAAATAATATAATTACTAACAGTTCAAGTGGGATCGCGGCAGCCCTCCATGTCAGACGCAGTCAGAGAGGGGGGGGGGAGAGAAGGGGGGGTGACGAACAGTATTACAATACCCTCGAGTGCTCATTGGTGCTCGGGACTGATGTAGTGGCTGCAGATGGAAATAGGTCGTCATCAGATGGGGCCGATGGTTTTGTGGTTGGTGGAGGCCGTAGGTTCGATTCTCATTATGGATATTCTGTGTGTAATGACGGCCCCCCTAGACAAGTGGCATTGTAGAATAGTTAGTCAAATGTATGGAGATGTCAAATTGTTTAGCGAAAGCTTATGCCAATTCATTGACAATGTATTCGTTTTCGCTATCTATTCTACAATGCCACTTGTCTAGGCCCTCTGGTGATGAGCATAATTATAATAATATGATTGTAGTTCTGTGCTGGAGGCACGATTTATACTGTTAGGTGCCTTTTACTTATAGTGGATGTTTTGCTGTTAGTTTTCAAGTTAAGGATTCTGACTGACTGGTTACTGACATTATGACTCAAGCCATCATTCGTGACTTTTGATTCCAAAGACTGACGAAGAAGATTGACGAAAATCTACATTGTAGGTATTATGCGCTTTTATTTTAGTATTCACGTAGGTACATTATTAACGTGCAATATTTTAATATATTGTAGATTTACTAAATGATTACATTACACGGAATAGGGATGAACGAATATTTAAAATAATACATACTTATTCATACACCTTTTCATGAGCTTTTTCTTCCTTGAAATAGACAGTAAGTGAGGGGCTGCTAACGCCATCTATTAGTGATTCTTTATACTAAAACGAACTTAAGAAAAAACTGTGTTTCTGAAAGCAAAGACTTTTATTTAAAAACTGATTAAAATAATATAGTTATAATGAATATTTTAAGCATTATTAGATAAACCGATTATTAGTAACTATAAGAATTTGTTTCTTATGGATATCATTGAATTGCTGTGGAAAACATGTAAAGCCAGTGGTCCCGGTTCTCATTCGTAGAATTTTGATAGTCGTTACTGGTGGCCAGAAGCCAAAAAGTCTAAACAGTCTAACCATGGGGTATCGTGTTGCCCAGTTACTCGGTTGTGGAGGTTTGAGAGGCAGTCGCTTCGCGTAAAACACTGGTATCCAGCTGAATCCAGTTAGGCTGGAAGCCGACCCCAACGTAGCTTTAGAAAAAAAGGCTAGGGAGATAATGATGAAGACTTTTTTCTAATGTACCCACACATCAATTTGTTTTAGCATTACTTATTTAGTTTTGTGGTTATAATCAATTATCGCTAAAATACGCGTAAATTGCTTCATTTACGTCATTTACTTAGTGTTTTGTCAGCCTTGTTTTATTCGGTTCTGTTTATAATTTAACTGCGTGTAATTTATAGCCAAATATTTGTGTATAATGGCCGGCGTTTTGTATGTCTATTGTTTATTAGTTGTGCCGCGCTTGTTCATTTCATTTATTTGCAGATTGATATACATTTAATTGGTTATTTTGGTTGGTTTGTGTACCGTTTGTAAACTATCGCTACACTAGTAATTGAACATAATAATAATTATGTTGGAACTAGGCAGTGACGACACTTTACCTTTTTTATTGGGACAATCCCACCACACTATTCCCAACCACTGCAACTCCTGAAAGCCAGAATCAACACTAGAGCCCTCCAAAAAAACACAAAAGCAATAAGTTTGACAAATCCCGGAGAAATAATGCAACTGCCTTGGATCCCGCAACAAAATGAATCAGGAAAAAACTTTGGAGGAGTAAAAAAAACATGATTTCCACTTCCCTCCATATCAAGCAGGAGACAGAACAGAGCTGGGCCTGAGACAAAGGTTGCGATTAAAACTGGAAGAAGCCCAGATTTTAAGGCGACTCTCAGAGGATTAATATGCCCTCACCCTGTTTACACAGAGTGTCTTAAAGATAGGCCTCTAGTCTAGGGAGCCCCCAGTGCTGCTTCCAGCAACTGCTCAGCTAGTTCACAGCATTGGATCGAGTTTTCTGTAGCTACCACGGAGTGCCTGACTATACTCTGAAAGACGAGACTTAACGCCGACAAGACTACTCCGACTGGACTTAACGCTAACAAAACTTTACTCTGACGGGACTTAACGCTGATAAAACTTTACTCCGACGGGACTTAACGGTGACAAGACTTTACTCTGATGGGACTTAAAACGAAAAGTGCCTGTATATAGTCGGACCCCATTGTCAACTCGTTGCTAGTTACCGTTCTGACCGTGGACTCACGGATTATTCCATGTCTTGTTACCGTATTGTTACGTCACTGGTATTAGTGGTTCTATGTTTTTGGTTACTGATCCACTGCTGTAGGCTGTAGTGAATTTAAAGTGAAAAGATAGCCTTGTTCAAATACATTGAAATACTTTATAACTTTCTTACTTTGTCTTATCATAGAAGCAATAACTGTATAAACATTTTAATATTTTTTGTCTTATATATCGTGGAATAATGGCTGTTAACCCCGGCTTCACGCGCGACTTTGGAAATTAAACACACGTGATTCAAGACACAATTGAAAGACAATAGCAGTGCGGCAGGCGGCTGTCGCTTGGTTGTCGTTAAATATTTGCAATGTTTTCTGAAATTTCCCACTAATTAGGAAATAAAATCCTTGTACAAAGTATTACGACTGAAGAAAGTTATTTCGAACTCAGCCAAAGCCGCGGTTAAAAGCTATATTAAGAAAAAAAACATATTAACAACATCTGTTAACAACAAAACTAATCTAAATCAGCTGTAGATCCCATAGCAACACAAATCACGAATAGATCGGTATTAAAAATAATAAGCGAAGCGTGCGCGCGCGCCGGTGTGCGGCGACGCTTATTTATAGATCGTGACGTCACGGGCGGACTGTTCGGGAGTCTATAACTATGTAACGGATGGAAGAAATGGTGTTTTTGTCAAAATTACACGAAATGGACTTCCGTTAGCCAATCACGCCAATAAATAATGAACCAACTGACCAATTCATTTAGTCAAAAGTATTTTTAATTGAAATGAATAGTTTGAAGTTCTAACGGACTAAATAAACTAATATTTACCAAATAAATATTTATATAATTACTATAAAATAATAAATAAATTAAAATAAAATATATCAAAGTCTAGTTTATACTTTGTCACTTTTTAAGTGAAAATCGTTTTAGGGTATTCATAGTTTTAAAATAAAAAATACCATTTATCAAAAATCCTGTAATTTACACTGATTCAACTTATAGCTGTCTTGTAGTGCACTGAAGATCTACGATCATAGGTTGGCATAAATCATTAATATCGAGTCCTTACATATCACATACTAGCTCATGTTTGCGCCTTCGTGGTTGTCGAATAAACATACAACAATATACCATAATATGTATATGAAAGGTCATACCTATGTTGTAAAATGTCGTAATGGTCCAGTGGATGAGGATCATGAGCACTAGAGATCAGATCTTATATGAGGGGTTGTGGTTTCGAATCCGGGCAATTACCAATGTGGTTTTTCAATTCATATGTACTTTCTAAAGTTTGTCTTGGACATCACGGACACCTCGTGCCTTAGAAAACAGGTCAAGCCGCTGGTCCTGTTGTTGTTGTTGTTGTCCTAAGGCACCCCGCTGGTGCAGAGGGCCCCAACAAGTTTTATCCAAGCCCGCCGGTCCCGCGCGATTCTACGAGCGTCTGCCCATTTAAGTCCTCCCTTCCCGAGCTCCTTGTCCACCGATCTCCTCCATGTGTGTACTGGCCGTCCGCGTCTTCGCCTACCCTCTGGCTGCCACTCAAAGGCGATTTCAGCGGTATTAACGGTATTAATACCGCTGGTCCTGGTTGTAATTAAAAAATCTTGGGCAGTTGTAGTTTGGCAGTCGTTCGACAGAAGCCAGAAAGCCTGACTAGTCTTACCAAGAATATCGTGTCGCCCAGGAACTAGGTTGTGGAGGTTTGATGGGTAGCTATTTCACTTCACGTAAAATACTGATATTCAGCTAAATACGGTGAAACTGGAAGTCGACGCTAACATAGTTGTGAAAAGTTTAGGGTGATGACGATGAGGAATGTCATTTAGCCATCCACATATAGCTTTCTCTAAAGTAGAATTTTGTTATTTAGGTAGCATTTCCAGATACTACATCTTATTTAATTAATTAATTTATTTAATTAAAGCTTTTATACTATCATTACAGGTTTTGAAACCTAATGATAAAAAAAACAAAATAATCTTATTAGTTGTGGGCGTTCCGGAGATCACACACTACAAGCGATATGGCTAACGATACCTCTTCATAATATTAGTGAATGTGTTGGTTATATACGAGTAAATGTATAAATACGGTTAACAATCTTAACTATATTATTCCGCAAAAATACAGCTATCACGTATAAGACACTAGCTGTACCTCGTGGTTTTAAGGACATAGTTTCCGTTCCTGTGAGATTTTTAAGATATACAACTATCCTATGTCCTTTCTCAAGCTATGGATTATCAAATTTCTCTCTGCATCTAAATCGGTTCAGTAGTTTCACCGTGAAAGACGGACTTTCACATTTATAACATTGGTATGAATTTTTAAAATAACTGACTTTATAAAATATTTTTTGAATTATTATATTATAATTAAAAATTAAATTATTCAACAATCGTTTCATCACATACATACTCCACAACTACAGGACATAAAGCTTTAACCCCAGGACATTCCCTCAGCCCTACATGCCCTATCTACCCTACGTATTTCATTCACTGAAGCCTCAATTTATAGGGCTCATGTTTTATTTAGTGGCGTTGGATCGAAATGCTTAATTAGTCGACTATATCCTAAAATCTTAGCGTTTTAATGGCCTATTCCGAGCATAGTGGCCGTTCGCCCGCTCGTAAGAAAGCCCGGACGGTCTTAATTAGAAAAACCTCGCAATTAATTAGCAATAAAATGCATGAACTTGTTTGGAATTAAAGGGGAATAAAATTAGAGGGTTTTTGTTCGTTTTTGTTAAATGTAAGGAGAATTTGTTATAGTTTGTGTTGTGCAAGACATTTGATTTGTCGAAAACAATAATATTTCATTATGTACCATTTAGTTCCCGTTCCCGTGGAATTTTGGAATAAATCCTATGTCTTTTGCAAGCTATGGACTATCTCTGTACCAAATATTATTGAAATCGGATTAGTATTTTTGGCGTGAAAGCGAGACAGATAGACAGAGTTACTTTCGCATTTATAATATTAGTATGATTATTTTGAATTATTAACTTATTTATTAAACTTTATGTACAACACCGAACAAAGGTTTAGCGATGAATGAGGACTTAATGATGAATTTCTTTTTATATTAAAATAAAACTTCACTATGTTTTTTTAACACCAATTTTTGAACTTATTATCTTCAAACAAAATACATGGTTCTATTATGATTTCAAGCGATTGTTTTTTCAGAAGAGTTTAACGTTTGCCCACGACTTCGATCGCGGAAAAGTAGGTTAATCGCGAATGTATTCGAAGTTGCGGATTAAAAAGAAGCCTGCCTCTTCTTGGAAGTTCCAACTTTGTACTGAATGTCATTAAACTTCATACAGTAAGTTTAGCAAAAAGCAACTGATAGAAGTACTTTTGCATATTTATGATTTGATGTGACCATACACCCTAGGCGCGTTTGGTTTCCGTCACGTAAAACCAAAGAGCCTGAAGATTTTCATCCATACTAAAACTCCGTGTTTAGCTTGCATATGATTACAATATAATAAAGTTTTATACCACACACACAGAACAAACAATCATGCTCATCACACGAAGATTAGTCCCACAGAATCGAAGCTACAAATAGTCAAAGTCTATTATGAACCATCCTACGACTGCTGGGCTAAGTGCTGCCTCACCGTAGCTACTAGCGTGAAGTACACGGTTGCATCTAAATGCTTGCGACATTTTTTTTACTTTGGGACTACTCACACAGGGCCATCACTTTCAAACCAAGCATAGCTTATGCTATGGTAACCACAAGTGCATTCTTATAATAGATAATATTACACCCCGAGAAAGAACACACAATCAAGCTCATCACACAAAGTTTTCTGGGTGGTAATCGAAGCCACGACCTCCAGTTTAGCATGCGTGTTGTTCAAAGAGAAACCACGGCCCCGGACACAGAGGGCTATGAAGAAACATGGGCGGGTTTTAGTCAGTAGAAGTCTGACACTCCCTTCCGCTCCGCCCAGAGCTGGAACAGCCATTTCATGATTTCTCATCCCATAAAAAAGTGTCACAAGCCACTAGACTAACAAGCCTGTCGTACAATATACTGTCTCCATTGCTCCATTAAATACTTATACTGAGACACCTCACACACGGTCATCTGATCCCAAGTTAAGCTCAGCTTAGAGCTTGTGTTATGGTAACCAGACAACTGATATACATACTTATATAATTTATGAATACATAATTACATATTACATTAATTACACCCAGACACAGAACAAACAATCGTGCTCATCACACTAAGTTTGTTCGGGTCAGAGCCCGTACGTCCCCTAAGATTTGTCCCCCAGCATAAAAGTTGTGGATTCGGCCCCTATATAGGTGCCCGTTGGTCTCCTGGTAGGGGACCAATTAATATTTTAATAAAAATATTATTTTTAAGGTACCCGTTCGTCTCCTCTAATGTATACACAATATAAGTTAAAGATTCGGCACCTATTCAGGTGCCTATTGGTCCCCTGAGATAAAATCACCTATATTTTACCTAAAAACGGTTAACATAGTACACTTGTGAACAGTTTATTAACGCAATTAATTTAATAAATCATAACAGATCATTGAAAAAAGAGCTACGATGAATGATAATCCGTTATGATAATAATGTAACCTGTCGATAGGCTTACGATGTAATATTGTCTCTTTACGAATGGCTTGTTAAAAAACGGGTATTAATGATTGAAAACTTAAGAGAACAAAAGTACTAGGCGCGCAGTAACGTGAAGTAGTCATGTACGATAATCTAAAATTCACTGTGTTTTTAATTTTCTCACACGATCACCTTAATCAATTCAAAGTACTAGGCGCGCAGTAACGTGAAGTAGTCATGTACGAAAATTTAAAATTCACTGTATTCCTTAATTTTCTCACAAGATCACCATTCAATGCAAAGTACTAGGCGCGCAGTAACGTGAAGTGGTAAATAGAAAACGATCGATCGACGAATCGATTAATTATTTTGAAGACTGACTTTATGCCTAGAGCCTAGAGGCATTTTATTAAACTTAATCTTATTTGAAATACTTAAACATGATATTTAAGGAATTATTATATTTTTATTTTACCCTTTTCTGCGCGACTGTACTAGGACTATATACATGTACTTATATTAGAAGAATGAATTAAAATAAATATTCTTCAGGGGGCGAATAGGCCCCTCAAAAGTTCCATGGGACGAATGGGCACAGGGTGCGAATCTTAGGGGACGTACGGGCTCTGACCCGTTTGTTCTAGGTGGGAATGGAACCCACGACCTCCGGCTTAGCAGTCAGGGCTACTAACCACTACACCAACAGGCCCGTCAAAAATACTTAGTCTAAATACTTAATCTGAAACAAAACATTACCTACAGCCGTCAGTTCCACAGAAGTAGATGACACTCAGAATTTATTCCCCGAGTCAGCAGCCGCCTCGCCTCGCTACATAAATAAGAAGAAACACGACACAACCGCGGCTAAGTCTCGATACAGACGCTTAGCTGACATTAGGAGGAGGGCACAAGTACGGCGAACTCATATTTCATTCTCGACGAATTCGTTCTTCGAATTGACGGAAATGAATAGCGAAATGTGAGAATATTATTGTTTTGTATGTTCCCTTTAAATGAAAAAATAACGATTTTATATTTCCTGGTCTACGTTTGCGTAAGAGTTATCATCAATACTATACTCACAAAATATTTTCGCCGATAATTATTATGCTTTATCCCTATAGCTTTTCCTAAATATGATCGACTTTCTATTTGGCTGTTTCCAATTGAATATCGGTTTTGTATAGAGTGACTGTTTATCTAAGTTACTTATGAGAATTCAACATTATGCGAATTCAACATTTTGTAAATTCAACATTTTAGTCCTGAAGGCTGGTAAGCTCTGTACCCTGGTAGACTTTTTGGCTTCTAACTAGCCATTATCCTCCTTTTCGATTGTCAAAGATCTTCAAGTGGGACTAACGAGTTTTCGAAGAATTGAGAGCAGCCTCTGAAATTTGTTGGGAAACCCAACATCTTTGATGATCATAAAACCCCAATTAAAGACACGCTTAATGTGTCTTGAGATACATATACATATAAATAAAAACCAACGGTCTGTAGCTCAGTTTTAGAAGATTTTCTATTGATACTTCTTTAGTTCATGAGTTTGTGAGTAAAGGCAGTTTAGTAAAAAATTACGGGATGGCAAATTATTGATGTGTAAGTAATGAGCACAAATATTTTTTTAGTATCGTGGGACAACTCACAATCGCATAATATTAAGTGTTTTGTTCAACATTTAAGTAATGTTGAACAAAACACTTAATTGTCGTCTGAAGTCCGTTTTAAGAAAGTTTCTGCAGCTGTATACAGTACCTCTTCACTGACATAAAATTCTTCGCAAATTGCAAACCCTTGAGTCGTCTTCGTATTTCTTCGCTCACACGTTTCGCATTCCCGGCGGTGTACACCTCGCCTTGCGCGCTGCGTCGACAAATGACACAAACGACGGGATTAGCCGGTATCGCGCCTCGCCACGCTAGTGACGTACCTGCCACATTGTGGCCTCAGCACATCACTATTATTAGTCCGAGCATTAAATATTGCGAAAAAGGCGCGGGTCTAGAAAAACATTTTGTTAAAGAGCTCCTTGTTCATCTTGCAGCTTCAAAGAATTGTGTTAAAAATTGTATATTCAGTTCTTGATATAGTACCAACCCTTTATACATAACTATATCTTTGGCGTGATTGTTTTCCATAAAAGCAAGCGAAGGCGGGATTAAAAAGTAGCATATGTCTATGGTTCAATGCGTATAATCAGCAAAGTAGAGAAGTAGACCTTCAGTTTTAGATTAAGTTTGCTTGAACCTGAAGTGCGGATGGCGAGCGATGGGTAGCTCGCCGCTCGGCTAGGACCAGGACCGCGTCGACGGCGCGTTAGTGTTCCACGCGCGCCTCAAAGAGAAGGAGTCAGCACAGGAAGGGGCCAAACAGGGCCAACGCCTGCCGGGGTTGAGGAATGTTTTTAATAGTTACCGTGACCCTGGAACATAAAGGGCAATCGAAGGAACATGAGTGGGTTTTAGTCAGTAAGAGTCTGACACGCCCTCCCGCCGCACCCAGGACGGGAGCAGTCATTGGATGATTTCCCACTCACCAAAAAAAAAATTGTTTAAATAAGTTAAAGAACGAATTATATTTTTTTTAACTTTTAGAATTTATATTTAACGTGTTATGAGTAAAAAAAAATATGTATAAATAACCAAAAAACTCGGTAGAGGCTTGCCCACTTCTGTTAATTACAGAAAGTTTAAAAAACAGTTTTCAACAAATCAAAAGCTCAATTTACAAACTGTCTAGCTAACTGACACCACCAATTAATTGATGTACTTTTTATGAGCTGTGTAAACGCGATTCCCGATAGATTTGTACGGCCATATCAAACATGTATCATTTTTGTTTGAGTTTAATTGTCTAACAATTAATTATACAGTTAACTGAATAATAATAAACAACTATCATTTTACCGTTTATTTAAAATTAGGGTTTTCGTCGTGATAGTAAAATATTTCTTTAGGATATGTCTCCTGAACTTTATTTAATCATCTCCTATTAGGTTTATTTTTAGCTGTTAGCCCTTTTTAACCGACTTCAAAAAAGGAGGAGGTTCTCAATTCGTCTGTATGTTTTTTTTTGTACGTTTGTTACGCAATATCTCCATCAATTGTAAACGGATTTTGATGGTTCTTTTATTGTTTGATAAGCCATGATTCAGGGGTGGTCCCATATAAATTTTGTGGCGATCGGTTCAGTGCTTCTTGAAAAATTCATCAAGAACAAAAAAAAATGACGAAATATCCATAGACGATTGTGTGCTTTTTCTTCAAGTTTCTATTTTCGTTTTATAAGATTGTAAGTAGTTTTATTTTGAAAATAAATTACTTTGAAAGATACTTTAATACACAGTCAAACATTGGGAGTCGACACTAAAAAGTAATAAATTAAAAACTTTTTTCAAAAAAATAATAATCGCCTTCAAAAACTAAAAACCCAAAAATAACAAAAATTTCCGAAATCGGTGGCAACACAAATTGAATGGCAGAACAGAAGCCACCGGCTTCCGAAATTTTAGTTATTTTTGGGTTTTTAGTTTTTGAAGGCGGTTATTATTATTGTTTTTAAGTTTTTTATCCTCCTATTAGGTTCGACTTCGAACCTAAGTGGTTTTAATTAAATGTGAGCTGTGTTATACATGAAGTGACTGCCTGTCAGTCCTCCATAACCCAGTTACTGGGAGTTTATACACTAGTCAGGTTTTCACCCATAAGACCTGTCAAAGATCCACAAACGACCAACGGTTTAACGTACTTTTAGAGGCGAGTACGTATGAAGTTTCTTTCTTACCCATTCTTCTCCAAACGAAAAAGACTTTTGGAATGGGCAACTAGATTCAGTTGTATTTAACAGATTTTTTTTTCAAGAAAAGTGAATTACTATTTCAAGAATTACTTAACCTAAATACGAACATCATCTACAAACGAGTTCACTTAAAAAAAACCGGCCAAGTTCGAGTTGGACTCGCGCAACGAGGGTTCCGTTACCTAATTTTTTTTATGAAATAACTACAAATTTACGGTTTTTGGAGTTTTTCCTTTACTTGTGATACATGACATTGCTCCTTGCCCAATTTCATGATTCTTGGTCAATGGAAAGTACCCTATAGGTTTTGAATCCCTCGCAAATGTCTAAATGCAATATAAACCGCCGTATCTTTTTATTGCGTTGATTTAGAAACTTGATTTTTTCACTGCTTCGAGAGATAGCAAACCTGAGTATGTGATATTAATTTCAGCTTGATATCTCGACGCGTTTCTGAAAAAACGGGTCTTGACAGACGGACGGACGGACGGACAACAAAGTGATCCTATAAGGGTTCCGTTTTTACCTTTTGAGGTACGGAACCCTAAAAACACCAATATAAATGCGGTTTTCAAAAAAAGCCGAGACTTTTGTGCGAATCTAGGCGAGTTGAATGAACCATTCCATACCGAAATTTATTTGCGTGACACTTCATCATATATTAACTTCATTAGATTTTCTATTCTTATAGCTATACAACCAAATTAATTCAAAACATTCCCACTACGTCATACACCCCCCACCCCCTAAACGCACATCTTGACCCGATAAACAAAAGAGATAGTCATAATAAAGTAATGTAATCCCTATAAACGTCATATTAGTTCACGATATCGGCCCCCAAACGATTGAATGTGGAAATAATCGCCTCCCTGAGGAGTTGGAGTATCATGGTGATGGTACACGCTAGTAGCTTGTTTCAATGATAGTTTTATATAAGGATAAGGAGAAGGATAAGGAACTGTCGATTGCTTTGAGTTTTGTGTCTTTAAACCTTTACCTATACCTGCTATTGTCCTCCACAATAGAAAGACAATAGCAGCGCGACCGCCGGCTGTCGCTTGGTCGTCGAAAGGTTTATGATTGAAAAGGGTATCCGTGCAGTTTCTTGCTTGTTCTTCTCCATAGAAATATACGTTTTGGACTAAGCAACTAGCCTCAACTTTCTGAATAACCGGCTGATGCTTTGACAATTCATAAGTGCTTATAAATGGTCTGAGCGAAATAAATGCTTTGAATTTTGAAATTAATATACTGTTAATAATTATAATATTCTGATACCACTCAAACACGGCCAAATCCCAAACTAAGTAGAGCTTGTACTATGGTAACCATATAACTGATGAACATACTTATATAATTTATAAATACATACATATTATAGATAAGTTGCACCCAGACACAGAACAAATAATCATGCTCATCACACAAAATTTGTCCTGGGTGGGAATTGAACCATCCGGCTTAGGAGTCAGGGTCACTAACCACTAAACCAACAGGCCCGTCGAATGATGACTTGATGAACGAAATGTAACTTATTTCTAATTAACACATTACCACCCTTTCTTGGTTGATATTCCTCATATCCGCACGCAGCGCTTCTCAAAATCGTTCATAATGCGCACCTCAAAGGAATGGAACTCCCTGCCGGCGTCTGTGTTTCCAAATTTATATAAACCGGAAGTATTTAAGAATATGGGTAACCTCGCTCCATCGTAGGCTCCGTCTGTGCCCTCGGGCTAGTCTGGGACCAAGAGCAAGCCCATAATAAAAAAAAAAAAACATTTGTACATTAAATACATAATAAATGCGGTAGTATTTGGTGAGCATAGGTCCGCCCCCCGGGAGTGCGCGTCTAAATTAAACGTGTACTCGACAACTAGAGCGCACAAATTAAAATAGTTGTTATTTTGTAACTCTGTTGGTTTCAACAGTTTGTTAAAGCTATATTAGTTCCTATTTGCTTTTGGAGGATGACTTTAAATAAAATAAGTAATAAAAATATAATTATTAGTTATTTTGTTGCAGTACCTGCAAAGTAAATAATAATACTATGTTTAATGAATGAGGCACAGCGCTACTATAACAGTTTGATTTGCTTTTTAAAATAGGCAATGATAATATTTCAAGCTGAATAAAAATTGAAAACATTTTTTGTTGTTGAGTGGGAAATCATCAAATGACTGCTCCCGTCCTGGGTGCGGCTGGAAGGCGTGTCAGACTTTTACTGACTAAAACCCACTCATGTTCCTTCGATTGCCCTTTATGTTCCAGGGTCACGGTAACTATTATAAACATTCCGCAACCCCGGCAGGCGTGGCCCTGTTGGGCCCCTTCCAGTGCTGACTTCTTCTCTTTGAGGCGCGCGTGGAACCAAACGCGTCGTCGACGCGGTCCTGGTCCTAGCCGGGCGGCGAGCTACCCATCGCTCGTCATCCGCAGAACCGTGCCTACGGTGGCCGGTAGTCGTCTTGCGACTCTCGACGTCTTCGCCTGGGTCTTAGTCCGGGGCGAGAGGTTTGTCGTTGCCTCTCGCGCGCCACCGCTTCCTTCACTAGCATAACTGCTTCGCAGAAGGAGGCGACGGCATCCCATTCCGTCTCGCCTCGCAGCATGGCCTGAACCAGCGCCGAGCGCGAGAGGTCACCGCCGCCGATCGCCTCTACGAGGACACGTCGATGCTCCGTCCATGCGCGGCACACCTCCACCGTGTGCTCGACCGTGTCCTCTAGGCGACCGTTACTGCAGTGGTGACACCCAGGAGTCGCTTCCGCCCGAATCCGCCACAGGAACCTCCCGAACTGACCATGACCGGTGAGGACCTGTGTCAAGCGAAACGTGAGAGCGCCGTGGCGCCTCTCCCGCCACTCCTCAAAGAGGGTCTTACGGCCGCTATTACGGCGTGCCCAATTGAAAACATTTTATGTTAGCTATTTAAATTGTAGCTAAACAATTTAAAATCAATCAACAAACAATATATAAGTTTTATAATTATTTTGAGCTAGCTTTACAATAGTCTAGTCCTGTGTAGTTCGAAATTCTGAAGTTTTCTAGCAGTGGGTATTTTTAAGAATCGGAATTTTAGTTCCAAGATTGCCAAAGGGTCACACCACGCTTGCTTAAGGCAGCATGCTGGACTTAACCATTCAGCGACAAAGCGACAGCCGGCTGTCGCGCTGCTATTGTCTATTGTATCTCGGATCACGTGGTTTCGAAGGTTTGTATGTAAATTATAAGTCAAGGGCACCTCATAAAGTTTTCCCTACTGATGAAATGGCAAAAATGCCTAGGTACGTACGTACTTCCGCCTTATAAATTCATATTGACTTTATATTGGATATGATGTGAGGAAATAAAATAAAAATGACGCTCGTGACAATGCAGGCGACTCGCGGATCATACCGAACGTGTGGGGTTGCCAGCCGGGAGTGACTGATGTAGAATTTTGTAGTTTTTAGTAATGAAAACTACATAATTATTTTGTGGGATAACATTACATTGGAATTGTTATTCGAAAAGGTCAACTCAAATGTTAAATTATTTTTTTGTTACATAATCAACTATACTTCACCGCTTATCGGGATTTAACGCGCACGTACCTTTTATTTATTTTTGGCTTGACGTTCACAACACAATAATCAACTGTTTTTATTCATACAAGTATAGTTGTTGATTTACGATCTGAATAAATAAACAAATATATTTATTCAAATAAATAACGGTTTATTTATGTTTTTTTTTTGTATTGTCAGAATGAAAGCATGTAAGAATTTAGACATTTAGAAAAAACAATTTCAGGATGTCCTAAATTCTTGTCATTATGAATGTCCAAATTCATGACTCGTTGTTCGTTGCGAATATTAGGTTCCTATGGAGAAGAACAAGCAAAAAACACTAACATTCTTTTAAAATCAATAATTATAGAATAAGATATAAAAGAAATCTATATAGGTATATAGGCAAAGCTGTATCGGTTAGTCAACGTCGTGATGATCCAGTGATCTGACTTTAACTTTACTTTCTGTAAGTAATTCTAAAAAGTACAACTACTAACATTTAATTCACCTGGCAACCCAGCTATATTTCCACCGTCCTTGAGCCGTATGTCACTCATGGCTTGCTTTACGATCACTATAAAAACTTGCTCGGCCGTCCGTCGCGTCGTCACGAATAGACAACGTTACGGGCACTTCGAGTTCCATAGATAATGTTATTTTGTGGTTTTAAACATTATATAGTATTCGTAACACGGGTTTGTTCCCGGGGGGTGGGAGGGAGGCTAATAGTGCCCTCTGAGGTAACTTTAGTCTGTGCTAATTATTATTCCATTTATTTATTTTGTACTAACTGTCCCCCGTGGTTAGTTCTTTGGTAATGTAGCCCGTCTGTTAGTCTAATGTACAAACTAAGTATATTTCTATGAAGTTTTAATAAAGTCTTTTAAGTAGTTTTAGTGTCAGAGTGTCGTGATGGCTCAGTGGATAAGGCGCCCGCCTCGTGTGTAAGAGGTTGTGGTTTCGAATCCGGGCAAGTACCAATGTGACTTTTTCAATTCATATGTACTTTCTAAAGTTTATCTTAGACATCACTGACATCCCGTGCCTCGGAAAGCACGTAAAGCCGTTGGTCCCGGTTGTCATTCGTAGAACTTTGACAGTCGTTACTGGTTAGCCAGAAACTCGTACCAGTCTAACCAAGAGGTATCGGGTCGCCCAGTTACTGGGTTGTGGAGGTCAGATAGGCAGTCGCTCCACGTAAAACACCGGTATCCAGCTAAATCCGGTAAGGCTGGCAGCCGACCCCAATACGGTTGGGAAAAGGCTAGGGAGATGATGATGAAGTAGTTTTAGTGTCAAAGAGTCTTGTCTTAAGTTCCTATGTTTCCTATAGATGGGGCAGGCGTCCACAGTGCGTCGCCATCCCGTTCGGTCTTGAGCTTTGCGTTTAATGTCGCTCCGTCTTCCCTAAATGCTTCGCTTCTGCGATGACCGTTCGCCGCCGGGACTGTAAATATAATATTAAAATGGATATAATATGGATAAGTATGTTTATTCGTTTTTTGGTTTCGGACGTTTGTGAGATGTCCAAAGATATATAGATAGACTAGGTCCCACCCGCCGTCTTCTAGTCGAACTTCTAGTCACTACGTAACCTCATTATGAGTAAAATTTCCAAAAATTCCTTCTTATTGCATCCTTACGTTATAAAAGGAACCTCTGTGCAAAATTTCAATTAAAACCTTATAGTTTAGGCTTTTGGTTAATATACCAGTCAGTCAGTCCGCTTCTTCTTTTATACAATCGTAGATTATATGGTCTCAACCTATGAGGCCCGTACAATAGAAGATTGTCTTAACCTATGCTTTATAGTTTGAGACCGTTCACGAACATGACTTACATACTTCTAAGTTCTTAAGTCTTACATACACGTGCTTCCCCCTCCACTATAACACGTTTACCAGCTGATACCTGTATTATAGGGATGTTAAAGATACTTAATTTCGGATCTGGATTCGAATACGGAACAAGGAATAAATTATTATATCAGTTTCGGATACGTTTAAGGATATGAAATTATTTCGGATCATCCCTTAGAGTCGTTTAACCTTATTAGTTTCTTAAGTATTATTGATAATTATCAAACAACATTAAATAATAAACAATGAAAGGGTCGCGAGTTGTAATGGCCCAGTGGTAAGAGATTGAGGGTTCGAATACGGGCAAGTACTAATGTGCCTTTTTAAATTTTTAAAAATTAAAGGTACTTTCAAAAGTTCACTGATATCCCGTGCCACGGAAAGTACGTAATGCCGTTGACCCCTGGTGTCACTTATAGGACTTTGTCATTCCCTACCGCATTCAGAAGCCAGAAAGTCTGACCAGTCTAAACAAGAGGTATCGTGTCGCCCAGTTTCTGGGTTGTGCAGTAGGCAGTCGCTTCACGTAAAACACTGATATCCAGCTGAATCCGGTGAGGCTAGAAGTCGATCCCAAGATAGTTGGAAAAAGGGCAAGGGAGATGATGCAAGAGACGCGCTTAAAGCAAAACTTTTCATAACAAGTCATTAAACTGGGCCTCTGTCCGAAATTATCCGAAGCTTTTATACCGGATACGGTTACAGATATTTATATCGGATACCATAACGGATATTGATTATTTTCGGATATCCAAAAGTTGCGGTTACAGAGCTCTATAACATCCCTGCTATATTAGCATACTGCATGTACCGCGGAATATCGCGGGCCTGCATTAAGTTAACACTTGCCGTTTTATAATGTCCTCATTTGCAAGTTCAAGCGGCTCGCTATGAAGGAGGCTTTGAGTGATTGTTAGCTGGGCTGTTCTAGATAGCTCATTTTGTTTTTAATCTATGTCGGTTTTATATGTTTCGGTGAGATTCACCCGGTTTATTTGCTGGTGTTTCGGCCTATACTCATTTTTAATTTTGTACAGTTAGAATTAAACATTCTGATTTAATAGTGAAAATTTTACTACAGACAGAATTATACTTTAGTCTTTAGTATAAATGTATGGTGGACAGAAATTGTTTTACGCTTTTGCCTTACCTACCTTAAATCTTAGATTACTATCGATTAAATTAATATCGATTTCTAGAAACTTTACAAATTAATCTCTCTATAAAATAAATAAATAAATATCTTCCGACAACTCACACACGGTTATCTGATCCCAAGATAAGCAGAGCTTGCGTTATGGTAACCAGACAACTGATATACATACTTATATAATTTGTAAATACATAAATTTTATAGATAAATTACACCCAGACACAGAACAAACTATCAAGTTTGTTCTGTGTCTGGGTGTAATTTATCTATAAAATTAATAAGAAGGAATAAGTATGATGAGCATGATTGCTCATCACACAAAGTTTGTCCTGGGTGGGAATCGAACCCACGACCTCCGGTATAGCAGTCAGGGTCACTAACCACTAGACCATCAGGCCTAGTATGATTGTTTGTTTTGCATCTGGGTGTAATTGATCTATAATATATAGGTATTTATATAAATTATGTTTGTCAGTTTACTAGTCTCTGCTTAGTTCAGGATCAAATTAATGACTTTGAGATTTATTTTTAATTAAGATACTTCACCAGAAACTGTCAACAATAATTGCACACAAGTTTTTTTGCTTTAAGTTTACATGTATTTTTTTGTGTGCAATAAAGAATATATAAATTAGAATAACAAAATATTCCCTAACAAAACAAAAACTACAGAGACAGCAATATCTTCCCTTTCACCGTCGCACCTGACGCATTACGTCAGAACAGGTGGTGAGGACCGTTAAACTTGAGCCACAGGATAGAATAACTCCTAACTTTATATTGGTATACTGTTTATTGAAAGGAGGGAATGTTTGAAGTATTTTAATGCTGTGTAAGGGTGTTTTTACATGTTAGGGTGAGGACAGCTGGCGGGCGCGTGCGCTCATGTGTAACAGGTTAGAAAAAAAAAAGATGTTTTTTAATGTTCATTGATGGGTTTGTCTTGAGGATATAGGAAGGTGTACCTTGTGAATAATGGTGGTGTTTTGTGGTGTTTATAGGTAATTACTTGTGAAATATTGTTTGTTTGCTTAGTAATAAAGTTATAAATACTTTATATTTTGGACACATGTGATTCAGGCACATTAGAAAGACAATAGCAGCGCTGTCGCTTGGTCGTTGAAAGGTTAAGCAAAAAAAAGTGATTAAATAAAAAATTAAAATAGTATAAAACATATAACCGCCTTATTACAAAACAAGGTTTTTCTCTAAACCAGGTTTAAACCATTGAGCTAGGTTTTGTATTTCGAATCTTGATTGTATCAGAATAAGATTCAAATTACAAAACCTGGCTCAATGGTTTAAACCTGGTTTAGAGAAAAACCATGTTTTGTAATAAAGCGGATAGCGCCTTACTAATAATCGCTGCATAAAGATATGACAGGTTTATACGTCAAAAAATGTATACACATACACAGACTTTATTATCATTATTTTAATGTTTAAGCTCTATTATTGTTTTTTTTTATCTAGCTTATTCTGTCCCACTGCTGGGCAAAGGCCTCCCCCAACTCCTTCCAGACTTCCTTTTCCCTCGCATTCTCGAACCAGCCCCCGTGGTGTGCATCAAGCTCATCACGCCACCTTTTCCTGGGCCGGCCTCGGAGACGACGTCCGTCCTCTGGCACCCACTGTGTGGAGATTCTAGCCCAACGGTCACTATTCATACGGCTAACGTGACCCGCCCAATCTATTATTGTTAAGTTTCAAAAAAATCCCTTCAGTACTTTTTGCGTAAAGGAGTATCTAACATCTATTCATACTCACAAATAAAGATAAAATGAAATAAAATCAATGTGTAGTAAGTTGGCCGAATGCATGGGCCAAAATACCAAGGGAAAATTAAAAAGTAGCGAACTTACATCGATCCATTGGAATTTTATTTCATTAAAATAAAAAAAGTGCGAAATAAAACGTAAGTTTTTCAGAAACATTTAATTGAAAATTAACAAATTGCAAAAGTCAGATTTGGATCGAGATATGGAGTGAAGTGATGGCACTTTTTCTTTATTATAAACTAGCTTTTGCCCGCGGCTTCGCTCGCGTTAGAAAGAGACAAAAAGTAGCCTATGTTACTCTCCATCCCTTCAACTATCTCCACTTAAAAAATCGCGTCAATTCGTCGCTCCGTTTTGCCGTGAAAGAAAGACAAACATACAGATAGACAGACACACTTTCCCATTTATAATATTAGTATGGATTTGACTCAGCATTCTTTATTAAACATATTTTTTTACATATTTAAAAAAAAAAAGAAATTTCATAATAAAAAACATTTTTTTTATAAAAATATGTATAAAAATAGTGCTCCACCGTCGCTAGGTATTGAAACCCAAGCTAACGATGGTTAGGGTTCCAGAGTGAGGAACCTCCTCACAATGCGTGCCGTATCCAAAACAACTGCCTTTTGAATCTGATTCCTGAGCCAGCTGTTGAGCGATAGCTTTTGGATGTGTTGGTCAAAACTTTTCGCTATTAGACCATTGACTGACACGACTATCGGTACAATAATTGCGGTGTCCATATTCCACATGCTGGTAACCTCATGAGCGAGGTCAAGATATTTTATCATTTTCTCTTTCTCAGCTTTAATGAGGTTCTCATCATGGGGAATAGTGACATCAACAATTATTGCACGACGCATCGATCGATCAATTATCACTATATCAGGTTTATTAGCTGGAATAAACCTATCAGTAATAATTGATCTATCCCAGTAGAGCGTGATCTGACCATTGTCGAGAACTGGTTTCGGTTGGTATTGATAATACGGTACCTCGGTTTCCACAAGGGCATATTTAAGGGCAAGTTGTTGGTGGATGATCCTGGCTACGAGGTTATGTCTATGCAAGTACTCGCCGTTAGCAAGACGAGAACAACCAGAGACAATATGTCTTATTGACTCACCGGAAGGTGACAAGCACGGCAAATATCCACGGTACCGTCTTTGATTATATGTCTCTGGTAGTTTCTCGTCTTGATAACCTCGTCCATAATTGCAAAGACAAAACCTTCGGTTTCCCCAAAAAGGTTACCGAAACGTAGCCAGGCCACGGAGGCAATCGGGTCTATATCAGGCCCCGTAAGAGCCCGAAAAAACCTTCCATGTAACTCCTTACTCTTCCATACGTCCCTGCGGTCCGAAGTACTCAACACCAGGGGTTTTTTCCAGTTCCCGTTTGCCAAGGATAGCGGTGTGAGACCCTTGTCAACCGTCACTACATCTTGATGCATACCCACGCCTGAATGGAGAAAGTACTCTCTGAGATTGTACACCTCCCGATTATGCAGATTCTTGGCATTGAGGAATCCCCGCCCTCCGCATCTTCGAGGGATGTACAATCTCATCACAGAAGACCGTGGGTGGTGCATCCGATGTGCAGTTAACAAAGACCTCACTTTTCTGTCCAATGCATCTAATTCAGTTTGAGTCCATCTAAGAATGCCAAAAGAATAGGTCAACAATGGCATAACCCAGCCATTGAAGGCGCGGACCTTGTTGCCGCCAGATAAAAGACTATTAAGTACTTTTAAAAGGCGTGCCATAAACCGCTCCTTCAATGATTGTTTTACCACCTTGTCGTCGATACCTAGGGCTTGTGGCATTCCCAGATATTTGTAGGTTTCGAGTTCAGAGAGGGATCTGAGAGTAATATCCTCGGAAAGTGATAAATAGAAAGAAAAACAGTTTATTCGTGGTTCGCAAGTTTACATTGGAAAACACAAATAATAAAAATAAAATATTACACACTCACTTGCACGAAAGGGCTAGCGCTCAGCATAATGCCGGGCCCATACACAGGCACGAGACCACGGCGCTGGTTTTCAGTGCTAGCCGAAGGCGTGTTTCTGTCTCAGAACAAGAGAACGTCAGTTGCTCATTGTTCTGAGGCAAAAGCAAAAAAGGCGTTGTACCGGTGCGTGGCACATAAACAACAAAAAAAAAAATATAAACAATAAAATTTCAATAATAAAAAAATAAATTTTAAGAGAGGACAAGACAGTGAGCAGAGAACATACTAAATTGTCTGAATTTACCACATTTCCTGACTGTACATGGACAACCGCACACTTGTCCACACCAAACTCCATCCCTATGGATCTGCTAAACGATTCAGTAATCTTCAGCAAGTCCACAAGCTGTGAAGTTTTTGGTGCATACAGTTTGAGGTCATCCATGTACAGGAGATGAGATATAGGCTCAGCCCCTCTGTGAAGACGATAGCCTAGCTTTGAATCCCTTAGTAAAGTACTTAAAGGATTCAACGCAAGGCAAAACCACAAAGGGCTCAAACTGTCGCCTTGGAAGATACCGCGATTAATCCTGATCACGTTCGACGAGATAACAGAACCTCCAGTTCCTGGTTGACGAAGAACTGTGGTCCAGCGCCCCATACAGGAACTAAGAAGGGCACAAACATCTGCATGTACTTTATAAAGTTCTAGAACCCTTCTTAGCCAAGTATGTGGCACCGAATCGTAAGCCTTCTTGTAGTCAATCCAGGCCATGGAGATGCTCTTTTTATTTCGTCGAACCTGATGGCAAATGGCCATATCAATGAGGAGAAGTTCTTTGGTACCGCGGGCTCGCGCCTTACATCCGTTCTGAGACGAAGCCATAATGTTATTTCTTTCGATATGAGAGTTAATTTTGAACTTCAGAATGGATGTAAGTAACTTATATATTGTCGGTAGACAAGTTATGGGTCTATAGTTTCGCGGGTCCGTGGTACTGCCAGACTTATGAAGAAGATGAGTGACACCAGTAGTCATGAATTCTGGGACCTCCCCCAACTCGAGGGCGTCTTGAAATTGCGCTGCCAAAAGCCCGTGCGAACAGTGAAACCATTTCAAATAAAAATTATGCAATCCATCTGGTCCCGGACTTTTCCAATTTGGGGCCAGACTAACTGCACAAGAAACATCATTATGATCGATTTTTATCGAAGGCATTGGCTCCACTACTTCGCAAGCGCGTTCAACAACACGCATCCAGTCACCCTCATAATGGTTGACAGGCACCGACCATATATTGTGCCAGAACGAGGTCATTGCGTCTACGCTAGGCGGATGCATGTCAACCAATTGTTGCGGTTGTTCCCAGTTTCTATATATTTTTTAGTATGGATATTATTAAAGATAGTGATTCATCAACACTATCAACCACGACCAAAAAATACAAGGGTCACGTTTTTCATTAAAATTTGCAGAAACCAAACAAAGGTTTGTTATCATTATAATTTCACACAAAAAAATCCTTACGATATAATAGCAAAGAGATTTCAATACAATGATAACAATTTTATTCAAATAAATACATTATTTCACAAGTGGCAACACAGAAAGCTTTCAACGTGTTCAACTTTCGTCCAATAAAAAGAAGAAACTTTTCAAAATATTCATACACGATTGAATTTTATATTTTCAAATAACATTTTCTTTTCAAATTTTTATTTGTATTACTTGTGTTATTTTAATACTTTTTATTTGTATAACAGAGCTTTTTATTAAAATAGTATTCGTACCTAATTTAAAAAACCTGATTTGGTTTATGATTACTCTGCTATCGTAAATCGAATTTTAAGTGAAGTTGTGTGGTGAATACCTAGAATATTTTGATACATAGACAATTCGACAAGTTTTTAAAATCAAGTTTGTGAAGCAAGGTTGGTCTAGATTCGATTCCCGCGTCAAGTATGAATAGCCATTTAATCGTTTCGTTTCGTCTTCACTGTTTTTATTTGTGCACATTTTGACAGTTCTGTTTGTATAGTGGTTAGTAACTCGGACTGCTAAGCCGGAGAACTTGGGTTCAATTTCCACCCAGGACTAAGTATTATGATGAGCGTGATTGTTTGTTCTGTGTCGGGGTGTAATTTATCTATTATTAAGTATGATTGTATTCATAAATTATGTACAAATATACTTATATCAGTTGTGTATTGCATGTGCGAGTTGTCCTATGGTATTTATTTATTTATCCATGATATAGGGATGTTGACTACATCAAAAGAATGACATTCTGTTTAGTCCGTCTGTTAGACAGTCCAAAAATACTGGACACATATTTTTTGCTTGATCAAGTTAATAACAAAATACAAAGATAAAGAGCATCAAAGTTCCGGAGAGGGGGCTTGTGACGTCACTTATCTCAGTAAAAATTATACAAAGGCGTGACGTTTTACAAAACTTCCACGCACTGTATTGTCGTCATTTTCTGTTTATGAGAAAAAAGAAAAAATACGTGTCCCAAATTTTTTGATTATCTAACTGACGGACTAGTTACTTTTTTTTGTCGTCTCGCCTATTAGATAAGTATTTATTACACTGTACTTACTTATTATAGTGTAATAAGGGCTATTTATATAGCCACTGCCCTGTTGGGCATGAATTCATGCTCTTAGGTATATGGGCATTTATGTAGATTTACTTTTCTTTATTTTTGTAAATGACGTTCTAAAGCGCCGTTTTGAAAGCTCTAATAGAAACTAAATGATTTGACAGAAAACCATTATCACCTTCATAAAAATAATATTTATAATATATGGTCTTAGATGGGAATTTAACCCACAACCTCCGGCTTACCAGTGAGGTCTAAAACCATAAAGTTCGAGACTCTTCAGCCAGGTCCTGATGTATCCAATTGGCGTCACGTCTGTCAAGTGACAGTGTCCCCATCGGTTGTCGTGACGTACGCTAACCCTTCTCACGCGGGTGGAATGTCCGCTGTGACGTTTATAGTGTGGTACGTTTCAAAGGTCGAAGGTCAGGGCTTGACAGCTTTGCAGGAATAAAAATTGTAAAGTGATTAGTCGTGGTTGCGATTTGCTTGCATTAGTGTTGTGGAAAATGGAGTCGTTTCGACGTTTCTCATTAAATGCAGTAAATAGCATGATAATGTATGGGCAGTATATTGACTACTTAGATGAAAATAATTTTGACCAAAATCAAAATAATAAAGAGAATATTCACATTTAGATATTAAAGGTGTGAGGAACAGAGTGTAAAGTCCCTCATCCTGTACTTATTGAAGAGGGAGGATTGTAAGTATAATGGCCGGGGGGCTAAATGAATGCCCGACGCGACGGTTCTTGTCAGGATTTAGTAATGTCTAATGTCACACAAAACTTAAATGTACGATGAACAAAGTTAGTAGTTTACATGACGGGCGATAGATGTCGCCACACACATCAAAAGAATCCGTTCAATAGCAATGTGATACTTCAACTTTAAATTAATACTTATGATATAAATTGATGTAAAGATATTGTATAATTTAGTTCTTTTGTTTTGGCCTACATAAAATGTGTCTAAAACTAAATCGTTTTTAGACTATTTAGAAAAGCCTAAATGTTCCTTTCACAACTCAAACACAGTTTTACAATAAACGATTAAAAGATAAAAGCTCTTTGTAAGCTTTCAAAACATTGGATTAAGTAGAAATAGTTCTTGTTTTATTTAACCTGTAAAGTTAGGAGACAGAAATAGAGCAAAAATGATGGTAGACAATTAATAATGTAATTAATTTCCATTTCTAAGAATTTGATATTTTATACTTCTATTGTAAAGGTAGTAACTCTGTCTGTCTTTTACGCTTACAAGGCTAAACCACTGAACAAATTTTGATGAAGATTGGTACGATGGAAGCTTAAAGAAAAACATACCTACGGTTATGCGAGCTTGCTACGTTATTACTCTTAGGTAACTATTCAATAATCATCGTCAGCAATTTTACACACAAGTATTATATATGGTTACTGGTAATTAGTGAACGATACTTTAACACGTAATTGTGCTCATGATAACACAGTGATCAATTCCTAATGTATGTCTAATAGTGTTAGTAATCTGTGTATCCTCTGTTGGAAATCCTAAATAAATAAATAAATAACAAACAATTTATTTTTATTAGCTGAAATAGCAAAAAAACTATCAGCTGTTCAGCTCATTAGGCAAACATAAATTGCCAGCAGAGGCAAACGTAAAGAACAGCAGATTTTTTTGCGATTTCAGGTTTGATCCCATAGTAAAAGTTGTTGTACATAGAGTATTCTTCATTCGAAATAAAACGTTCTGACAAAAGCTACACGAAGCGAAGCCAAGCCGCAGGCAACCGCTAGTTGGCTCATAATTTTTGATGGCACAGTTTGTGTAGCTCTGTGTCGTATGTTGCGAATTCGATTCTTGTACAGAACAAATTATTGTATGACAAATAGGTCAAACCGTCGAGACAGGAAATTTGGAGTGTAATTGTAAGTGTAATGGCCAAATACTCAATAGTCACTCATTTCTAAGGCGCCCTGGAATGTGTTGCTGTCCTTATTTTATCATTTAGAGTAACAACGACAGCAACAGATTTGAGCGTCTTAGAATTAAATGACGTTTGAGTAAGTATATTTGGCCATAAGTAAGTTTATTTTGTGTAAAGTCATCTTAGAAACAGGAGATTTTTTTTAGAATAGATGTTTAACTAGGGTAAACTTTTTTTTATAAAAAAATATTGAAAAAACTAGTCTCATCATATCATACAATTATACGGCATAAATATTTTAGAACAAGGTACAAATTAAACAACCTTTATTATGAATATTTTGGTCACTCTTTGTAATGGTCCCGTGGTGTTAATTTTATCTAAATAACAAAAATAAACTGCACTTAACCGCCTTTAAACGCATCTTATCTATTCCAACCAAGCAAACGCTACACATGTAGAATTTATTACAAGCGAAATTATACACAATAATATCTCAGACAGTGCAGCGTGCAATCTGCTTACCCACTTTATTTATTATTCATAGAAGCTATGCTAGTCTGGAATTAGACCAAAACCCAGGCTAGAATATTTAGGCTAGGGTGTGTAACCAAGGACCAATTAGGGCTATTACTTAGGTCTTGTAGCCTGAATAGTGAATGTGGTGAATCGTATCGAGGTAACTACGTTAAAGTAACGATGTAAGAGCTGTAGGTTTAACTTTAATAATGTTTCTCTTGATTAACAGATATGTTGGTCGTAGACTTGTTAATACGATGATGTTTGTCTGAAAGATGTGAAGGAAAGTTTAATTGTGGTTTACGTTTGTACGTTTTTTTTTAATTTTGGGACAAATTACTAATGGCCTTTTTATCCCAAGCTAAGTAAAGCTTGTGTTATGGTAATCAGACAACTAATATACACACTTATATATTTATAAATATGTACATGCATATTATGACACCCAGATACAAACCAAATAATCATGCTAATTGCACAAAGTTTGTCCTGGTTGGGAATTGAATTCACGACCTCCGGTTTAGCAGTCAGAGACCAATAGGCCTGTCAAAAATATTTATTAACCTTTCAACGACCAACCGACAGCCGGCTGTCGGGCTGCTATTGTCTTTCTATTATGTCTCAAATCACGTGTGTTCCAAGGTTTTTTCCTCTGTTGATTAATTTTCTTTTACACAAAACTTCCTTTTCCTAACCTAATCCAAAATTAAATTTGAATTGAAATAGCCGCACGGCTTGTTTCCAGATTCATTCTCGTAACTAGAAACCTAAAGGTGCAAATGACCCAATTTCACCCCAAATCTGTAGGGTTAGGGATTAATAGGGCGGCCGATCCCAAACCCTCAAGATCTGGGATCGGTTACCTGATTAGAAATATCTCGAGATATATCATGTACTCACCTGGGCTCACCTGTGAACCTTTTGGAGGATGAAGCTTTGGGTCCATTTGTCTGATTAAAAAATTATTGTGATTATTTTAACATATCATTAAAACTTCGAACACGCGTTAGAATAAACAGCAGACAGCCGGCTGTCACTTGTTCGTCGAAAAATTAAGCCCCATATTTTTTTTTTCAAGGATTAACACATTTTACAAACATTTAAACATTAACATACTAACACAAACCATCGCTGGTTTAACAGTGGTATGGCCGGAACTAAAAATAACTAATTAAAATTAATCAATTTGAATTACATATAATTTTACAAAATATTGTTTTTAACAATATCAAGAAACGTATACATATTATTCTCAATGTTAAACTTAAAATTTTAAGTCTTGAACATAAATTGAAATGGTTATCTAAATATATCTCTACTGCACGTAATCCTCAGATCAATTAAACGATAAACGAACCAAAAGTGACCCCAGTTATATTATTTTTGTATCAACTAACGGTTCCTATGAATCTAAATTGTATTACAGCTGGACAAGCATGAGAGATTTATATTTACCCACCTAAAGCCAGGACTAAGACAAACGCTTACGCCCTAATCCACACAAAAATACAGTACTAGATAACGTTTACAGAGCTTAACTAGCGCTTGAATAAGTCTAATAATAATAAAACTAGCCTATTACTGTCCCACTGCAAGGCAAAGGCCTCTTCTCATACAGAGAAGGCACGAGCATTGATTACCACGCTTGCTTTAGACAGATTGGCGATTTCGTTCGTACATCCGTACTTAATATTATAAATGCGAAAGTAACTCTGTCTGTCTGTCTCTTCTTCACGCCTAAACCGCTGAACCGATTTGAATTTACCGATTAGTACAGATATAGTCTGGAACCCGAGAAAGGACGTAGGATAGTTTTCATCCCGGAAATCACCCGGGAACGGGAAATATGCCACGCGGACGAAATCGCGGGCAAAAGCTAGTTTATTATAAGTCCAGGTTTCCTCTCGATGTCTTTATTCACCGATGTCAGTAATGTCTAAGATGAACTTAGAAAGTACATATGAAGGAAAGATCCACAACCTCATGCATTAACGACTAACTACTTCACGACGATCAGCCAGATTTGTAGGGCTTTTTAAAGTACACGATAAGATAATGACTATTTTGGTTTTAAATAAACCTTTGTTAACACTAGCTTCTATGTTATTTTTTTGTATAAATCCATCCATTACAATCTTAACCACTCAGCCAACACGACATTACACAAGAACAAAGTCTAAACAATAAAATAATCTTCTTAAATCTGTGGTCATTTGTAGCGTGTGGTGGTGGCTGTTGGCTCTGTACATAGTTCATATACCGACGACCGCCAGACAAGCCAGAGGGCCTAGACAAGTGGCATGTAGAATAGATACCGAAAAAGTCAAAAGTCAAAATTATTTATTGCAAACATAGGTAATAAGTACATAATACATGATGAAGCATACATAATAAGAGTGCGCTATGTTTCGCCTGTCCTCATGCAATTTTTAAATGTCAAATACAATTTTTAAATTTCAAATACAATTTTTAAATGTCAAATACAATTTTTAAATTTCAAATACAATTTTTAAATGTCAAATACAATTTTATTAATGATAATAACAATAATCTTAAAAAGGCTCTTGTCAGTCTATAGTCATCACACTTAGTATTGACTTTGGTCCTTAATGGTATTTCGAATAAAGATCGAATATTATATTACAAATCCATAACCTCAGATATAAACAAATTTACAGATTTTAGAATCATGATAACAGTAATATTAAGTATTTTGACTAGGTATTTTTAATTCTTTACAAGATGGATTTCGAAAGCGAATAGATTGTCAAATGTATGGAATTGACATAAGCTTTAGCTAAACAATTTGACATCTCCATACATTTGATAATCTATTCGTTTTCGCTATCTATTCTACAATGCCACTTGTGGGTTCTGTTCAGTCAAATAGTTAGAATACCGATTAGACTCTTGGTGTCTTCAGTACTCTTGGTGGTCTTCAGATCAAACAAAGTGAAATTGGGTTTCCCTGTGGTGGTTAGTTTGTAGTTTATTTTGGTCACAATAGCTTTATGTTGCTACAAGGACCAATTTAGCAATGTGTTCTGCAAAAACTGGTCCTTTGGGGCGAATCGCGTACATTTGTTTGGGAATGTCGTATTTGTAAATGTAAATGAAACTAGGAGGCATAAAGTGATATAGCAATGTCACAAGATGATGATAAAATGGGCTTTAATATTAAGACGATGTCAAAAATCATATCCCTACTCTCACAGCTTGCTTCCATTACAGTGATATAGAATTAAGATGTAATATTTCTATTTGGTGGGTGTTTGAAGCATTTTTCTACTAGAACCATTAATATAATATTTTCTACAACGAGTACGACTGAGCTGACCCGGTTACCTGTCTGTTCAAAATGCAATTTAATCAACATCTAACTACATATTCATAGTAAACGAACTTTTAAACCGTGTTTTAACACTAATTGTAATTTCGCTTCCACTTGCACGAAATAGCGCACTAAATACACTGTAAAAACTTAATCGAAAAACGGAACCCTCACGCAACTGTTTATTTTGGAACGAAATGAATCGCTGAAATAGTAAACTTCAAACTTCAACTTCAACTTCAAAACTATTTTATTCAAATAAACCAATTACAGGTACTTTTGAATCGTCAAGGTGTCAGTCTGTCAAAAAAATGAAGCTAGTTGCTCGTTCCAAAAAGTAGGTCCCATGGAGAAGAGCGAGCAAGAAACTCCATGGACACTCTTTTAAAATCAATATATTACAATAATTTGGTTACATCATTCATTGTTGTATCTAAGGTACTATGTGAGAACAACGTAACAAGTCGGACATGTTAGAAATATTAAAATAAACAAAACAAATTTTAAAATAACTGTGGCAGCTAAGAGATGACCAGTCTCAGCAGACAGCGCCCGTTCACGGACATGACGTATGGATTGGCACCAAATAGCTCAACCATTTTGAAGGGAACCAAATGATCCAACACACACGCCACCGTCAGTGAGACATTTGAGTGAGCATGACAAACTCCCAGCTGCCAGAGTATATTCAGTCAATGATAGACAGAAGAAATGTAAAGAACATAGTGCTCACATTGTATGCTATGTGAATTTATATAAAACAAACACTTTGACTCGATACAATACTATTATTTTTGTAGTTTTACAATCAGATATCGTCGAATACTAATCAATTACACGGTTGTGGAGCTAGACCAGCATCCAGCCAAGCATTTTTGTCAGCGATATAATCGCTCAATTTATAATATGCCTGGCTACATAGTGTGCGTTTTATTTTACTTTTAAATTTAGTTTCATTCAGCGATAGAATGTGAGGAGGTATTTTATTATAGCACTTTAAACAGAACCCCATGAAAGATGAGTCTACTTTAGCTAGCCTAAAGCCTGGTTGAACCAATTCGTCCCTGTTTCTAGTATTATAATTATGCCTTTGCCCTCTTTTACTAAAAAGATTCAGATTTTTTCTTGCATACATGATGTTTTCATAGATAAATTGACAGGGTACCGTCATGATGTTGATTTGCTTAAACAGTTCCCTTAGTGAATCGCGCATACGCAGATTGTATATGGATCTGATGGCTCTTTTTTGCAGAATAAAAATAGACTCAACGTCAGCAGCTCGTCCCCACAATAAGATACCATACGACATAATGCTATGAAAATAGCTGAAATAGACCAGCCTTGCGGTATCTACGTCAGTAAATTGCCGAATTTTTCTAACAGCAAATGCTGCTGAGCTTAACCGACCTGCAAGGGATGTTAAATGAGGACCCCATTGTAGTTTTGAGTCAAGCGTGATTCCTAGGAAAACAGTTTTGTCTACAAATTCTAATTTCTCTTTATTAAGTACTATATCACAATCGCTACTTTTGACATTTGGTAGAGAAAATCGAATGCACTTAGTTTTATTACCGTTTAATACTAAATTATTTGCCGTAAACCAATTATGGACCTGAGTGAGGGCGTTATTTACGCAGTCAAGATTTTTGGCCCGTCTATTAATCTTAAAGATCAAAGAAGTGTCGTCGGCAAATAACACCATATGAGGTTGGTGTTTAAATAAATGGGGCAGGTCATTAATATACACTAAAAAGAGGAAGGGACCCAATATTGAGCCCTGTGGAACCCCCATTTCTACTTTCAAGCCACTAGAATTAACTCCATTTATCTGCACTTGCTGTTGTCTGTCGTTTAAATAAGACTTCATTAAATTAATCGCAAGTTTACCCAGTCCATAATGCTCAAGTTTCAGCAGTAACGTGTCATGATTTACGCAATCAAATGCCTTGGAAAGGTCACAAAAGATTCCTATAGCATCCTGCGCCTCTTCCCAAGCTGTAAATATATGTTTTAATAAAGCCACACCGGCGTCGGTTGTGCAACGTCCTTTGGTAAAGCCATACTGTTGCTCGTGTAAGATCTTATTGGAGTTAAAGTGAATGAGCATTTGATTAAGCATTACCTTTTCAAACACCTTGCTGAAAGCCGGCAAAACGGACACGGGTCTATAATTATTAGTATCTTTACTGTCCACAGATTTAAAAAGAGGTATAACTTTACTAAATTTCATTACATCCGGAAAGACTCCTTTGTCGACACACAGATTAAATATTGAAGCTAAGTAAGGTGCTACAGTTTCAATTATGGATGAACAAATTTTTATAGACATACCCCATATGTCTTCAGTCATTTTGATTTTAATTTGCCGAAAAGCTTTTATAACTGTCATCGGATTTATATGCTTGAATTCAAACTCAACCGGGCAGCCTGGGACGTTAGCTTTTAATAAAGTAATTGAGTAATCCGGTGAGGAATTCAAAGCTTCTGTGGTTTTAAGTGGAATACTGGTAAAGAAATCCACAAATTCTTGGGCTACTTCTAAATTAGAGCATAGGGGACCACGTGATGTATTCAATGTATATTCCGTGTTAAGCACTTTTTTCTTGTTTGTTTCGCTATTTATAACTTTCCAAACAGTTTTTATTTTATCATCTGCCGATTTGATTTTGTCGCTAATGTATAAGGCTTTAGCTGCCTTGCAAGTGTTTCTAAATGTTTTTGAATATTTTGTGACATATTTGTTAAATATTTCAGTGTTAATAATAGGCTTAAGGCCATACAATTCAAAGAGTTTTTCTCTACTTTTCCGAATTCCTTTTGTTGCCCAATCACTAAAAATAAATTTAGGGCTAATTTGTTTAGTTTTTTTCTCAAAAATTTTATTGAATTCTTGGCGAACGACTGAAAAGAAATCATTATACAAGATATTTAAATCGTTCTTACTATAAGTCAGAGCACTCAGCTTAACCTTAAGGGTGCTATTGAATTTATTTAGTTTTCCAATTGTTATTGGTCTAAATTTTATTAACACTTTATTCAAAGGCATTTTAAATCTAAAAGAGACATATTGCCCGTTATGATCAGACGGTAGGTAATTTACGATGGCTTTATCTAAATAGTCACAATCGCAAAAAATATTATCGATACAGGTAGCACTAGTTGGAGTTACTCTAGTAGGTTCTACAAAAACATTAGAGAGGTTAAACGATTTAAAAAGACTTAATAATCGACAGCTATTTAAGTTATTCTCTAAAATATTAATATTAAAATCGCCACAAATAATGGCTGATTTATTACATGCTGCAAGTTTCGCTAACACGTCTTCCATTATCGATTCAAATATGGAATAATTTTGGTAGCTAGGGGGTCTGTACACGCACACTATGATATGCTTATCCAGCTCAACACAGGATAGTTCAATGCAATGGTCTACTGATAGTCCAACTATGTCACTCCTTTGTTTTGATTTTAAGCAGTTTTTTATTAGGATTAACGAACCTCCACGTAGCATACTTTTACGATTAAAACAACTGCCCACATTATAGTTCGCATTATAGTTCGCAACAATTATGTCACTTATGTTATTCTAAACATCATTTCTAAACTTGGCTTTTAGTTATACAATTTTATTCGAAAACACGCCAAACACATTACTGTAGAACACACAACAGTAAAAGGTCCCTTAATGTATTCAGATGGCGCTGCCGTCGCGTGAACACTGAGTTCGTGCCGAAAGTTATATGTAAATTGCTTTTAATTAAAAATTGCTCGTTAAAAACCTCTTCTAAGGTAGCAAAGTGAACAATAACTCATAAATATATAGCACAAGTGTTATCCTTTAATTATATTCAGTTTAGAAGAATAACTTATGACTAAAGTGAAAGTGATCATAATCAAACAATAATATAAACTACGACTGTCTGTAAGTAATACATGACCTTATTTCGCCAAATGAACAAGTAAACATCGTATTAATGAACTAATTGTGTGATTGAGTGCATTTATGTGATAAAATAAACTTAAAGACGGTTATTTTTCACTAATTTGAACGTCGCGCAGTAACAGCAGCGCGACAGGTGATCAGTAGCGGAACTAAATCTATTAACTGTTTTACCGACTACAAGGAGATCCTGTCTGGTAACGGAACTAAACCCATGAACTGTTTTGCCGACCAATGTCACGACATCTAGCGTTCAGTAGTTGAAACTTATAGAGATCGCAAAATGAACTGTTTTACCGACCAATGTCACGGCATCTAGCGATCGGTAGTTGAAACTATAGCGATTGTTTTAACATCCTGAGCTCACGCTACGCCTTTGTAGCAGACTTAGCTTACGCTACGCGTTTATAGGCGACCTGGACTTGTGTCACGCTTCGTAAGCATAATAACAGCAATATCATTAGAAAGGGAATATAACTTACAAGATGGATAATATAACTGTACGAAATAAATTGATTAAAGGGAACTTATCGCCCTCACCTAGTAAAGATTTATTGAATTCAACCATGTTTGATTCTACTATGATGAGTATCCAAAGTGATACGCAAAACTGCGATCGGACCTATTCAGATGACCTTAGACGAGAAATAAATGAAATAAAAGAAAAATTAAATAGTGCTGAAACTGAAATTGTAAATCTAAATTGTGAAAACGCCAAACTGAAACAGTCTGTAAAAGAACAACAACGGCAAATAGAATTACTGAAAAATATTACCTGCGCTACTCCGCAGCGGAAAAATAACTCCTCTCCTATCTCGAGGAGAATACTAAGCGTGAGGGTAAACACTCCTCGCCATTCTCCTCTACGGCTAGCTAAAAGTACCTGTCTTAGTAGCCCCAACTCTCATAAAACACAGCAGGAAAGTTCCGAATGTAATATAGATGTTCAGTCAGAAAGCCAACATTCTTACATTGGCAATACAATATGCAGTAAAACAACGTGTGCTTTAAGTTCGGAAAGCCCACCTACTATGATTACCAACCACAAACACAAAGTAATTATCCTGGGTGATGGACAAGGTCGGGGACTACGCAACGTACTTCAAAACCTACTTGGCTCCGCATACGACGTGATTTCTTATTTAAAACCAGGTGCTGAAATGAGCAAGATCTTAGAATACTCGAAGAACGAAATAAGCACACTTACAAAAAGCGACTATGTGATCATATTGGGCGGGTGCTGCGATCAAAACCCGTATAATATTGACATTAATCTACATCGCTGGTTGTCGACAACTGCCAATACAAATGTTATAATAAGCGAAGTACCTAGTAACAGATTTCTGAACGAATCAAAAATTAACTATTTACTACGATTTATATGTAAGAAATATAAAAATGTATTGTTCATGGATATGAATTACACTAGATTTCCACCAAGTAGACGCAATTATGTATTAAATCTTGCGAGGTCTCTATTGAAAGAAATATTATGTATTCATTATCATTTCAAGGCATTACAATATGATCAAATGTGTCAAATTAAAAATAAAAAGTCTTTTGTAAGCAAATATGTACAAGTAAACTTAGATTCTAACCAAAACTTAATCGATAGACTTAATACAGATGATTCAAATCAACCAAGTAATAAACAAAGTGAGTCCGAGTGTAGCAAAGTCGAAAACCCAAACCAGAATAATTTATTTCGTTTATAGATTCGTCATTATTTTACATCAAAATACTAACGGGTTGCTTAATAAATCTGATATGATTTCTGTTTGCCTTAACGAATTAGCTATCCAGAACAATCCTGTTGACATACTGTGTATCACTGAACACAACATGACGGATGGTGACGAAGTATATCTAAAAATTCCAAATTATAAACTTGTATCCTATTTTATGAGAGGTAGCAGACACGGAGGCTCCTGTATATTAATTAAAAATAATTTGATATATAGAACTCTAAATGACATTGTAAAACTTTCAATTAGCAACACACTGGAATGCTCTGCAATAGAGCTATTAGATCATCAAATAAATGTTCTCTGCATTTACCGGCCACCAAACAACTCTGTAGGTTCTATTGATAGCTTTTTTACAACTCTAAATAAAATATTAAATAACTTATGCTTAAATGGAAAGAAAACCGTAATATGCGGAGACTTCAACATAGACACCTTGAATCACACAAAACTCTCCATTGATTTTACAGAACTCTTAGCTAGATATAATCTGAAACTAGAATTCAAGCAAGTGACGCGGTTTGCTAGTAAAACGTGTCTAGATAACGTAGCACATAACATAAGAGCTTGCAAAGGTACTATCAGGGAATTAGGGATATCAGATCATAATGCACAAATCGTAAAGGTACCAGTCAAAAAGACCTGCGCCATAAAATATTGGTATATCTTAAAACGGGATTACTCTCAAGATAATATAGCAATCTTTACAAAATATTTGAAACAACTAACCAATAGTGACGTCTATAGCTGTTCTGATGCGAACACTGCCTACAACACATTCTCTGATAATTTCATTATGTTGTACAATCTCTGTTTTCCTCAAAAGAAAGTCAAGATACATAACATATCTAGACCGAAATGGATTTCACGTGGCTTAAAAATATGCAGCAAACGTAAACGCCAACTACTGTGGCAACATAGGAAAAATCCTAATCCAGCTACCAAAACTGCTTTCAAAACATATGCAAAGAGATATAAAAATATAATCAAACTGACACAAAAAGCTCAAAATGATTACTTTATTAAAACTGCATTAAATAAGAACAAAGCCACTTGGAAAGTTATAAATGACATCAAATCTAAATATCCAAATGAAGGCGTAAATCAATTAATTATCAATGACAAAATCGTAAACAATCCTCAAGACATTGCAAATTCATTTAATAAATTCTTTCTTGACATCAATGATAATAATTCTAGTGAACCCCAAAAATCTTCCAATAAACTGACATATAATTCTAATTCAATATTTATGCAACCGACTATCCCGAATGACATTCATAAAATAATAATCGATCTAAAAAATAAAACCAGTGTCGGCTATGATAACATTATGACAAACATTGTTAAAGATGCAGCCCATATCATATCTGAACCACTAAGCTTCATTGTGAATTTATGTATAGAAGAAGGCACTTTCCCAGACAAACTAAAAATATCTGTTATAAAGCCAATATTTAAAAAAGGAGACAAAGCAGACATGAGTAATTATAGGCCCATAGCATTAATACCCATTTTTGGAAAAATTTTTGAAAAGGTGATGTTCAACTGCCTCTATAATTTCTTTGAATCAAACAACATTTTTACACCTAATCAGTATGGTTTTCGGAAAAACAAATCCATAAATTTGGCAGTATATAACTTTTTACATAAAGTACTGACCAACTTGGATAAAGGGCTGCCAGCTCTCGCGCTGTACATGGACATGTCGAAAGCTTTCGACCGTGTCGATCACAAAATCCTCTTGAGAAAGTTGTATGCATACGGTGTGAGAGGAAATGTGTACAAACTTATAGACTCATACCTTAGCAACAGGCAACAGTTTACAGAAGTAAGGACGTTTAATCCAAGTAATAAAACCGAAGAAATATATGTTTCTGAATCTGGAAGTGCTAAATTTGGCGTTCCTCAGGGGAGTATTATGGGCCCTCTGCTCTTCCTTGTGTATATAAATGACATGCCGTCGATAACCAATCATGATATTACACTATTTGCTGATGATAGCACTGTTTTATTCGTTAATGATAATCTAATCGACCTAGAATCTGACATTAACAAAACAATATTACTTATTATTGAATGGCTTAAAATAAATAATTTAATGATTAATATTGACAAAACAAAAATAATGAATTTTAAAATACGAACTAGACGTACGGATGACTTAAAAATACACTATTTAGATAGGGACATTGACGAAACTGAATCAACAAAATTTCTAGGATTACATATTGACAACAGACTAAATTGGAAATATCATATTGATCATGTATGCAAAAAGCTGGGACAATTTTCATAATGCACTACACAGATTAAGCAAAATAGCAAAGCAGTCTACTTTACTAACAGCTTACCACGGCTACGTTAGCTCCACTCTCAGATACGGTGTAATATTCTGGGGCAACAGCACAGACAAGGAGCGCGCCTTTGTTGCTCAAAAACGTTGTATTAGAGCTATATTTAAATTATGTCAAACTGACTCCTGCAAGCCATTTTTTAAAAAGATGAAGGTTTTAACTTTGCCATGTGTCTATATATTTGAGGTCGCAGTGTTTGTCAAAAAAATATTGACATGTACAACTATTACACCCGTGAACGACGCAAGGACAAATTACGCACATTAGCTAGCAAGACTCATATAATGCATGAGAGCATCTTTTGTGCAGCTTCTCGTATTTTTAATAGTATTCCAGGGCCCATTCGAATGATTGCAAAAATAGAAAAATTTAAAAAGACACTCCATGATCTGCTAGTAAACAAGTGCTATTATTCTATAAAAGACTTCTTATCAGATAAATCTCTGCACCAATATACGAGCAATCCCACTAAGTCGTGATGCGTTCAGTGACCTATTGACATTGTACATTAATAAATAGACTATTGTATAATTCCAAATCGTGTATGTAATATTATTATGTATTTACCTATTATTGTATGCCCTACGGGCGGGACATAGCTGTTCACAATGTATTATATTTCTGCCACCTGTATTATGTACCTACCTATGATCCACAATAAAGATTGATTGATTGATTGATTGATTGATGTAAAACCACAAAGATTTAACGCCACTACTCATTCTGAGCACGAAAGGAATTCATGTAATTAAACTCGAGTCCCGAAGAATTAAAATTCATTCGCTAAAAACCGCATTCTGCTAATACACTAACGTTTGGAGAGTGAGCGTTGGTAAGGCTGAGCTTCCGTAGGACTTACGGGCGAACCTAAAAGAGTCAGTTAAAATAGGGCACGCCACTCCACAACGCTTGTCTTCACCGAATTCTGGTGACCTGAAGAGCACGCACACTTGTGTAAAACAACCCCTGTGTACGCACGCACCCACACAGCGCTTCGCCGCCCCTGCACAACCAGCTCGCCAGTGCCAGTGGAATCGCCGCGAGGAGCGCACGTCGCTTCAGCCGACCACGAACGACCGAACGCGCCGAATGTTTTCGTACCCGGATTAATAAACGTCGATGCTCTGTGTCAGTATTTATTTCAATCATAACGTCAAAATATCGCAGCGGGAATTGTGCTACTTGGATGTTGTGTGCGAAACTCAGGTTTCAGTGAGGTGTGATTTTCGGGTGTAACTATTGCCCGTGGAAGTGTCAAATTTTTGTGATTTCAGTGTACGCAATCGCCGACCGTAAGCTATTTTGAATGATTTATATTATTTTTTCTGGGTCCGCTCCGCTCGTCCGGCCAATTGAAATATATTCTCGTCTTATGTTTGTTGGGCAGATTAGATTGATGACGTTCGCTGGGATGGTGCTCTATTATTTTTTTCAGCACATTTATCATCGTTGACAATATTCGCGTACTTAGGAATTTTCATATTGTATTTTATAACAACCAATTAAATTAATAGATTGATGTGATATTTCGCACTAGTTACCAAATTTTTGATCGGAAAACTGGTCCTTTTATCCGAAAATTGCCTTTGAATGTAAGAAATAGAAACTGGAGTCGATAAACGTATTGAACACTATGGGGGATGTTGACAGTGTCCCGGTCCCAGCTGGGACACTATAGGTATCTGTTACACGAAGCACTTTCGTTAAACAAGCAAACTACCCTTTAACCAATTTGTTTGGTCAAGCTTTGATGTCCGGCGAAGTATATTGAAGATAGTGACCGAACTAATATCACATTTTACAGACGAGGCATAGATTACTTAAGTAATATTCCTTAAAAGACCAAAATTTAAATTTGTCTAAAAAAATTTAAGTGCTTAGCTTTTATTCAATTTGAATGAAATTGGGCACCAAATAAAATAACACAGAAGCCTATAAATTTAAAAAAATATTTGCATTTATCGCGGGGAAACAAAATTGTTGATAGCCTGAAACTGAATGCTGTAATGTGCTGATATTAATTTATCGTAAAACGTGTGTGGGACACAAATTACAAAATTTGGGAGAAATGAACGTCAAATAATCCTCAAAACTTTGTCTATGTTGAATTAATGTCTGTTTATAAAGAGTTTAATTTAATGACAAAACACGAGACGTTTTCGGTTCAAATTAGAAACTTGGCTTACGAAGTATTCTGAATCAATTTCCTCCTACATGTAAGACTACGTTAGAATTAACTAATTCAATAAATCAAGACGATTGTAATGAACTCACGAATCTCTTAAGACTTTTCTAAACACATAATGTTTTGTAAAGTTTTGAAAATAAAAGCTTTTGAATTTGAGTTGACTGTACGCGTAGATAAACTTTTCTTGAGACTTAGACTGAAAACTATATCAATTTAGAATTTATTCTACACGAACTCTCTACTTAACTCATGCCAATATTTTAAATGCCATAATAATTCGGTCTGTCACGCTTTGACGGCTAAACTACTAAAGCTATTTTAGTGACATTCGATTCGGAATAAGCTTCATCTATGTGAAATATATATTATTATGCTAGATTAATAACATATTTTAAATGTACAACTTCGTAAGTAACCGCAATAATTCGCATTCGTACGCACTTATAGCTACTAATTCTATAAGCCCTTAATAATTTGTTCTACAAGATCAGCCTCTATAGGGTAGGGAGTAATCAATAGTAATTTTCTTGGAAGTGTAATTATCAATGTACTCATGAATGCCGTCTGTTCACTCCATATTGCTATTAGAGTCGATTGAGTGCGCGTGTATCGATGATTGACTTATTGCCAAAGGTACTAACTTTAGATTGATATGAAAACGACTTTAATATACCTAATTCTGATTTGAGTTAACAATACGATAAAAATGTTTATAAAGCTGAATTTGCTAGTGCTTGATCGTAATAGAAAGTTTATTTTGTGTGGCTCTAAGCGGTTTGCAGCGATTTAATTGAAAACTTTGCTCATAAATAAAACGTGTTAATACTATCAAGGATAAAACTAATTAAAATCTGGCACTAAGTCTTTTAGCACCTGCAATAGATCTTATTTAACTCTTTAATTATTATTTTTATCTCAGGCTAACTCGAATCATTGATTCCTCAATAAAACAGATCCTAAACTAGGTATTCTTAATGACCAAATTAGATAAACGACTAGTTTTTGCTCGTGGCTTCGTCCACATGAATATTGACTATTGTGGACGCAGACAAAATTATAGAGTAACCCATGCCCGGTCTATAAGGACCAATCAATGACTTTGAAAAATAACACCGAAATTGGTGCCTTGATTAAGGCGTGATAACGCAACAAACAGACAGACCTCCGAGTTTATAATATCAGTACTAACGGATAATGCTAAACCTGACATCATATAATACGTTTTACAATAAACCTCTAAGACAGAATCAGATCCACTTTGTTCCTTGTGTCCCATATTTTCAAGAACAAACACTGAAAACATAAGTAAACATAAATTGTTAGGGAAATATCCGCGGTTGTGTTTTGTATCCATTCGTTTGTTTAAGGAATGTAAACATTTTGTGTACATTCGATCATATTTTTTTCTCTTTTAATGGATATGGGATTGCATGTGTGTTTTTCGGCTGAGCTTTAATTTACCTAGTTCGTTAGTGTGAAGCGCGTTGCGTATCATGTTGTTTTCGTTGTTTAAGGATGTTTTAGATTACTTTGTTGGTTATACGTTTGTTGTTGTTACGAACTTTAAAACAGTTATCTAACCAATATATTTCTTACTAACTAAGTAGTAGATTAAGTAAGTTTAAGAAATTCTCTAATTTTATAGCAAAACGTTTAAAAACCTGCTATCGAGACCGATTCTCACTTGTTCTTCAAAATTTACAGAAAATCTAAATATATTTTGTTCACCCATCATTCCTTTTCGTATCATCGTATTTTCGGAATATCTTACTGCTGCCACAACTATTTTCACAAACGGAGATAGCACAACCTACTATCAAATGCAGAAAACCCTTACACGTACCAAACAAAAAGAATATTCGGTACTACCCAGGGATCGATAACCATTGCCCGAATGTCCCAGGCCCCACAACCCAGGGGCCCAGCAATAAGATAAGCAAAACAGAAATAAAACTCTCAAAACATCAGACGACAAAAACAAATCTATTAGAAATACTTCATTTGTTTAATGGGAAGGACCGCCATTTTGGCTCAAAGGACCAGAATTCGCTTCCGGAAAAATGTGACTTTTCCTTATTGATAAAATTATTTAAATATTTTGGAGACGAGGTTATGTTCAATAGAGTGTCTTTTGTGATAATCGTGATGGAAATAAATTGTTAATGTATGAAAATGTCTTAGAGTTGTTACTGTTTTTATGTTATTGCTAGCTTTAACCGACTTCCTTCTCGTAAAAGTCCAGTACCATAAAACATTTTGTAAGGAACGTAGACGCTTTTTATTAGTAAAGGAAATTTTGTGACAGGACAAGACCAAAATATAAAATTATTATCTTTTTCCCCGACTGCTCAAGGAAGGTTAACAATAATAGTGTAGACTTAAAAACAAACATACAATAATTATTTCTATTAGACCATTTCAAAAGGCAATTTGGAATATCTTTTCCAAGGGGTACTAGAAGAAATTCCATACATATTTCTTTATCGCTTGTCGTTTTTTTAGTGTAACTTAAATATACTGTCGCATTTGATAACTGCCAACAAAACTGCAGTAAGTAATCTAACATTTTTCCAATTACTTATGTTTATAAATAATAATAATAATAAATATCCTGGGACAACTCACACACGGTCATCTGATCCCAAACTAAGCAGAGCTTGTACTATGGTAACCAGACAACTGATAAACATACTTATATAATTTATAAATACATACATATTTTAGATAAATCACACCCAGACACAAACAAACAATCGTGCTCATCACACAAAGGTTGTCCTGGGTGGGAATCGAACCCACGACCTCCGGCTTAGCAGTCAGTGTCACTAACAACTAGAGTCTAGACCAACAGGCCCGTCAAGTCGTTTGTGTCGGCTTCCAGTCTGACCGAGTCCGATGAATATTAATGCCTATTAGATCCTATTATTTGGTTTACGAGACGCGTGATAACAATGATTACCTAAAATAGTTTTGAACTGGCAACCTCATTCATAAGAGACCTCCTTAACTACTCGGCTATCGTGACACCTGTGAACTGTAATCCATACTTCCATACTAATATTATAAATGGGAAAGTGTGTATGTCTGTCTGTCTGTTTGTCTTTCTTTCACGGCAAAACGGAGCGATGAATTGACGTGATTTTTTGAGTGGAGATAGTTGAAGGGATGGAGAGTAACATAGGCTACTTTTTGTCTCTTTCTAACGCGAGCGAAGTCGCGGGCAAAAGCTAGTAGAAAATAAATCAATTTTAAATGATACCCTCCAAGTCTCAAGAACCTCATAAAACAGCTGACAAAGGATTTATTTTCCACTACATAATCATAAGAATATTGACACCTAACACTGTCTACATAAACAAAAAAAAACAAAAACAGATCTATGAAACGTCACTTATAGGCAGTCATCTGTCAAAAATGTCAGACAAACCATGTCTGAGATCTGCATACGAATGCCTCTATCTTGTTTATGGTAGTCAGATATTTACGACAACGTAAAACAAATCGCCTGTATTCATCAGTTTGGTTCTGAGCGGTATCGGTATTGCGCGGTATTTATGCATCTGTAGCTGAATTTGTATTAACATAATGCGATGGGTTTAGATCAAAACGGATCGACGATATACCTAATAGTATTTGTTTTGACGGATCAAAGAAATTTCGAGACAGAAAGGGCAATAGATGAAATACAAGAAATGGGGACGATGGCGAAAATTTAAATTTATTTACATTTCATGATATTAATATTTTATGTGTTACATTAAACATAGTATTATAGGTGTTACTTTAACCTTTTGACGAACAAGCGACAGCCGGCTTTTTTTTTGGTGAGTGGGAAATCATCAAATGACTTCTCCCGTCCTGGTCGGGGCGGGAGTGCGTGTCAGACTTTTACTGACTAAGTTTGCTATATTTTGACAAAGATGTGTCCTAGGTCCCGTAGTCAGGGTCACTAACCGCTAAACAAGTCAACAATAATGGCAGGCATTGCTTTTCCTTTATAGTAAAACTAGCTGTTCCCCGTGGTTTACCTGCATTATGCTAGGTCTTTGATTATAGCTACGCTCCCGTCGGATAGTGTGATGTTATATAGCCTTATTGATCCTAGTTTACATTCATATTTGAGACAGAATTTTTAAATTGGTTTAGTAGTTTTAAAGTGTCATTACAAAAAAACAATTAAATCTTCCTCTTCATAACTTTCGTATCTATAGATACCGTAGCTTATCCAACGTTAAAATAACGTTACAACGTTATTCTAACATTAAAATTACCGCAGTTATTTCAGTTATACCACAGATTAATAAATAGTTACTACGTAACAGATACTTCACTCCCATACAAAAACGAAAATACCTACGCTATAATTACCTACAAAATCATAATAATAATACCAGCTGTTTGCTGCGAGGAGAAATGTACCATAAGCACGCACAAAGACAGTTGAGATTGCTTTGCCCGCCGTGCGACCCACGTGCGATTGCGTCATCTAGCGAATGTACTAGGGTTGTACGTATGACGATAATGGTAATAAAACGAATGTTTTAGAAAAACAATTATTTTTTTATTTGTTGATCAAATATTTTTTAGTTTAATAAAATGACTGATGCATATTTTTCGTTTCTTGAATTCCCGATTATTATATTTTAGTGTCGAAAATATCCAAAACCGCGTGAATAATTTTAATAAATAATCAAAAGGGAAACAGGAGAATTGGGAAACAGGGGAATTGCACAATAATCACGCAATAATTACGTGGTTTCGGCATTTTGATAGTCAGCGCTGTACCCGTGACGCGCGAGCACTCAGCCGGGCGCGCGACAGCCCGGTGTTCGTTGTATCGTCGACGATACGCGAAGCGGTAGGCATAAAACGCGTGGCCTTGAGCGAGTGACGGACGCCTGGTTATACTGAATATCAGTAGCGTTAGCAAGCGAGGTGTCATGGCGTCGCAAATTAAATGTGCGCGCGTATTTACGTGTGACGTCATTAGCATAATGTATTTCTAGTTACGTGCAGAATCTCGCGTTTGATTCGTTTCGGGCTTTCATTGGAAGTTGGGATTATTTGGCGTAATTTGTGGATGGTTAGTTTACCTGTATTGATGGGAATTTGGGATACTTTGGTTGTCGCGAGTTGTTGAGGTTTAGAGCGCCTTCACACTAGCGTTTGTCCAGCGTAGGCGTCGCGGTATTGCGGCGTTTCCTCTAGAGTCAATTAAACGCTGCGCTAACGCGGTGTGTCTGGGCCGCGTTAGGGCATCGTTGCGCAAACGTTTACCGAACGCCTACGCTGGACAAACGCTAGTGTTAAAGCGCTCAAATTGCAACCTTAATGGCCGAATTACGAATCGTTACTTAACTTTAAACAATAGCAACTTAACAGCCGGCTGTCGCTTGATCGTCGAAAGGTTAAGGCGCTCTCAAATTGGTTGCTGTCCTTACTTTATCCCTTTAAGTGATAAAGACAGCAACTGATTTAAGAGCATCTTAAAATTGAGTGACGTTTGAGTATACAACCATTAGCCGTTAATTCAGTTTCTTGCCTCTAAGGAGCTATGCACATTTATTCATCTCTTTCTTTCAACGACCAACCGACAGCCGGCTGTCGGGCTGCTATTGTCGTTCTATTGTGTCTCAAATCACGTGTGTTCGAAGGATTAAATTTTGTACAGTTCGAATTCAGACATAAAATATTGTTGATTGGTGATTGAAGCTCGTACCTTTAGTACGAAAAGAGGCTTTAACCGATCAGTAGAATAATAAGCTATTATTATTTAACAGTTTCTTTATCCACATTTCCTGCGTGTGATAGCAGCTCTTATCTTGACAGGTTGATATGCAAAGAGGGCAGCGAGTGGCATCCACCTAGCGCTGATAACATCTGCTTAACACCTGGGTTCCTTTGAGTCCGTTACTTTGTACCTACCATACGGTCTTAGGGTTCAGTGCTTGTTTTAAAAAAGCGAAGTTTTTATAGGATTAATTTGTTGTCAGCCTGTGTATGTCCGTTATTGTTTTGTGAAGGTATCAAGTTAAAGTTATGTAGGTGTTAAATTTTTTAAAGTCGTATAAATCTTCGAAGTTAACTAACAAAACACAAACAAACACAACAGCATACATTCCAGCTATAAGTAATTTCTTACAGCACAAGTTAAGGGATTTTGACATAGTGTCATTGAATTAGTCTTACTTGTGGGTGTGACATATGGTGTATTAATTTAAAAAAAAAAAAGAAAAATAAAAAGTTTTAATTAAATAATCATAAAACCCAACTGCAATTTCGGAAGCTGTTTTTTTTTACATGAGCAGAAAGTAAGCCACCGAATTCCAAGATTTCAGTTAGATTTTTTTAATTATTATTTTTTAATTTCAAAAATATCAGTTATATTTTTTAATTAATTAATTGTTTTTAAGGTAAGTATTAAAACCGTTAAAGGATTGTTTTTTGTCACAGGTTTGACAGGCTATCGCTGTATGTAAATCATTCGTATCAGTTGTGCCATTTAGGCTAGAGGTCGATTCTTACTTAGTTGGAAAAAAGCTAGGCAGAAAACTGACTGTTTTCTTATACTAGAGTACATAATATAGCCATAATAGGATTAACGGACTTTTTTGACCTACAGTTTCTACGGAACCCTCCGTGCGTGTCTACGATTCGCACATGTCTGTATTTTTTAAAGAACGTTGCCCCTAAAGTTCTTTGTACTATAAGTGTATTTACAAATAATTATATTAAACTAAACTAAAGGCAAATATCTAGTCTCGCATTAATACATTATATTTTTTTATTTTGTTCCTTGTTGGGATCAAACTCGCGTTACGCAACGCAGCTGGCGATCGCTCAGGGAATGTGCCATAGGTGGTTACGGAATGTTTATAATAGTTACCGTGACCCCGGAACGTAAAAGGCAACCGAAGGAACATGAGTGGGTTTTAGTTAGTAAAAGTCTGACACGCCCTCCCGCCGCACCCAGGATGGGAGACGTCATTTGATGATTTTCCATTCCGCAAAAAAAAACAATGTGCCATAGGTGTCGATAGTGAACAACTTTAGTTTTTGAAACAGTATGATTAATACAATTAAGGATTGGCTCTAATAAAGAAATTAAAGAGTATTTAATTTAATTATCGCGGAAAACAGTTTATTTTTGTCATCGAGTTAACGCATCTGTCTAGCATAACCTTTAAGGAGCTACAACCAATTTTCTCTTTCAAAATTAGTGACAGACAGCATACTAATAATTTTTTATTTCTCCTCGGGAATTTGTTATAACCTTTTGTCTCAAATTCCTAATAACAGACAACTTACAATTATGTCCGGAATCTGTTATTCTTTCGCGAATTTGAATATTACGACGCTATTGGTAACCTGAAATTTCTTTTCAGAACTAGTTTGACACTATTGTAAGTATCTATTAGAGCGAGCTTATAATTAAATTAGAATTTTTTTTTTAGAAAAGTACACGAGAAACTGGTTACAGGTGTCTGTGATAATTTTATTTCATGGCTTGTTATCTAATCAATGAAATGAAATGATATTTTTATAATCCGGTATTTTACACGATCATCAATTGACGTACTTTTTATGAGCTGTCAAAACGCGCTTCTCCTATAGATTTTGTATAGAAATGTCACCTTATGAGGTCACTAATTTAACAACTAACCTGACTAACTATATGTTGATTTCAAAGCACCTATAAAAATATTTATACAGCAAATTGAAAATGAAACGCATTTTTTGAGCTAAAATTCAGAGAGGTTTTATAGAAAGTGTCTTTCATTAATTGGTTAATGTAAACCTTTGAATAATAATTATCATACCAGCCTATAACTCTCCCACTGCAGGGCAAAGGTCTCTTCTTGCATAAAGAAGGCACGAGCATGGATCACCACGCTTGCTCAAGGGGGATTGGCGATTTCGGACTTATATTTACTACAAGTCCAGGTTTCCTCACTATGTTTTCCTTCACCGATGGCTGTGATATTCAAGATAATCTTTAGAAAGTACATATGAATTGAAAAAGTCACATTGGAACTTGCCCGGATTCGAAACCACAACCTCTTGCACGAGAGGCGGGTGCCTTAACAAACTTAAAATATTAACTTTATTTATTAGCTTATTAACCTTTTTGCTTAGTCAGGTACACAAAAGCTGCTAGCATCAGGTATCGTAAGTAGAGTTAGTGTAAGAGCTTGTTAAAGCAAGCATCACGCCGGTTCCCAGTGGGGTCGGCAGAGTGGAACGTTACGCGATAGTGCTTTGTTTTTAGATTACAAGATAATGAGGTGCGTTTTAATGGAGATATGGAGTTAGTTGAGTTAGAATGGGAATATTTTACTTTTAATTGTGTTTTATAAACTAGATGTAGACGTGGTTTTACTTATTTGATCTTAGTGTAACGAAAATAAGCATTCTAAGACTACTTTCATTTCACGCTATATATAGCATATAGTATGAAATAAAAGTGCATTATGTCCGACATGACCTTGTAAGGATTTTCGTGTAAACTTTAAATGCATTGTTTAGTAGAATTGATGATATTCGTAGCAGGAAAATATAAAAACTAGCCAACTCGATGAATTATGCCCGATAAAATTCATGAATTTATGCAAAAAACACATAGCAAAAACACGATGAAATCCCATTTTTGATCGGAATTCTCAGTTTTTTCTCTTCACAAGAACTTTTCTCAAAATAGGACAAACATTTGAAATAATAAATGTCGAATTGGATCAACTGTTCTAGATTTTTTCGCTTGGCAAAACATTAAGCGATTAAGTTTTGTTTATATAAAAATAAAGAATAGATAGTTTAGTGATATCCAAGGACAATATTGAAAATTTATTGAGACGAGGACGATCTCTGGTCTGTTTATTGTAAATATATACTTGTTTACCTAGAAAAAGAAAGCTAGATAACTTAGTATTATGTATTAGGTCAAGGCCGAACCGTGGGTGTTGCAAACGGTGACAAATCGAATTATGTTAATAACAAAACGATAGGAACAGAGATTGAGCGCCTGTTTTTCTGCCAAGAGTCAGTCGACGTGAAGAAAATAAACCTAAGTTGTAAATTAAGGGGAAATTTCTTGGAATAAATAAAATAACAATATTGTTGCTTGAAAGCCACGCACAAGGCTTTAGCTATTTTGAACCTATATTTATTTCAAGTCCAGGTTTCCTCAGGTTTTCTTTCACCAATGTCATTGATGTCCATGACCAAGTTTTAAGGTTCTCATAAAGGAAGTTATGCGCTTGAATCTGGAAAAATACTAATGTGACTTTTAATTGTATTTACTTTTATTTACTATTATATTTTAATTGTAGTGTTTTTCCTTTTTTTTAAGTATAGTAATTTAGTTTGTAAATATTGTATATATTTTGTGTTACTTAGAAAAACTTGAATAAATTGCTTAATTCATATTCATTAATTCACTAATGTGACTTGTCTAAAAACCTCAATATCATTTGGCCGACGTTTTATCGCCTATCTTGGACATGTCATGTCATTCCGTGCGAAATAGTTTCATAGATCTTGGATAGCTGATATACTTAGTCAAAAGTCAGAATTTCTGACTACCAGTCTAACTGATTGCTATCTCTATAAGGCGTTATAGAGGTCAATAGAGATGTACGTTTTGGAACAGGCAATTAGCGTCACTTTTTTTTCAGACTGACCGACCGACTCTTTGACAATTTATAAGTGCCCGTAAATGGTCTAAGTAAAATAAACGCATTGATTTTCAATCCGCTCTATTGAAAACACTAGTACCTATTCAATTTCCTCCGGTAAAACTTAAAGCCAATCCTAACCTAGTTAGGAATAGAAAAGGCTGGGGAGATGATGATGATTGCTTCAGCGTTACAACCAAAAACTAACCACTATGAAGTGTCGCATATAAATACACAAGCTTTTTCCCGCGACTTCGTCCGCGTGTAGTAATGGTTCCCGTTCCCGGAAAATTTCCGGGATGAAAACTATCCTATGTCCTTTCTCGGGTTCCAGACTATATCTGTACCAAATTTTATTTAAATCAGTTCAGTGGTTTAGGCGTGAAGAAGAGACAGACAGACAGAGTTACTTTCGCATTTATAATATTAGTATGGATTCAAACTGGAACAACACTAACAAAAACATCCATAAAAGCTTCTTTTCTCTAGAAAGCACAGAAAATAAGCAGGATTATAACAATATTAGTGGGTGAAAGCGAGTTATGAAGTATAATTATTCAGGGCGGTGTCACACCGCGCGCCATTAATATCAGTCCATCGCCTGTCACGAGCAAACCCGACCTCCCTTTTTGTATAATTTTGTAAATTGAGGGGTTTTTTTATTGAGGAACTAGCTTTTGGCCGCGATTTTGGGTAAGATGTTGGCGGTCATGGAAAAAGTGACCCATTCCTGTTTTGGAATTTAAATTTACATCGTACCAAATTTCATCAAAATTGGTTCTGTGGTTTGGCTGTGAGTGTGTGAAACAGACCGACTGACAGATAAATAGACGAGAGTTTGATATTAATGACTTTAGGATATGTACTTTTTGCCCCGCAACTTTGTCCGGAATGTGGGTATAACTTTATAACGAACCAAATACTGTCAAAATCTGTTCAGTGGTTTAGCTGTAAAAGTGTAACTGTCAAACGGACAGACAGGGTGACTTTGACATTTACAATTTTAGTATGCGTAAATGTCAGCTATATCTTGTCTTGGAGTTCAAGGTCACCAAATGACGCCATAATCACGGGTAGTGTTTTAGCGTTGAGAATGTAACAGATGGACAATAAGGTAGAGGTATGTTTTTTGCATTTATAATGGAACGGACAATATGTCACAAGCTTTTTCATATTGTTATTTTCATATACAATCTGCCGTTTATATAATTATATACGGCGTAAACGCTTGGAGGCTAAGGCAAAATGTCAGAGAAATCCGACTCGGATAGGTTAGGTTAGAACCAAAACCTAACCTATCCTTTTTATTAAACCACCCAGAGGTCATCATTTGCCGATTTACGCCGTATATAAAATGCTTGCGACAAATATAACTTAAAACAACAATAACGTAAATGCTCCTATTACCGCCAGTTTTAGGTGTCTCAGGATTCACTTAAAAAAAATAGATATAAGCTGTTATGTTAGGGAAGATGTTATAATTTATAATTAATCTTTACAAAGTATTCTTTGCTATTCAGTTCTTAAATTCAATATTCAATAACACAATAGTTACAAAATAATTATTTTACCCAAAAGAGAAGTTGATTCTATTACCGACCCATTGAATGCGGCAAGATTCTATTAGCGATTTTTCTGCTTCTTTTACCGACCCATACAAAGTGGTCACTTCTACTATAGTATAAAATAAAATAAAATCGTTTTTAAGGTATTTTATGGTGTTGTTTACTTTGAAGTAAGTGTTACATTAATAATCTATAAGTAAGTAATTATTGGTGTAAATATTCGATGGTGAAACGAATAAATAATATAAAATCATAATATAACAATAGTTATGATTTCCCTTGTAACGCAGTGTTATCATTGATATGCTATGAATAACAGGTTTATGAAGTTTCGTATATGCTGGTCTCTTCATTTATAAGCCCAGCTTCTAGTTGACCAGAGGCGTCCCTACTGCTTGCGCTTCTGCTTTCTGGTACAAACTTTAAAGAGATTATAGAATTTAATAAAATATTACATGAATTATACATAGATAATGCCATGAATTAAACAGGAAAGTAAATTTTATTTTACATTAATGATATGGCCTGTGACAAAATCTCTCAAAACGTCACGTATGCAAGAAATAAGCCAATTTCATCAAAAATGGACATTTTGTTTTTGTGTTAGTACTTCAATATTACCAAAAATATCCTCACAGCTGTGAGTCGGTAATAGAATCAAGTACGAAGGTTACAATATTCTATTAGCGACCAATAAAAATAATAATAAATAGATCGAGTTTGACACTAAAACTTAAGAAATAGCTATGTCGTTAATAGACCTAACAAAGTAAAATAATTTTAAGAATTGAATAAGAAAAAATTATAATCAAATAAGTTAGTTTATAATAGATATTATTTTAAAATACTAAACGTTCTCAAAATTTCAACAACGCCATGGGTCGTTATTAGGATCAAGTTTTAAAATTTGAATTCTATTACCGCTTTTTATTAAAACATGATTTTATAACACAAAAACCAATTAAAAGTATTATTTTAAGAATTAGTTTAGAAAACGAATATATGCGTTACAGTTGTAATGTGATAGCAAGAAGACTAATCAATTTTTAGTGCGTTAATTTCCTTAAGCAATATTCAGGTGTACTTACGTGGCTGGAGGCGTGACACTATGAAACTTGCGTCCGTTTCGGGCGCTTCCCAATTATTGACTAATTATTACTTTCACTGGCTATTTAAACACACAAACTTTGCTCTTTTTGTTTTAAAACAAAATTATGTAACTAATTTTTAAAGTATGACTTTTCTGGAACCCTACATTATGTATAATATGAGTGATTTAAAATTAGATCGTTAATAGAGTACACATTTTAGGGGGTCGTTAATAGGAGCTTTTACGTTAGTTACTAAATACTTGACCTAAAAGATGCACAAACTAATCACCAAATAATGAATGATGTAACCAAATTTTTGTAATCTATTGATTTTTAAAAGAGTGTCCATGGAGTTTCTTGCTCGCTCTTCTCCATGAGACCTACTCCTTGGAACGAGCAACTAGCTTCATTTTTCTGACAGACTGACACCTTGACGATTCAAAAGTACCTGTAAATGATTTATTTGAATAAAATAGTTTTGAGTTTGAGTTTGAGTTTGAGTTTGCCGTATCAAAGGACCAGTTGACCTATAAAATAAAATGAACATCAACTCTTGTCGTATCTGTCATTCCTCTAGTCTTTGTCACAAACACGAAAGGATTCCAGTTGGATGATCCCTCAATGTTATTATTTGTTATTTTAAAAGTTAAATTAGATTCAGACTTTGTGGTGTTTGCTTTAAGATATTAAATTCGATGCAGCCGATGTTTACGAGGAACATTGAGTTTATTTTTGTTTGTTTTCGAAGTTTATTGATAGACAAGTCTGACAAAGTTTCGGTTTAAAAGGGTCTTGATCGTGTCTTGTTAAAAGGAAAACCATTATGAGCTATTAATATAATAAAAGTGATCAATCGTTTATGCTTTGACAGCACGGTTGGCGGAGTGGTTAAGAGATTGGCTGTTCCGCTGCGTGTCGTAGGTTCGATTTTCTCACGGAACAAATATCTTTTTGACATAGTTGTCGGGGGCAAAATATTAAGTACCTTATTTTTTTAGTTGATAACTTTTTGAACTCGGTTTATATGTTCTATGTTTTGAATTATCACACCGGCTGCTGTGTGAAATAAAAAAAAATATATCCTTGGACAATTCACACACGGTCATCTGATCCCAAACTAAGCAGAGCTTGTACCACAGCTTGTACTATGGTAACCAGACAACTGATAAACATACTTATATAATTTACAAATATATACATATTATAGATAAATTACACCCAGACACAGAACAAACAATCACGCTCATCACACAAAGTTTGTCCTGGGTGGGAATCGAACCCACGACCTCCGGCTTCGCAGTCAGGGTCACTAACCACTAGACCAACAGGCCCGTCAATAAATGTTTTTTCTTTCTTTCTCTCTTTGTATGACTTACACTGGAGATTTATGTACGTGAATATAATATACCATACAATAAATACTTCTAGTGTAAAGCTACGTTTCTGTTATGTAAAGAAAGAAAATGTTTATTCTGTAAATAACTGCTATTCCGAGGTTCCATCGGCAAGCTTAGAAAAAAAGTATTTGTCATTGTCCAACCTTATGAATGGAAATGCATAAAGCATCGTGATTAACCGTGTTCTATCTCTTGATAATAGTTTAATATTTATAAGTATATGCTGTAATTAATAAAGTTGTTGTTTAATAAATTAAATAGAACAACCAATTAATCCGCTGGCTTTTTCCTTATTTAGGGTCATTCCTCCTGAGATTCGCATCAGTATTAGTGATTTTATGTATCTTGTTATAAGTAGTCGGCATATAAATATGAATGCTCCGTCCTATAAATATTACTATAGCTACCTGTTTCCTGCTGCTTCACTTGCCAACATTGGTACAAATCTATTTCACCCCGTTTCGGGTTCGGTTCGTTATAAAAATAAGCTACTGTCCAAAGGACATCATTCAAATTTTCATACTAACAGATCCAAACTATCCATACTAATATTATAAATGGGAAAGTGTGTCTGTCTGTCTGTCTGTCTGTTTGTCTTTCTTTCACGGCAAAACGGAGCGACGGATTGACGTGATTTTTTAAGTGGAGATAGTTGAAGGGATGGAGAGTAACATAGGCTACTTTTTGTCTCTTTCTAACGCGAGCGAAGCCGCGGGCAGAAGCTAGTTTAAAATAATTCGCAATTGCTTGGTCACACTTACCGTACAACTATTACTATGGGCTCAACCCCTTAACTGCTTTATGTAATTTTATCGTTGTGGTATGTGAGATGTCGCCCCAAAAAAATTTAGTCACTACTAAGAAAAGGCAGCTACGGGGTTAAGATCATAGTAGTCGTCCTTGCCGGGGTTGCGGAATAGTTATAATAGTTACCGTGACCCCGGAACATAAAGGGCAACTGAAGGAACAGTTGTGGGTTTTAGTCAGTAAAAGTCTGCGGTCACGCGGTCCCGCTGCACCCAGGACGGGAGAAGGCATTTGATGATTTCCCACTCTCCAAAAAAAAAACGTAGTAGTCGTTGTAGGTATGTGTGACCTAAATGTTAGAAATAATTTTAGGTCTGGCAAATTTTTATTTAGACCATAATGCCTGATGTTTTTCCACGTTTCCAGCGTAGTATTTTCGGCTGTTTGGCTGGCGTTAATATCGTCACGAAGACTTCTTTACTAACTTTACTGGGAATACCTTTCCTAGCTGATATTATTACAGAAATAGCTTAAAAATGTTTTAATATAGATTTCAAGTTGCCAAATATACTTTAATACGAATTCAACGACTAACAATTTGTTTGAATCGCTTCGGCACATCGTTTGAGACCGTTTATTTTTATAATCCTACATATTGGCTTTTCTACTATTTTCTATGTAGGTAAATAGTCTAGGAAACCTATATTTAGATGTTCTATTTTGGTATGCTTAGATATAAAAACTTCTTTTTCAACGGGAATCATGTAAAATATCTGAAATTCCTGAACGCTGATTGTTCAAAATCTGTTTGGTATTAATAACTTCAAAAAAGAGGAAATTCTCATTTCTTCTTATGTGTGTTTTTGTAATGTATTGTGAATCTATTTGTAAAATATTTTTTTATTTGAAATGTTGCACTTTCGCGGTGATACCAAAATGATTTTGTAAATACCTGATGACCTTTAGAGATAGACAATCTAACCGCTCAGAGTAATTGCGGAATAGTTCTAATAGTTACTGCGGCCGCGGAACATAACAGGCAGACGGGTTTTAGTCAGTAAAAGTTTGACACCCTCCCGCTCCGCCTAGGACGGGAGAACTCATTTGATGATTTCCCACTCATAAAAAACCGCTCAGAAGAGAAAAGTTTCCTTACAAACAAAACCATCCTTAGGACAATAACTAAATAGAAAGTGTGTTGTTTGTTATTGAGGATATTGTTCAAGAACTGATGTGCCTCTATCTCTGCCCATCCCCTAAAACAAACAACCGTAATGTTATAATATCGTGAACACAACTAATTCTGACGCCTTATTCAGGATTAAACAATAATTAACGTTCAATGTTGAAGCCAGGAATCCGTGAATAATTAAATTAACTCAGTACGCAGGTTCTAGATATTACAATATTGTAAATCTTTATTAATAAAGTTTCTGGGACAGCTCACACCTGGCCATCTGATGCCAAGTTAGGCAGAGAATGTGGTATTCCTACTAGTAACCAGAAAACTGATATACATAGATACTTATCATTAACTCCCTAGCCTTTTCCCAACTATGTTGGGGTCGGCTTCCAGCCTAACCGGATTCAGCTGGATACCAGTGTTTTACGTGAAGCGACTGCCTATCAGTCCTCCACAACCCAGTAACTGGGTGACGTGGTATCTCTTGGTTAGACTGGTCAAACTTGCTTCTGACTACTAGTAACGACAGTCAAAGTTCTACGAATGACAACCGAGACCAACGGCTTTACGTGCTTTCCGAGGCACGGGATGAGATGATCATTTCAGATACGTCCAAGATAAACTTTATAAAGTACACAATTGTGCCGATTCTCTTATTCACAAATTAACGTAAACTTTCTCTTTCCATTTAATTAAGAAAAGGACAAAAGTAAAACATTACTTGAGTCCTGTCAAATTTAAACACTCCAAAGACAATTTAGACGCGATTAAAAACATGGCGACTAAATATACGCTAACCTTTCTTCAGGCGCTCTTCAGGCGCTGTCTAATTTGACAGGATTAAACTAAAACGTATCTTCTGTCCTTTTCTTTAAGTAAGGAAAAGAGAAAGATGCATTTAACTTAAACTTAGTTAAGTTTGTTAACAAGAGAATCAGCACCAATATACATTTTTTTTTTAATTACTTTTCATCCAGACACAAAAAAAAACCACCACGCTGATCACACAAAGTTTCTCTTGAGAATCGACCAAGACCTCCGGCTTAGCAGTCAGGGTCACTAACCACTGGACCAACAGGCCATGAAGCGACCTATTTCTGTCATGTTGAGTTGTCTCCCGACACTTATTGATTCCTGGTCGAAGTGAATGTGGGTAAAAATAGACGTGTGTGTGTTTTGTTGTATTTGTAAATTCAATTGATGGCTCGGCTTAGTACTTGTTTCGGCCGGTCCGGTCGAAACAGTTTTTTTTCTTATTTCGTATAATATGTTTTTAATACCTTGAACTAGCGTGATTCGAGTTCGAGACACAATAGAAAGACAACAGCAACGCGATAGCCGGCTGTCGCTTGGTTGTCAAGAATTTAATTGAAGAAGTATATTGTACAGTCAGAATGAAAATTCTTTTCATTCTCACTTTACGAAATTAATTAATGTAGCAATTTTTTTACTAAATAATATGTTTTGTAAGAATAAACAAGCGACAATAAACTTCCTCGATTTTGCATTAAGATCTTTATTCCTAAAATTTGCATAATCCATCCATTTATTTAATTTAGAAAATGAATTTAACTTAATTTACTCCAAAAACATTATTTTTAGCTTTCTGCTTGTGAAAGTTTCTTCCATAAAAATAGGTTCAACCGTTTCACAGACTAGCCGAAACAAACATACAGCCACCAAAAAAATAAAACTCTGAATATCCTTCCATATGCATTCAGTAAAACGCTATTATTTTGACATACACGTCAACATTTGTATCTGTATAGTTAGAATGCACTTTAACTGATGGTGTCAGTTGACGTGGCTCTTCGCTCCGTGGGGAGATGGGATGATGATGATTGAAGATTGATGGTTGAATTGATGAGATGATGGGAGTATTAGGGTCCGTTCACACAGACCGGCTCGGAGAGAAGAGCAGATTGTTATCACGTTGAAAACAGAGTTTTTAGTATTTGAAGTAAGGTTTGTATGTGCACTGCTTTTGGCATTAAGAATGCTTGAAGGCGCTTGGTGTGAAATAATAAGAGGAGCTGACCGGCTCCGATCGCGTACACTTTCTCGATCGTGCAGCCGTTTGGATCCGATTGCAGGCTCTTTAACGCTTGCGCAGGCGATCGGCTCCGACTGCGTGCTCTTTCTCGCTCGCGCAACCGAGCGAAAACTTGGGCTGTGTGGAATAGTGGTACTGCTTTTGAGTGTATACACCACACTCACACACAGGCTGAACACTTGTGGCACTCGGCACCAGGCTGCAGACAATCCATGGAAGCTATGCCGACCCTGGATCGTAAACTGACCAGACGCCTTCTGCAACTGGACAGACCTAGTCTGCGCCTGTTGACGGGGACCATAACAGGACACTGCTCACTCTACAAACATTTCCACAACCTAGGTATCACAGATAGCCCTCTTTGCAGAGCGTGTATGGATGCCGAGGAGACGGTCGCGCATGTACTTCTTGAATGTACAGGCGTGACCGGAAGTGCGGAAACTAAACCTCCCAGAGGGAGGTCCATGATGAAGATGAGTGTATACACCCGGCTCCGAGCGCATCCGACCGGCTTCAGGTGCATCCGACCAGCTCCGAGCGCATCCGACCGGCTGCGAGCGTACCCGACAGGCTGCGAGCGCATCCGACCGGTTCCGAGCGCATCCGCTTTCAGGCGACCTATGTGAAATAGTAGGCGGCTCCGCTACGACCAACTCCAAGCGTATTCGATCCGGTCTGTGTGAAAAGAAAAATGCGCGCCGATGCTCTCCGAGCCGGTCTGTGTGAACGGACCTTTAGGGTATAATGGGTTAGAGTGAGTGATTGGCTGCTGGTTGTTGGTTTGGTGCATCGGTTTTGGAGAATTGGTAGTCAGTGTATGTAGGTACTCTGTATTGCAATGTTATGAAGGTTGTAAGGGGCAATCTTTGTCTTTAGATAAATTATCCTTGTAGGAAATATTTATTGGTTCAAGTTTTGTGCACCTTACGAAGGTGGAATTAATTACTTAAGACACTAATTACTCTACAAGTTTATTAGGGTGGTGCAGAGATTATATGGCAGATGCATTTTTACTACTACGTACTATAAGTCGTAACCACTCTGGTTTTTAAAACCCATAGTAATATTATAAATGCGAAATTAACTCTGTCTGTTTATCTGTCTTGCTCTCACGCTAAAACTACTGAATCGATTTGAATAAAATTTGGTACAGGGATAGCCTAAAGCCTGAGAAAGGACATAGGATAGTTTTTATTCCAAAACACCCACGAGAACAGAAGCTACGCGGGTAAAACCACGGGGGACAGAATAGATAGTATAGCAAAAATATATTATACTAGCTGTCCCCTGCGGTTTCACCCGCATTTTTCGTTACTGCTCCGCTCCAGGGGGTTGTAGCGTGATGGTATATAGCCTATAGCATTCCTCAATAAATGGACTATCTACCACTGAAAGAATTTTTCAAATCGGACCAGCAGTTCCAGAGATTACCCCTACAAACTTACAAACTTACAAACTTACAAATTTTACCTCTTTATAATATTAGTATAGATTATTCTCAAGAACGAATACTATGGCGCCAACGTTAATGTTAAATGCACATGAACACATTAATTCGTCTCAAACAAGATAAATTCCTTGTGTATCTGTCACAGGTCATTCCATTTCTCCTAAACATTAACACCAATGTGTTTCCTGCATCACGCTGCTATTGAAATGAGGTCGACAGAAATATATCATTATAATTTGCGGTCGGTGCACCCAGGCCGGAATCTGACCCGGTTTCTAACTAAATGGAATCTCGAAACCAGATTCATTGATGGTTTGTTTCGGAGATACGTGCTGCTAATTGCAGGGTTAAAGTTTGATGTCTAGATGGGGTAAAAAAGTTAATATGTATTTTTGACATACTTACTTACATGAAGTTGCAGTTTTCATTGTAACCAATGAAAACTCAAAGTATTTTTTTTTACTATTACATATGAGCTTGCTCTTGGTTCCAGACTTGCCCGAGGGCATAGACGGGGCCTACGATGGAGCGAGCTCACCCAAAAGATGCCTATGCACTCGTCTCTTGAATACATCCGGGTTATATGCATTTGGGAACACAGACGCCGGCAGGGAATTTCATTCTTTTGCGGTAGTGCAGTATATTATAGTAGAAACGACAATTAAGTCACATTTTGATTAGATACATTGTAAAGACAGGAAAAAATAAAAACTATGTGTGTTTTGTTCATCTTAAAACACTCTTCAGTTTTTTACAAGAACAGAGAACTGAAATTATATTTTATAGTCATAATCGAGTAGCTTTTCTTAAAATTTCTATCACATTCGTGTTCAAATTTCTTCGGAATAATAGCCCATTTCTGACCGCTCCTTTGAAGAATGTAAAGATCTTGTTTTAAAGTAAATAAAAAACTCAATAGATAACTACTACACTACCGATGGTTGACTGGTAGAGAATGCCTAAGGCATTAAGTCCGCCTCTGTACATAAATTTTGTGCATAAAGTGTAAATAAATAAATACAACAGTTACAAACCAATAGCTACTAAAATAAATCGTTAAAAACGCCACAGTCGTCGGGTCTGTTACAAATATAAGTTTTTGTTTATTTACATCAACTAAACAACTAGTACTCTTTCCAATAGAAATATATAAAATAAAATAAACATTTTGTATTTCATTGCAGTGTATGTACCGCTTTGATAGCGCGTGTACGCACATATTCTATAAAACTGCTGACACAATACATTTCATTATTCAAGTTTTTTTCGTCTCTATTGTAAAATGTTTACGGAATTTATTTGTTTGGAGTTTTAGAAAATTCAAAAGGCTTGATGGCTGCTATGTGGTATGTGGCCCTGACTGCTAAGCTGATGTCGTGGGTTCGTTTCCCAATCAGGACAAGCTTTGGGTCATGAGCATGATTGTTTGTTCCGTGTCGGGGTGAAATTTATCTACAACTAGCTTTCCCCCGCGGTTTCACCCGCGTTATATCAGATTTTTGGTTACTAAAAAAAGAAGATAAAAAGTATTCTATGTCCGTCCCCAGGTCCTAAGCTATAACCCCACCAATTTTCAGCAAAATCGGTTCTTCCGTTCTTGAGTTATAAAATGTGTAACTAACACGACTTGCTTTTATATACAGGGTGTCCCACGGCAATGCCACATGGAGGTAAAGTACCTTAAATATTGTAGATAGAACATTTTACTGAAAGAAGACATTATTTGAATTTTGAAAACATTTTGAACTGCATTCATAGATATTTAAATAATTACATAGTTGAACCGGGAATCGAACCTGTTACTCGAGAAAATTAATCAGCATGTAGTTTTGTCCTACCGATCGAAAGGCTTCATCACAAGGATTATTTTTTGCTAAATAACATAGTGTCAAAAATAAAAGAAAGACATAAGAAAGACATAAATTTTAACATTTTTAATACAAAATTAGTCAATTTTTCAAATGCTCAAAACTAGTCCCTTCTTCTTGAATACAGTGATAACTTTTGATTATTTCGTTCCCTGACGATTTTTTGGTCTTGTTGTGGTGGATATTTATTTATTTAAATGATGCGTATTACTCAAGTGGGTAGATTAATTAGTAATAAGTACTTAGTTATGATTGTCAATTGTATGACCTTACGGCAATGAAAGCTTATAACTTTTCTGAACAAAATTTTACATCAAATGTTAAAATTCACGGTCTTCCTTTTATTTGTGACACTATGTTATTTTGCAAAAAATAATCCTTATGATGAAACCTTGCGATCGGTATGATAAAAACACAGGTGATTATTTTTTCTCGTGGAACAAGTTCGATTCTCGGCCCAACCATTTAATTATTTGAAAATCTATGAATGCAATTTAAATTGTTTTTAAAATTCAAATAATGTCTTATTTCAGTAAAATGTTCTATCTACGAGATTTAAGGTACTTTCCTTCCATGTGGCATAGCCGTGGGGCACCCTGTATATATACTTAGATATGTATATATTTATAAATTATATAAGTATGTATTTCAGTTGTCTAGTTACATAGTGCAAGCTCTGCTTAGTTTGGGATCAGATGGGCGTGTGTGAGTTGTCCAAAGACATTTAAATTATTTATTTTATTTTTAATTATTAGTTTCACAAACATACCTCTGCAGATATAGTTTTCGACAAAATCTCTGAAATAATTTAGGAACATGAATTTCGTTCGTGTAAACATTTTAGTTTGACGAAATTAGAATAGTCTGTAATCTGTTTTCCAATTTAAACGGACCGAGGGTTTAACATGACGTATTTTCGGACTGTGATACATTTGCAATTAAAATTATATTTATTTACTGTATTAGTTTACGGGAAGTTGTGGGTTGCCGAACAAGTAAAAATGAGACCCTTTCAATTCCTAATATTTATCAACAACATATATCTCGCAGTAGTTTAGTTTACAAAAGAAAACTATTTGGTTTGACACGATATGTCAAAATTCTTTCTCAAGTAGCCTAATCGACTGGTAAATAAATTAATTAGAATGTCTGTATCTAAATGATACTAGGCGTATTTTTGGTCTTGAATAACCCGCTAGAAGATGAATCTACTCATAAAAACAAACAACTTTCATTATGAAAACAACTCTAAAATCACGAAATAAATATCAGCTGTTTCTAATAAACGTTCAATGCCCTCCCGACCATAATGTATGAAACAGCTGATATTTGTTCCGCGATTTCTGTCGGTTTCAAAATAAAAGTTGTTTGTTTTAATGAGTAGAATCATCTCCTAGAGGGTTATTCAAGACGTGACAGGACCTTCAAAAGAGGCAGAACCTGCACTTCTTCCTCTTTCTAAGTGGTAGAACTTCCTTAGATAAGTACCTTCACAAATGCTAACTAATATAACACGACGCGCGTAAACTGTCGCGCGGAAATAAATCGCAGTGGCGTCAACGCGCGTATGTTTGTGTAAGCGTTAGGCAGTGTCTAGGGTTTATAAGTCTGATGAATAGCTCTCGGGCCTAAGCCATTAATCAGACATAATACTTACAAAGGACGGCCTTTTTCACACATTGTAAACATAGAACTAGGTCAAGTGTGAGTTGGTGTAGGATTTATTTGAAATATAATCTAAAGTAATTAATAAAAACTATTAAATCACTAGCTTCTGCCCGCGGCTTCGCTCGCGTTAAAAAGAGACAAAAAGTAGCCTATGTTACTCTCCATCCCTTCAACTATCTCCACTTAAAAAATCACGTCAATTCGTCGCTCCGTCTTGCCGTGAAAGAAAGACAAACATACAGACAGACAGACACACTTTCCCATTTATAATATTAGTATGGATATAAACAGTATACACAATAGCTGAAACATTACACATATAGTTCCTAAATTCACAAAATAAACAAGAGAAACAAGACTTACTTCAGCAAAATGTTTCATGACATAGGTAACGCTGAAGAGAATTCTTAATAATTCTTAGAGAGTTAGTATGCTTCAAGAAATAAATGTTTGCTTGTTTGTGTTGTAGGAACGGAGTAAAAAAGGGCTGATTTGTAGCTTTTCAAGTAAATAATTAACACAACACAATGAACACCATACTCACAAAAAATGTGCTGCATATTATGGGTAATATAATTATTTTCTAATACATTACAGGAAAATTATACATAGTATACAATCTAAATAACATTAACACCGTCTTTCAATCAACTAAGCCAACCCATAACCACATCAACTGGTCACAGTAAAAGAAACTAAATATCACCGAAACTAACACACATTCGCACTATAAAAATATGAATAATTTCACCTACATTCGTATTCCGACGCCGGCCCGTGTGAACCCGGCACTACACTCACATTTAGCCACGCTTGACCTAAATACCGTGTGCGCTCGCCTTTACACAAAACGCTTCGTGAACAACTTGCCTTAGAAAATTTTGTTTTGTTCAGGATAAGTACTTTGACATGTGAGGAGATAGTTTTAGTTGCTGTATTTTAGACCTTAAGGATATTGGTATTTGACATCTTTAATCCATACTAATATTATAAACTAGCTGTCCCCTGCGGTTTCACCCGCATTTTTCGTTACTGTTCCTATCCCGTGGGTCGTAGCGTGATGGTATATAGCAGTCTTGGTAGGTAATCTATAGCATTCCTCGATAAATGGGATATCTAACACTAAAAGAATTTTTCAAATCAGACCTGTAGTTCCAGAGATTACCCCCTACATACAAACTTACAAATTTTACCTCTTTATAATATTAGTATAGATATAGAGAGAAAGTAACTCTGTCTGTCTGTTCCTTCTTCACGCCTAAACCACTGAACCGATTTGAATGAAATTTGGTACAGATATAGTCTGAGACCTGAGAAAGGGTATAGGATAGTTTTCATCCCGGAAATCCCCCGGGAACGGGAACTATTATGCCACGCGGACGAAGTCGCGGGCAAAGCTAGTTATTAATAAACTGGGTTGAACTTGAAACTCATTCAAAGATTCCTGTCTACTACAGGTATGCAAATAAAGTTTTGTTGTCCCGTTATGTTTAGTCTATCTTAGTTTACAAATACTATACTAGAACATTGTAGTCTCTAGCACGAATAATGATGTCGAGCGTTAGGTTATTACCTAGAAATATAAAGGGCGGTGGGGCATTGACCTCGGTTCCATCCTTGATGTTTTGTATCTTAGAAAAACTGTTGTTTGTGAACATCTATATATATAAAACAAAGTCGGATTTGTTACAACACTTATAACTCGAGATCGGCTAGACCAATTTTCATGGTTTTTGGTTCGTTGGATTTGTCCCCGCCCCGAATAGCAGAATACATCTTAAAAATAATGAAAACTTGACGAGAACATAATTATAAAAGATGAATCATTTTCCCTTAATGTTACTTTGTTTCGTACCTGTCAAACATGTGTTGTCCATCCTGTCAAATACTATAAGTAATGGTTGACATGCGTTTAAAAATAATGACAAAATGCATTCTTTCCCACCAACTATTGAATTTTTAAACTCCTTGGATGTGCCTGGCTTACCACCGCACAATTTACGACTAAAGATTGGTTCCGTAGTAATCATGCTTCGAAACTTAAACCAACCAAAACTGTGCAACGGAACACGTTTGGTGGTAAGTAAATTAATGAACAATTTGATTTACGCCACAATACAGGAAAATTCAAAGGTGAGGAAGTTCTCATTCCGAGAATCCCCATGATCCCAACCGACATGCCATTCAATTCATTCGATTCCAACTCAGGACAAACTTTGTGTGATGACCGAGACGGTTTGTTTTATTAATTTTTCAGTTGGCCCCCAGCTTTACGTGCTTTCCGAGGCACGGAGAGCCACTTCTTCTACTTCCAAATTCTGCTATATCTCATTTGCCGTTACCTCAGTGATATTCGTGAAGATGACGGGCAGCTACAGTGACATATTGTGACACAATCTCCGCTGGTGTAGAGTACGCCGATGACATCAACTGATCGTCACGCCAATGTAACGTCTCATTGCTTCTCGCTTTATGACCTGTCTGGCTTGTTTGCCAAACTATTCAATGAAAAAACCTGACAAGTGCGGTAGGTCTCATAACGTGGATTTCGAACTTGTTGGTAAAGAAAGAAAGAGAGAGAATTTTAAGATTTTTTTTTGTGATCTAATTATAAAGTCAGTCGTGTTCGCTTTTTTATTTTCGGTTTTCATTCCCCAACATTAACATAATTTTCCGAGGCGAAACATATCTTTTTATTGATATGATGTAAAATTGTTTTCTTTTTTAAATAAATATTTTTTTTAATAATTAATATAATTTAAAAACCTTTTAATTTCTTAAATAAAGACAGACATAAACAGTAGTATTAAGTTGTTTTTAATAATATTGTCTCCTGGTTGTAATTACTAAGATAGACTAAGATAATCTATTGCCATCAATAGACAAATTATTTATTTTATAACAACAAAAGTGTAAATAAAAGCGTTTCTTTTTGAATTTTTCGTAACCCTGATAAACACAGTTTTTTTATCTGAAGGCCCCGCACGAATGCACAAATGCACGGATTAAACTAAACGAAAATTCAACCCATTTTTATATTGGAAAAATCCGTTTCGCGGTGTTTATTTGGTTTGAAAACTTTATTCATTACGTTTGTAGTAAAATTAAACAAAAGTGGAGAGTCGTATTTACAATTTAGAAATGGACCTGAATTATTTGTTTTTACGTTAGCTTGCGAAAACATCACGCCTGTACTGAACTAAGGGATTGGGTAGTTTCCACCATTAACCAATAAATGTTAGACACAATTCCTATAAAACCTCTATTAATTTCAGCCTAATAAATTCGGTTCATTTTCAATTTGCTATAAAATTTTATTTTTAGTTGTTTTGAAATCAATAAATACATAGACAACTGAGTTGTTATTTTAGAGACGTCATAAGTCACCATTGCCGTACAAAATCTATTGGAGAATGGCGTTTTGACAGCTCATAAAAAGTACGTCAATTGATAATGGTGGGAACTATCATTATACCGTATTGTCAGAGGTAATGTATCCAGATTTCCAAGTATAAAGGTTTTTTCTTTTGCACTGGATATTTTAATTTAATTTTCTTACACACTTTGACAGTGAAATTAGAAATTAAAAAGACCTTATTTGAATTGCACTTAAGGATATAAAAATAAAAGTCCGTTAATACGTTACCTGAAAATTTTCGGACTTTATATTCAGTATTTTAATGCACTAGCCTTTCATACAAAATATCCACTTTTTATAGTTAGTTACAAGTTGAATTTCCTAGAAATCGCGAAATATTTTTTTCCACATATTTTTTTTACTATCCACCATTTCTACTACTGTCTACTACAGCTTCACCCATAGATTTGGTTACTTCCTAGATAAATGGACTATTTAACACAAAAATATTTTTTCAATTCAAATCAGTACTTTCTGAGATTAGCGCTTTTAATCAAACACTCTTTCGCGTTTTAGTATTAGTGTAGTATTCTTTCAGTCAGGCTCACATTCTATGCTTATATATATGGTTCTATTAGTGCATGCCAAGCTTTTCCGCTTATTTGCAGGCCACACCACCGGTTGTATATAAAGCTCCCTGCATGGCAAAGTTACCTACATACTAGGCTATCGGGACTTACACTCCATAATAAATCATCGTAAGCCCCTCTAAGTATGTTTATAAACTATTAGCACCGCTCTATAATAATTAGTTCCGTCGATGCTCAGGTGACACATAAATAGATTACAGTGCTTCTGAACGAGATTCAATTATAATTTACATTCATAAAGTTTAGTAAACATAAGTGGTACATTATTGTGATTGTCAATTTGTGTTGTAGGGAGCTGTAGGAAGGTTAAAATGGATAGGGCAATTATTAATATTGTAATCGTTTTCTGATTTGATAGAAATAAACAGTTGATATAAAATATTAAAATATAAATAACAATATTTGCCCAAATGTCTATTTTTGACACGAACATTGATCACCTAGCTTATTCTAGGCGGATTGGTGATTGCAGACTTTTAAAACTATTAGGTATAAAATGAATGTTTTTAATTAAGCTTTCATTATGTTTTCCTACAGTGTTGGCAACGTCCAAGGTAAACTTATAGGATAGAAAATTAAATAAAAATTGTAATTAAGTAATTAAATTATTTTAAATTTATTAATACTTTAACAAATTTACAAAAATTACGATGCTGTTATTTTTAAAAGCTCGATCAATCTGATAAGTATGATGAATTGAAAAATAACTGAACCATGGAAGTACTTATGTGGTACCAATTAACCAGTACCAATGCTACCAGTACACTTCCAACGTCACAAATTCACAAAGAATCGAAAGTCCAAATTACAACTAAACAAAATTCTCAAGCACCGGACAATGGCTCTCACCGACCTCTATAAAATAAAGCTATCATTTACACAACATTAACACAAGCCTTCAATATATTTCACTGTCTGGGAATATTCCCCACACAGTGAAATCACTGGTACGAATATATTTAGCAGTATGAATGAAGCGACAGCGTTCGATCTATTTGAAGCCGCGATTGTGTCATGAGTTAAAACGTTGATTACATTTTTTGCGACGTTCTTATTGGTCGGTTTGAATTTTTACGTTTTGCTCGAGGCACTATTTGCGACCTTAAACCTTGGCGCGTTTTGTTCCACGCGCACCTAAAGTATAAATACAAAGTTACTTAAACTTTCGACAATAGTTTCAATTGGTAGGCAGTATATTCAAGTACTTGTGTAACGGAACCCACCTGATAATGATAAAGTAATAAAGTTTCCGCCATTGTTCGTTCTAATGAAAGTCCGTGGGAAGTGTATTCCGAATGGCGAATGAAGCGAGACTCCTGCGCTGACAGGTCAGGCGATGACGTTATCACATGTCTACGTTATTTAGAGTATTCTCTTGTATGTAGTCTTCAATGAAATATTATAAGGCAACCGTTGGTAGCCGCAAATAGGCGTAGGCGGTTATTGGGGTTTTCCATGCGGAAAGACCCAATAACTGTCAGCTGTAATCTAAAATTTGGAAGTTTTTGGTGACAGTGTTGGATGCCACTTAAAACAAAGACATTGGTTTTGGCTATTATTTTAAGAGTTAAGACAGTTGAGGTTACAGGATATTTACATTATATCTGAAAACCTGGAAATCTGGCAACTTAAGGTGTAAGGAGAACAGGTCAGACAGGCAGTCGCTCCATGATAATACTGATATTCAGCTGCATCTAGTTAGACTGGAATCAGACCCTAACGCAGTCAGGAAAAGCTAAGGAGATTATGATTTGTGTAATGAAATATCTTTTGATCGTTAGCCAAGCTTAGCATATCTGTTGTACAGAGCGCGGTCGAGTGTCAATTATTTAGAGATTAATGTGAAGCATAGATTAGTAGATTTAATCAAGTTTATGGCGCTCAGCAACTCGTCGTTTATAGTGTCAGATACCGAAACCTGTCGAGTTGATAAATCATCCCTAATAGTACGTGATCGTATCATAATTTCGACAAATATAACAGTTTTGTTTATGTTGATAGCATTAGCTCCATCCTATTTATACACACACAATCTGCCTACTACCTTGCGTAGTACAGTCGTGATGATGTGCTATGTTTTGTTCTAGTATGTATAAGTTTTGTGTCATCACTACGCCGATTCCAGTTGGTACGATTGGTATGATAGTATCATTAAATTATTTAACGATACTGTTTTTATTTATGTTTCACGTTGTGATGTGCCAACTAAATAAAAATGTAGACGTTGCTTACAAAATTGTTCGACTATTTTGAATTATTAGGCTTTTTTACCCAGTTTTTCCTATAATACTTTTTTTTTCTTTTTTTTTTTGGTGAGTGGGAAATCATCCAATGACTGCTCCCGTCCTGGATGCGACGGAAGGGCGTGTCAGACTTTTACTGACAAACCCACTCATGTTCCTTCGGTTGCTATTATAAACATTCCGCAACCCCGGTTTTCTACTAGTCTTTATACCAATGCTTTCATTTTCCTATAGAATTCTCTATACAAGCACGAGCTTTGATCCCCATGCTAATTATATAATAAGTTTTCTCATAATGATGTTGTCCTTAGCCGATATCAAATATGTCTAAGATAAACTCAGAAGTATTATATTAAAGTATCTTGCTTTAGTTAGTGCTGGCCTGGTTACAAACCCCTAACCTAATGCAAGACAAGGCGTTTTAACCATTATACATTTAGTTAACATCAATCATGTAAATTAATGTTTCTGTACTATCTTACTTATCTACAAGTTTCATGATTATGCTCTGAAAAAATGGCAATACATTAACTTTTTCAAACATCGCAAATAAAAAATGAAACATAAAGTTATCTCCAAGAAAGCAGACAGCTTCAACATCAATTTTAATGTTTCGCCACATTACCCAGACCGACTTCTTGCACCATCAAACCATACAAGAAATTGACCGAAAAAATATAAGTACTCAAAGTAGTTTTAAAAACATTCGATTCGTAGGTCATTTCTATTTGCGTGTCGGGGTTGAAGCTATTCCTTTTATGGATAGACTTGTATTGGTAAAATGAAGGTAGACACAGAAAGTCAACTCTATACTGACGAGCAAAATTGCACTCACACATAGATAAAATGGTTTGTACAGCGAGTGCAAGCGTGATTGCAAATGGCGGTCGTTCAAAATCTCGTGTAAATGTGTCTATGTGTGTGTGCATCAGTTTTTATTACGTTAATGGAGCTAGTCTTCTGTATTTATTCACCTTGTGGTATCGGTTAGATATTTTCGTCTCAGAATTAGTTTCCACTAAAGACCATTGTCGTTTTATTTTCTGTTTGGGGTTTGGCTTTATTTTTAGTATTGTGTATTTATTGGTAAGGTTGAACGTTATTCCTTCTAAGGTCGGCGAAATTGTACGATTTTTTCCTGCGTTTAGTAGTACATAAACCTTTTAGTACTACCTACTTTACTTTTATTTATTGGTCGTGGTGAATTTAAGTCCCTCAGTAATATGTTCTTCAAATTGCGGTTATTGCTCAATAAAATCATCTCGCTTGCCGAATTTATTGCAGATTCTTAAAATTGTTGTTGTTAAGGTTTACAAACCTGAAACATTTGATTTTTATTACTATATCATCTGACCATCTTTATAAAGATCTTGTTCGTCGTTTCTCTGGAATTGTTAACATTACTTCTGCCCTGCTTTTTCTTATGTATGTTATGTAATGCTTCCAATCTAATTAGATGCTGTTGAACACGAATATTAAATGGGACGTCTGCATTTCAGATTTTATCAACTCAATAGGTAACACACACCCCGTGGTGACTTTATAGCTTCTGGTTACCCGTAAGATTTACAAATGACAACTGGGACCAACGTCGCTACTTCACTATTTCACTAACTAACTACGAGATTTAAAATGGAAAATCTCAAACAATTTTATCGAACCGAGAATCGGTTTCATAACCTGACACTCAACGGTCATACTTGACTACGAGACAAAGCAGTGAGAAAAATGGGGCAGATATTATTGTCTTCATTAAGTTGACTTACACATTCCCTAAGAATCATTTAACAATAACCTCGTGATTCAAAGACCAAAATAGAAGCGCCATCACTCCGGCGACCCAGCCGGTCCCCATCGTCGCCAGGGTCGCCACGGTCGCCGCAACTATTTGTGTTTCGGGGTTAAATTGTCGATTACGTGTCGGCTATTGGTTTGTTTTGATGTTGGCGACCTACTGCCGTCAGTATTGCCATGTTTTTCATTTGTTATTGGAATTGTGATTTAATTCTAGGCTTTGTTGAACACGTTTCATAATATGCTAGCTGTGTCGGTTGTTTTATCTACAGTGACTTTAAAAACGATAACAATGTACTATATTAAGGTCGTTATGGCCTAGTGTTTCAGGGGCCCGCCGCTCGTACAAGAGGTTGTGGTTTCGAATCCGTATTATTATCGTATCCGTAAAATTTTCAATTCACAAGTACTTTCTAATGTTTATTTCGGACATCACAGACTTCGGTGAAAGAAAACATCGTGAGAAAACCTGGACTTTAGTGATATAGGTCAGATTTCGCCAATCCGCCTTGAGCAAGAGCATTGATCATCAAATACTCGCGCCTTCTCTGTATGAGACGAGGCCTTTGCCCTGCAGTGGGATAGTTATAGGCTGTTGTATTGTTAAAAATTCCAACATTGAAATCAGTCTGTTAGTTTCTTCTTTTGCACATAGAGTAGTTCTTTGTGCTCGCAGACTTGTCTAAGGGTTTGTTATTACGAGTACTGTCCTTTGTTATAGATTTCATCCAGGAAGTGTTACTACTATCCCAATTTCTGTAGGGTTACCGTATTCCGGCTTAAAGAGAATTAAAATGAAACAAATCGTCTTTGTCTCTGAGATGCCGATACCCGTGTAATTATTGATTAAATGCTAAATTAATGGAATCTATTAAGCAATTTTTGCTGAATAGTCTGCCGAATCGTGCTAACATACATTACATCTTTACCTCATTCTATAGATAATTTCAATGTGATTGACGACACGTAATATCACACAAAGAGAAATAAAGCCAATGCTAGTTAGATTGAGTTATGTAACTGCAACGATCGCGAATATCTCCGCCATCACCTCCACTACACCTCTTGGTGCGCCTAGTTAGCTTGCCTTTGGGATGTAATCGATACGAACTAACATTGTACTTTCAACGTGTGCTGCTAAGTTAATTACAACCTTAATCGTACGTGACTTAGTTTGTTTATTGAGAATCTTGTTAGTCTAGTGTTGAGTGTGAGATCTTGAGTTGGATTTTCTGCTCAGGGTAAAAAATGTTACTGGGTTTCTCTACCTCAGTAACAGCCTGCAGTTTAAAAGCTGAAGGTGTGAATCCACTGTGTGCCTCAAAAAGCACTTAAAGCTGTTAGTCCCGAGTGTCAGAAATTTGTAGATCTTTGAAAATCGTTTCAGTTAGTCAGAGGCCAAAAAGTTTGAATACCAATCTAATTAAGGGGTATAGTTACCAAGTGAATCGGTTGTGGAAGTCTGTAACGTTGTAAACCAACGTTTACTAAAAACGTATCAAAATATGCGTCAAGTCATCGTAACATTGTTCCAACCGTACACCTCACCTAATACGCCTTGTTTTGTCTCACTCGCTCACGTTAGCAAGAACAAGTTCCTTCCCACTCCACACATCATATGTGTGACGTATACGCGCCGCGAGCAGCGGCCGTGGGGCAAGTCGAAGGACACTCAGTTGAGACGCGCGTTCACCACATACCTTACATGTGCGTGACGTCATACGTGCTGTCTCACTTAAGCTCAAAGCTCGGTCTTTATTTTGGCAAAACCTTCCCGTAGCTATATTTATTATTAAAAATTAAAATAAATAAAGTGCGTGTTCCCCGTATTGGGTAAGTGTTCACAAAATTAACCATTGCTTTATAATGTGTCACGGTGGTCAATGAATTGCAAAAATTGTATTGCATCATCTTTTTTTTCTTGTCATTTTTTCCATCAATTTTAATCATTGTAGTAACCATCATTCCTTTTGCTTAATTGTTATTTGTATTCTTAATCATTTGAATTAAGCGCTTCACGCTTCCTTATGTTCATACTTATCATTGTGAACTCCGATTCTGAAGGTGACCTCTACACACATTCGCCTTAAGCGCAATAGTACTTATGCTGCCTTACGCTTACGCTTACGCCGCCATGGTCACCGTCAGGAGAGGATTAGCAGAAGCTCTTTTGCTCACCGCCTGGACATAAATTCCAGGGTTCAAAGTTCCGGCTCATAACCAGCTGAGAAACCGTTGCCGACCTGCTGCGACATCGGGCGGTCAACGTACAGCGCTGCAATCGCACCACTTGCTACACCCCTGCGGGTCTACATCCACCCTGCGTCCGGACGCCGGCTGCCGCGTCTTCTCCGCTACGCCGCTACGCGTATAGCCAGGGCAGTACCGTTGCGCGCCTACCTCCTCAGTGCGGAAAATAATTTGACGGGCCTTTAACCCTACGACCCTATTAATAAATTTTTATGAAAGTGTCAGTGAGTTTTTTTCTTATTAACTTCTTTTTTTAATAACGCTGTAGCTCACGCGCATCATTGGCGCCCTTTTCGTGGTAATTTAATGGTCATTTTTTTTTTCCGTTTCTGTGGAGGTAGTTGTATTTTTTGTTTTATTGGTGTTTTGTGTGTTTTGTGTTTTTTTGCTTTCTTTTTATTTCTGTGAAACGTTTTTTATTTTGGTTGCATAGTAACTAAGGTGTACGTTAAAAAAAAAAAACTAAGTTAGAAGTACTCGAAAAGTTTGGTACGTTCCGAAACATATGTGTGTATTTGGTATATTCCGAAACATGTAGTTGTCCAGTAATTTTTTTTTTTAAATTGTTTTTATAGTATTCCTTCTTAATATTTTTTACCGTTACTTATTGACATTGTTTTAATATCAAGTACGGTCAGCAAAATTAATTTGTTTCTTTGTATATTTTTTTTTGTTGTTTGAGTTTTGGTTTTGTAAAGCGTACACATTAGTTGCAAATTTTTTATATTTTGAGTTTTTTATGCTTGTAGTTTTTTTTTTGTAGTTTGTGCTTGTGCTATTTTTTTTTCTTTCGTGAAAAAACAACCAAGACGTTAATAACTTTAAATTTCAAATTGTAACAGACGGAGTATTTAGTACCTTTCTTGTTTTTTCACTTTGCGAATTTTTTTCGAACACCTACCCAACATTTATAAAAAAAAATTTTTTTTTTAACCTTCAATTTTTTTTTAATACAATAACTTTACAATGGCTTATCCCGTGAAGTTTATGTCACTTCAAAAGACTGAGCTTGAGTATGAAGTTGCCATTAGAGGTGAAACACCAGCTGCCACGGTGCAGGAGTTGCGCAGGCAGATAGCCAAGTGTGGTCCGTTATTTCCATCGGAGGATATTCTCACTAGCCCCTTCGAACCAGCGGACGACCTTAATAGTGTGCTGGATATTCTTGAGAAGGTTAACGGTACCTTAGAATCTACAGCATTGGATAAGAACACATTGCTTCGAACCCAAAATATAATTAATCATTTATACCATCGGATTAACCGCATTACTTGTGATGACAAATTAGGGGAAGTCTTCGAACAATGTGTTAGCCTTTTTAAGAAAGTCACATTTAAGCTCGCTACTCTTAGTGATTCAGCCCTAGATCCACTAGCAACATCTAACAATGTTTGCTTGCCGGCTACTTCATCTTCACCGGTCAACGTTACCGTCACTTGTGACGGAAATAATAATAAATTCGCAAAATTAAAATTCGATGGCAAATCCTGCGTTCGGGCGTTCATCCAACGTTGCGAGGAAATTTGTGTCTCTAGAAACATCTCACACGATAAGATTTTAACAAACGCTACCGACATATTTACCGGTGACGCACTACATTGGTACAGGAGTATTAGGGATACGGTTGCGAGTTGGAACGATCTTACAGTGTCTTTGAGACGTGATTTCGATCAGTCTGACTATGATTACAGATTGCTTGCAGAAATTCGATCTCGCACACAGGGAGAAACGGAAAACATCGTAATTTACCTTTCCATTATGTCTGGACTTTTTTCACGTCTGACGAAAAAATTATCAGAGGAAGATAAATTGGAAATTATTCTCCACAACATCCGCCCAATCTATGCCAACACCCTTTCTTCCGTATCGAACATCACATCTATTGAGGAATTGCGAACCTTGTGCCGAAATTTTGAGGCTATTCAATCACGATTTTCTCAATTTAGGGAACCTCCAAAACCGTGTTCGAATACACTAGCTCCTGAATTTGCATACTCAGGACATAGTAATAGTAAAACTTACTCTAAATATAATAATAACTATAATTCTTACAATAAAAACTATTCTAAAAACAATAATAATCAAACTAAACATAATTCTAATAACAATAAGGAACCTACTTTGGTTGATGCAGTTGATAACTCTAAATCTAACACTAAACAGCGTTATTGTCCACGTTGTCGTAACAATACACATAATCTGAGACAGTGTACTGCTAGCAAGGATGAGGTGGTATGTTTTCGATGTGGTCACAAAGGTGTAAAGACACCAGACTGTCCAACTTGTCATAAAACGAAACAAACCAAACCAAAAAACTAATTAATGAGGATTGTGCGAATAAAAACTTTGATAGCGAAGACTGGGAAAACTGGTTGCAAACTATCAAACTATTTTTCAAATCGTATAACATCAGCTCAATTCTCGATGATAAAGGCGATCTCGATGACAGACCTTACGTTTCTGTCAAAATTAACGATCTCACTGTTTCTGGACTTCTAGATTCTGGCTCTGCGGTCACTATTTTGGGTAACGGTGTCCATTCAGTGCTAGTTGCTCATGGCTTGCCACTTATAGAATCTGATCGTATAGAAGTAACAGCTGCAGGAGGTCAGATTTTAAAGAGTTTAGGTTATATTAATGTTCCAATCCATTTCGAAAATCAATTTCATATTTTAAAAGCTTTTGTTATTCCGGAAATTAAACGTAATCTTATTTTAGGACTAGATTTTTGGCGTAAGTTTAAACTATGTCCAAAATTTATAGGCAGCATTGCGATGGTCAAGCCTAATAACTGTTCTTTGGCCATGTCTCATTCAACCTTCATACAAGGTTATGATAACCTAGATCAGTCTCAAAGACAACTGGCTGATAATGTCATTAAGCAGTTCGAAGACATTGCATATCAGAACAAGGGTTTGGGCGTAACAAGTCTTATCACGCATCGCATCGACACAGGTGACTCGGAACCAATACGACAGCGGTACTATCGTCTATCACCGGAAAAGCAGCGTATCCTGGTGGAACAAGTTGACGAGATGCTTTCGCTTGATGTTGTAGAGCCATGTGAGAGTGCGTGGTCATCTCCTGTTCTGATCGTGACCAAGAAGAACGGACAACCTCGATTTTGCCTGGACAGTCGTAAACTCAATTCCGTCACTAAACGAGATGCTTACAACCTTCCTTACATATCCGAGATCTTAGATAACTTACGTGACGCTCGCTATCTGTCCAGTATCGATCTATCCAAAGCTTTTTGGCAGATTCCGATTGCTACTGAGGATCGCGATAAAACTGCATTCTATGTTCCCGGCAGAGGCACATTTCGTTTTAAACGGACTGCTTTTGGCCTTACCAATGCACCAGCCACTCAGCAGCGATTGGTTGACTTGCTCTTTTCGGAATTTGATCTCAAGGTATTTGCATATTTGGATGACATTATCATAATTTCTGAAGACTTTAATAGTCACGTGACCCTACTATTACGTGTACTCGACAAGTTGAAACAAGCCAACCTAACAATTAATCTTGAGAAATCCAAATTTTTCAGTTCTCAACTTAAATACTTAGGGTATGTCGTCGATGGTTCTGGCTTACGTACAGATCCAGCCAAGGTTGAGGCCATACTCAATTATCCGACACCTAAATGTCGTAAGGACCTCAAACGTTTTTTAGGAACTGCCACGTGGTACAGACGTTTTGTGCCTAATTTTAGCACTGTCGCTGGTCCCCTAAATAAGTTAACTTCATCCAAGAAAGGCACTCCTTCTTTTAAATGGACCCCTGAAGCTGACACTGCATTTCAAAATTTAAAAGAGTGTTTAATTTCCGCACCAGTTCTTTCCTGTCCAGACTACACTAAACCTTTCGAAGTGCATACGGATGCCAGCAGTTACGGCGTTGGTGCAATGCTTACTCAGTCGATAGATGGAAAGGAGCACCCAATTGCATACATGAGTAGGTCACTAACCGCTGCTGAGAGGAACTACAGTATAACCGAACGCGAAACCTTAGCTGTTATTACTGCACTCGAACATTGGCGTTGCTACATTGAGAACGGTCAACAGTTACTGTCTACACGGATCACAGCGCTCTTAAGTGGTTCTTGTCCTTAAGTAACCCTACTGGACGACTAGCTCGATGGGGCGTACGTCTTTCGTCCTTTAATTTTGTCATAAAACATCGACGAGGCGTTGATAATGTTATTCCTGACGCGCTATCCCGAATCGTTCCTGTCAGTGCTATTAATATTGCAAATTCTGGTTCAGTTACTAAAGATGTTTGGTACAAGAACATATATAACGGTTGTTTAAATGATCCCTCAAAATTTTCAAACTTTATTATTAAAAATAATTCATTATTTAGGTTATCTAAAAATAAACACGAACTAACTTCAGAATTCTCGTGGAAAGAGGTCGTGCCTATTGAACACCGCGAGATAATAATGACTGAAAACCATTCCGAGCCTACAGCTGGACATATGGGTATTTTCAAGACTTACCGACGTCTTGCCCTACGTTACTACTGGCCTGGTATGTACCAAGATGTCGTAAAATTTGTTGGTTCTTGCGAAAAATGTTTAGCTTACAAGTCCCAAAATCATCAAGTTTTAGGAGAAATGGGTCGTCCTAAGCATTGCTCGCGACCATTCCAAATGATCTCTATTGATCTCATGGGACCTCTTCCTACGTCAAAAAAGCAAAATAACTTTATACTAGTCGTCACTTGCTGTTTTTCTAAATTTTGTTTAATTTTTCCAATTAGAAGGGCTACAGCTGACATAATTACCAAAATTTTGGAGGATTCTGTATTTTTAATTCACGGCATACCTCAAACTGTATTAATGGACAATGGTACTCAGTTTACTGGCAAGGTGACAGAGGCATTTTTTAAGAAATACAACATTCCAAATGTTCATTATACACCTAAATATACCCCTCAGGTAAACTTAGTAGAGCGCTATAACAGAACCATTATCACCTGCATTTCTACCTACGTGGATAATGATCATAGGTCATGGGACATTTTCATTCCTAAAGTGCAGTTTGCCATTAATAACTCCGTAAATGAGGCTACAGGATTTTCACCTTCATTTTTAGTTTTCGGCCGTGAGCTTGTTCCTTGTGGGTCACATTATACTGACAATGATCTCGGTGACGAGATACTATTCCTGCCACGCGACGTTTATGCAGAAAACTTAGGTGTTTTGTCTTCTGTCTTCAATGATGTACAAGCCAAGTTATGGCAGGCCCATGTTAAGAATACATCACATTATAATTTAAGACGTAAGTTTGCCGAATTTGATATTGGAGACGTAGTCATGAAACGAGCGTACTTTTTAAGTGATAAAGAAAGCAGATTCTCAAAGAAGCTGGCTCCTAAATTTATAAAAGCCAAGATAATTGAAAAAAAGTCCCCTCTCGTCTATGTTTTACAAGACATGTCTGGCAAAAACTTAGGTTCATGGCACATTAAAGATTTAAAACTAGTCGGTAAAAATAAATAGTATTAAATAAAAAATTCTTATATTTGCATAGCTTTCACATACTAACATTTTGTTTTAATTTTCTTTTGACAATTTATGACTTACAATTCCTCTTGCATATGTATATTCCACCTTCTACTTTAACGACTATTGGAAAGGTATCTGGTTTAGAAAAACAAAATACCTATTATTTTATGTTATTGTGCGTCGGTTATGCTGCATCGGTTATATAGTTAACTGCCATAACTGCTGCTAGTTTATGTTTGCGAGAAGTATGAAAGATGATTTTTAAAAGGTTAAACGAATAGTCCAGCTCTAGTTCGTAATGCGGATTTTCTTTCATTCTAAAATTAGGACGAAAATCCTTGTTGCGCGCGGGGGGTATTGTAACGTTGTAAACCAACGTTTACTAAAAACGTATCAAAATATGCGTCAAGTCATCGTAACATTGTTCCAACCGTACACCTCACCTAATACGCCTTGTTTTGTCTCACTCGCTCACGTTAGCAAGAACAAGTTCCTTCCCACTCCACACATCATATGTGTGACGTATACGCGCCGCGAGCAGCGGCCGTGGGGCAAGTCGAAGGACACTCAGTTGAGACGCGCGTTCACCACATACCTTACATGTGCGTGACGTCATACGTGCTGTCTCACTTAAGCTCAAAGCTCGGTCTTTATTTTGGCAAAACCTTCCCGTAGCTATATTTATTATTAAAAATTAAAATAAATAAAGTGCGTGTTCCCCGTATTGGGTAAGTGTTCACAAAATTAACCATTGCTTTATAATGTGTCACGGTGGTCAATGAATTGCAAAAATTGTATTGCATCATCTTTTTTTTCTTGTCATTTTTTCCATCAATTTTAATCATTGTAGTAACCATCATTCCTTTTGCTTAATTGTTATTTGTATTCTTAATCATTTGAATTAAGCGCTTCACGCTTCCTTATGTTCATACTTATCATTGTGAACTCCGATTCTGAAGGTGACCTCTACACACATTCGCCTTAAGCGCAATAGTACTTATGCTGCCTTACGCTTACGCTTACGCCGCCATGGTCACCGTCAGGAGAGGATTAGCAGAAGCTCTTTTGCTCACCGCCTGGACATAAATTCCAGGGTTCAAAGTTCCGGCTCATAACCAGCTGAGAAACCGTTGCCGACCTGCTGCGACATCGGGCGGTCAACGTACAGCGCTGCAATCGCACCACTTGCTACACCCCTGCGGGTCTACATCCACCCTGCGTCCGGACGCCGGCTGCCGCGTCTTCTCCGCTACGCCGCTACGCGTATAGCCAGGGCAGTACCGTTGCGCGCCTACCTCCTCAGTGCGGAAAATAATTTGACGGGCCTTTAACCCTACGACCCTATTAATAAATTTTTATGAAAGTGTCAGTGAGTTTTTTTCTTATTAACTTCTTTTTTTAATAACGCTGTAGCTCACGCGCTTCAAGCAGTCGCTCCACGTAAAACACTGGTACTAAGCTGAATTCGGTAAGACGGGAAGCAGACCCCAACATAGTTGGGAAAGAAGGCTAGGGAGTTGATGATGACAAGGCTTGGCCACCGGGATCTCTCAATCGATTTAGAGAATATTATTATTGCACAGCATGCAAAGTTTTTGCTATTCTAGACTTGATAGAAATACTATAATTATTTCTTTTTATTAAACGAATATTATCTATCGTGTAACACTGTTCATGTAGCCGGTAATAAAAGAAACAATATGGTCGACTATGCAAATAAAAAACTCGTCAAATAGATACGTTCTTGTGTCTCATGTGGTGGTCCCCGGTGAATACGTCTGCAAACTATCCTCAGTGTTGTTTGTTTGTACCAACTTCAGCAATTCTCGTGTTTACCGCAAAAGTAAGCTTCGGTTTACACTTTCATGAATCAGTTTGCCAAGTCAAAAGTCTAAAGTTTAATGCATCGTTGATTAATTGTAAGGTTTCGTAGTAACTGACTCCTGCCAGCTGGTTTAAAAAGAATATGATGTGTAAAAGTGATATCCTAGTTGCATAATAAACAGTTTAACTTTAACTTGTAACCTTTTGTGTTTAATTTATTATTTTCTTATGTACAGTACTGGCATAAATCGCCGTCACTGACTCCAGTGACGGCCCAGAAACAGAAAGGCTAAAATTGGCAATTCGTCTTGTGTTATAAATTGTCAATGTTTATGTTTTTTCTTTCAAAATTATACGTGACAACTACTACCAAACCCATAAACTTTTCAGGGGATTACTTCTGTAATTTTCTTTGATACAATGATTAGGGATTGAAAACGGAGCAAAAATCTATACTGGTTACCCAGTTATTCTTAGGAATGTCTATAATATTTCCAGCGTTTACTCTCTGTTCAGAATTCGCACATTGACGAACATTTTGTGTATGTATTTACGTCTAATTTAGAAATTAGTTCATAGCGTCACCGCGTTGGTCGACACGTAATTAGGTAAGTAAGACCGTGGATATTTGTGTATGTTTAGCTGTTGGACTGTGACTGTGACTGTGTAATTGATTAAGATTTACAAACGAAAGAACAGAGTGATACTCGATGTAGTCAAGGAATATCGTTATTATAAAAATTGATATAAAGATATTGAGTGGCGGCGGCCTACCGGAAAATGTAGCGTGGGCAGGCCTCCCGCAAGATGATCTCATCAAGATCGCTGAGTCCCGTTGGATGCGGGTGGCGCAGGACCGATGCATGTGGAGATCTTTGGGTCTTTGTCCAGCAGTGGACGACTATCGGTTGATGAGGATGATGATGATGAAAAATTGATAACCAATATTAAGAAAATATCACAAATCACTGACTGAGTAGTTTCCACATCATCATATTTATTTTCTGTACCAGTTAGAAATTAATCTTATTTTATATCAGTAAGCGCCTAAATCCAGTCGGCTTCCTGATAGAAGATCGTTAAAATCCTACATAATATTTATAACTTTAGAAAAAGCAGCATCTATCTCCCTTACAACAAATCGGTTATCTATTTCTAATCCAATCATAACATTATTATAGCATCGCCCTTCCTCAATCCCGTCAAAATTACGAGTACATTGCTGGTTAACGACCGCCACGCCGCCCGGTTTTAGAACAAACCGTGCGTTGTGTGCCGAATTAAGCCTTGGTCCACAAGGTCGCTGTTATACGTTTATGAGTCGTTATTAAGCTCGGTTTTAGTGCTAGTGATGTCAGTATTGCTAGGATTCCGTAGTGCTCCTTTGTTTCTAGAAATTTTATCTCTTATTAGACAAGTTTGTTCATAGGTTCCGTCGTGTCGTTGTCCAACAGAAAATGCCTTGAGCCATACGACCGCTATCTGTTCATTTTTCTAGTTTAAAGCTACTAAAGTATTTCATTATTGTGTTTGTTTGTTAAGAAATAATCCTTTCTATACTAAAACTTAAGTAAAATTGTTAAAAAACTGAGCTATTACAACATAATTGTGTTTTTCCAGTTTTGGTTCATTTTAGACAATATTATTATATAATAAGCATCTATTTGCGATACAAAACCATATTATTTCCATAATGACGCAAACGTTACTAAACAAATGGCATTCTCTAAAAGGTCGACGGTGTTTGTGCTAAAAAACAAACTGAACGAACAATACATTCCAACACAATTTCCCTCGGCTCCCAAAAACATGATTTGCCCTTCACAATAGCACAACAGAATTCTTTTATAGAAACCAACCCTTCTGAACCAGTGACCTCAAATCGGGGAGCCCCGAAATACTTATGACTAATCAATTAACTAACGAAAGAAACCGACTAAATGGTGGAAATAATACCGTCCGAGGCCAGTCTTGGTCAGTCACTTGGCGGCCATCCAAATGTTACCAGCCCAGAGGAGACCCAAGCCACAAGCGATACACATTTTTAACATGAACATTTTGCAAAAATCTTGCCATTGGAGATTCAATCTTATCATCGAAGCTTGAATGTCCAAAATGAAATGCTCTGATTTAAACATTTTTGAATTGTTTCTCTTGATTTGTGTGGCGAATATAAAGCGTTGATTAGGACCCGTTTTCGGATGTTGATTTGGATGTGAGAGTAGTATTACAAATAATTTCACCTGCCATTCGATTTAGTGCTGCAGTATTGTAAATTGTAAATCGGATTTGTGTAATGCGAGGTTTGGAACGGTACCAACGCTTTTCCATCAGCTGGACTGTGATAGGTTTATTTTATTTTGCATTGGCTGTGTATTGTGGATTGTATAAACTGACTGTTTTTTGGAATACCGAAGTTAGAAATGTCGATGTATGGCATTCATAAAGTTGATAACTGCGAATTACGTAAGTTAGAAAGAACAGGATTGTATGACTACAACAACTGTATAACAATTTTGTTATAAATGACTACTTTTTATCGACCATTCCTATGATTTGGTTTTTTACGTTTCCATCAGCTTCAGCTAATATAATTAGAGATTTATTTTTTTTATTGTAGGAGGTAAATTCTGGAAATACTGGTTCAATTACAAAAAATCTTTTAGTGATATGGTATATTTTATACAGTGCTTGATTTTCACGACAAATTAGCGAGCACACGCCAATTAAATCACCTACATTTTGGAGGCAGATGTTAACTTTTATAACTTGAGCTTTATATTTAGTTTTCATAACCGATCATTCATTTCCATTCTTGCCCTGTTTATCATTCAGGTCACCCAATTATAATTTCTTCTTCACAAACACATTTGCAAACAAAACAAGGTGGTAGCGACAACGGAGAAATATAACACAATTACTTAAGTCCTAGCAGTTTCAACTAGCAACATTCATAGTACATTTTAAAAACTAATTCAAGTTTATTAATTTGGTCGCTTACTATACGAAGATAACGTACATTTTAATATAGAATTTGGAACTGTTCCAAAAACTTACTCCAGTAATAATTTACTTTGTTGATTTAATTAAATCGGTAAAAATTAAAAGCTATTTAATGTAAAAACAAAAAAAATATTTGAATCAACTCTTAATATTATAGAATTTATTGGATAATCACTAATAATAGAAATAAAACTAAATTATATAAATTAAACATAATATGTACAAAACTTATAAATAATACTAAAATAAATATATACAAGTTATAAAAAGAAGGGCTCACAGGGCATCAAAAAACTCGTCCGCATCGCTGTCGACAGGACAGGTGCCCAAAAGGCTGGCAGCATTGCCACGTTGTATGGCAATGCTAATTCTTTGTCCTAAGAAAAGACCAGCCCTCTGGTCACGTGAAGAGTCAACCAGCCGCTTGGCGATATCTTTAAAAACAAGATGAGCACTCGGACCCCATGGCCCCAGTGTTTCAACCCCAAACGGCTCAAATATATAATTCCCAATGAGGTTATTATATTTGCGCCGTTTGAGATTTTCTGCACTTGCAGCAGCTGCCCCAGCACAACACGCAGACCTAGGAAGATGAGATGGCGCAAGGGTATCAACACATGTTGCGTCCCACACCAAAGGCCTACCCAACTTCCAAGGCATTATGGTCATCCCATCTGGTCTTTTCCCATCGTCGCGTGCCAGACCATTAGGTTCTAAAACAGCTGGTACTCCGGCGGAGACAAAAGCACGACGGATAATGTCATTAATACTTGCGTGCCGTGCTATCCGACCGGCGCTCTTACTGCAAGAAAGGCCATGGTGTCCGAGGCAGTCGATTAAATCGGTTAAAACATTAGACTTGTAAACTATGATTTTACGTCAGAAACTTTAGACAAAGGTTGAAAAGGAGTTGCGAGTCATTTGATAAATTAATAGTACCGTGGAGTTATGTTTTAGTTACATTATTTTAAACGTTTTTGCTCGAAATAAGTTCAACGTTTAGTTTGAATGATGTATTAACTTTTTCCTAACTTCTGTTTGACCTAGGACGTTTGCCAGTATCTGTGTTTGAAGGAACATCCTTCATTTTAAATATTCATCAAATTCGTTACGTCATGATTTATCTTTTGAACAGATTGGGGATAAATTTAGATGATCTTTCATGCCTAATGAATATAAATCAGAGGTGGAAATTAAAGCGTAGTGTTAATGTGAAATATTTCCGACGTTGTTAAATAATGATTATGAGTCGTCGTTCGGATCATTTTAGTTGTAAATATTAGTCGTCATAAAGCTAACAGATAAATCATGTGACAGTTTGTTTGTTTTAATCTTGTTTATACATTAGTTTGTGTTTATTGTTTATTTATAATCCTTATATTTGTCGTGTTCCTTTTCATATATTTTAATAGGGGGATTAACTATTATGGTCTAATAGATTAAATTTCATTTTTGTTGTCTTCAACACAGGAAATGTATTGGTTATATCTGATGATGTGTTTCAAAACTTAAAATAAGAGAAAGGTATTATTTATGAAAACACAAGTTTTCTTTTAACTTAGACCATACTACAAAACAAACGTAGTACCAAAATGAAGCCAGAGAAGTAATGAAAAATTTCCAGCGGAAACTTTTGAAACAATAATCGTTTTTATTATCAAAGAGATAGAGATCATAATCGGGTCACGTAGTTAGCACCGATTTTTCTTTCACTAAGATGATACTTTTATTTGATTCGGACAAACGTTTTCTTTATGACGAGATTTATTTAACGTTTTCAGAAATTTATTTACGTTCCATATAGAATTACTAATTGATTTTGCTCGTTTCGAGAAATGCAGAAAACTTTTCTCAAGTAATTCCACTGGGAAAGCTTAATAGGAAATGGATACTGACATTTGTTCTGGAAAATCCAAATAAATTATTTGATTTTCTTATTGAAGAAATTGTAATTGGATGTTGAAAGAAAGATTCTTGGATGCTTTGAGATTAATGATTTCAAATTAAATGCCAGATTAAGAGAATGGAATTTTGGGAAAGCTTAACTTCTACTTTGTAAAGAATTGTTATGTGATGTATTATCAGCATTTTCGTTATGAATAAATAAATATCTTGGGAAAACTCACACACGGTCATCTAGACAGATCAACCTTAAACTAGGCAGAGCGTGCTAAAATACAAAAATACATTATTTTATTTATAAACAAATACTTATTTAAAAAAAACTAAGCCCAGACACAAATCAAACAATCAAGCTCGTCACACAAAGATTCCACTTGAGTGGTAATCGAACCCATCGCTACGGCTTAGCAGTCAGAGTCTCTCACAAATAGACCCAAGCCTGATTCGCAATCTCATAATAAAGTCAAAGTCAATCATTTATATCTAATATACCACTAAAAAGGCACTGTAGAACGTCATCAAAAAAAAAATAAAGAAATAACGAATCAATTTGCCCTAAATCTAATTGACTCTAAATACTAGTTAAATTAAAAAATGGAACAAAATTTGTATGACATTATCTGCCTATCATTTTATTTAAAACTTATCAAAGAATGTGAAATAGGCCTCCAATCTGTTAAAAACAAAGATTCTAACCACACACATTAGGGCAAGGCATTTAACTACAGTTTTCAAAAATGCCACACAACATACCTCACACATTCAAGAACCAAAGGTGTCACACCAACATATTTACCATCATACCTACCTACACCTCATCCATTGCCCGCAGATCAACCAAACACAATCTGTTTACAGGCTCTGGGCCAGCAATGTTCACCCACTAATTCTGCCGTGTTACCGAAAAAGGGCACAACTAACACTTTTTGTCAAAATGAGTTATATATATATTCGGAATCAGGAAAAAAAGGCCTATCTGCCTGATTTTTTGTGGATTTTTAGCTACAAAATAAACAGAGATAGCATAAGCTTAAAGGGCACAACTGCATCATTTTTTAAGTTTTATTACAATAAAAAGGCATATTGTGAGATATGACTTTTATTTCACCTTTTTATTATTAATATATTTAATGGAAAGGGCATAACTGACGTATGTCAAATATAAAAGGCTTATGTGGCAATTGTGCTTATTTTTTATACGAACACTTTAGCAATTAATGTAGAAAGAAAAGTCACAACTGGCAGTTATGCCCTTTTTATTTAACCCTACGCTTATAAATGTCATATAAAAAAGGCCCATTGGCGTTTGTGCCTTTACTACTAAACATTTCTGAACGAAGATGAAGTGAGGGGGGGGGGGAGGTATGCAGGGAATGCCGTCAGTTGTGCCTGTTGTACATCTCAATTTTCTCAACATTTGTAAAATGTTAGTTGTGCCTTTTCTAATAACGACGGCAGCATAGCAAATAGAATTTTTCCTGAACCTTTTAAAAGGCCCTGATCCACCCGATCTATAAGAGCGGGAACAGGGACTGTGCGAACAACAGACTATAGACCGATCTCTGTCCTTTCAGCTATTTCTAAGGTTATGGAAAGACTGATTAGTGGTCGCCTACTGAGTTTCTTAGAGAAAAATAAAATCCCACCAAAAACAGTACATGTAAAAATAAGCCAACTCTCTACGCATTTCTACTATCGTAAAAAGTTTTGAGATCGCATAGAAGCCAAGTCCTGTTCAACTTATTTTGTAATAATAAATCAATATTTTGTGATTTTATCAATAGTTTTGTTTTTTACATTATTATAATAATGACTTGGCCATGAGCACAAGTTGCAAATACAGTCGAATCTAAGGACATCATTTTGTAACTGATTGGAATGTAAGATCACCATAGTATAAACATACCGAACAATGCATGTGCAGTTCACTGGTCTTGGATGAGAATGACTGTCAGTAATTTAATAATAATTGAATAGACTAAAAGAATTTTATTCTGTGAACTTTATGTTTAACTTTCAACCCCTCCAAATATGCTGTTTTGTATTTCTATCTCATTATGCTCATGGCCAAGTCATTATTATAATAATGTAGAAAACAAAACTATTATATATGATATAATCACAAAATATTGATTTATTATTACAAAATAAGTTGAACAGGACTTGGCTTCTATGCGATCTCAAAACTTTTTACGATAGTAGAAGTGCGTAGAGAGTTAGCTTATTTTTACATGTACTGTTTTTTGGTGGGATCTCATTTATACCTAATTTTTAAATAAGGGAGATTTTGAAGTGTCATTTTTAGTAAACAATTCTGTTTTTGTTTTGTTGAGTTCTTCAATTATTGATATAATTAATAAGTGATAGATAGTAGGTACTTTTGAGTTTGTGTAAACTTTTTGAAATAAATGTTTTATTATGACACAATGACATTTATCAGCCTCTTTTAAAATATACAATCCCACTGCGGAGACACATTTACCTATGTATTTATTTTAATAATTTACAATGAAAAGGCACAATTGAGTAAATATGCCTTTTTATCGTAAAATTTTAAATTTTTACTCAAAATTTTACATTGAAGAGGCATATTTGGTTATATGTGCCTTTTAAACATAATATTGCTCTTTTCATGTTATTTTTTATGTTAAGTTAAAAAGAAATATGCTAATTATTAAATATATCCATTAAAATTAAAAATATAATATTGCTATCTTTGTATACATGTTATAGGCAAACTCCGAAGCTCCGGCGCTCCTAGGTTGGACTGGTCAATCCTCAGGTCAGACTGAATGACTTAGTCAAAGCCCAAACAAATGTAAATTTTCGGCCTTTGACTAAACAATTTTCGTCAAACCTGGGAGAGACTAATTTGGTCAGGCAAACGTCAAAACACTATTTTATTAAATCGGGGTTTGACGAGTCAAACTCCGATATAGGTATGAAGTGTCTTATCTTCGTATATTTGGAAGCATTTTATTATTTAAGCAGCTTTCAAGTCTTAAGAACCGCTTAACTCTGCCAGTTCTGACACCTGATTGGTCAGCTTACGTGATTTTCACTTTTATATTTGAGATGCTTTGAGAGAATGCCGTGTGGCATTAGGCCCGCCTTTTGTACGATGTGCAATAAAGTATAAAATAAATAAATAAATGCTTTGGAATATACGGAGGTTAGTTTGTAGGATTAGGTATAAAAAAATAACATTTTTAAAATTTTGATGTTTATTGTTTTAATAATTTCTTAAGTAATTAAAATGGAAAATTAATCATTTTTCTGACAGATTGAGGCATTAACTTTAATGTTATATTTAACTTTAATTTTCTCTTTAAACTTTACTTTTAAAGCTTCTTTATCCACGTTTTTAGTAACAACAACACCATTTGATTTACTCATCTTCAATTTTACACAATTACACGCCCGCACGCTCAATGAACGAACATGAAATGACAAAACAATCGGTCGGAACACCGCGAGAGACATTATGAACCTGTTTAAACAAGTTCAGATCAACGTTTGACCGAGTTTTGCAGTCGCTTCTAGGATTGACTAGGCCAAAATCGAAACAGAATAATTTACTTTCGACGTTTGACTGAAAAGTTAGGAGCTCCTGGGTTTGACTAAAAATACTTCAGGCAAAGGGCGAAATTGAAATGTATTTCGGGGATTGCCTGATGGCTTTGGCCAAACCTAGGATAAACCAGTCCTTCCGCGAAGAGACTGTGTATCGGACTTTGACTATAACATACATACTAAAAAAACGCAATTTTTTACATTTACACAATTTCGAAAAACACATTTTAAACATGCTTTTTTTAACAAAATTCAAAAAATATTTAAATCTCAATTTTCTCAACATTTGTAAAATGTTAGTTGTGCCTTTTCTAATAACGACGGCAGAATTGTTTACACACATTCTGTCAACCCGCCAACTGGAACGAGAAATTTTTACACATAGACTTGGAAAACATTCGTTTGACCCGGATCGAACTGGGTTTAATTCTAATATTTTTTGTTGGATGGAAAACTTGGAGGTTTTTGCGTACGTTATGTAGGTTTACGTAGATAATAGGGAACGAAATGAAGGTTTTCAGAGCTTTTGTGAAAACCTGTGACTTTGTTGTAATCAGAAAGGCTTACTCAATACTCAATATTTTCATTGATTTTCCATAAGTAGCTTAGGTGGTAACTGTAGAGCACAGCAAAAAAGGGTTAGAGCAGAGGAAGCCCTGTTTTAATAAGTTAAAAAATATTAATAATTTGAATTATTTAAATAAATTAAAAGTACTTTAATACTGATTAAAACATAATATTCTCGTCTATGTAGACTTTAATAACGCCTGTCTTGATTAATATCAAAAACTTGATATGCAAAGAACCTTTCGCTAGATCTCCGAATGTTATTTCATCATATAGTTGTTGGGTGTAGGTCGAGTAATAAACATCCACAATATTAGTTCAACTGACAAAAATATCTGTCTGACAATGAACTCATAGCCACATCAGCGTTGGTATCTATAAGTAGCTGTGACTAGGCCAGCATGGCCTATAAAGCACGCCAATATTAGGTCAAAGCCGATGATAACATTTCTATCAAAAAAGCTCCTTTAATACCCTCATTAAAATTTGAAATTCCAACTTCATCATCCATTGAGGATTTGCCAAAAGGTATCGCAGACATCAGCGGTACTGAACACTCAATGGACATTGAAGAATCTTAATATAACTTGGATCAATACAAATTGGTGAATATCGTATGCATAACGATGCTTTCGACCTTGACTGCTAACGCCGGAAGACATAAACGGTTTATTGCTCCAATGACGAGTTTTGTGAGAAAATAGACGGAGCCAAGATAGAGGAAGATTGTAAGAAACTTTTTCACCTTGACGAGACTTCAGTTGATAACGATATTGATTAAGTTCAAGCATTGATAAAGAGGCCTTATGATAAGGCCAAGGGCAATCAATATTCTATTGTTTTGTTAGTAGCAGCTCCAATGCTGATAAGAAAGCTTAATTTAAAGACGTTTTAGGGGTTTTAGTTATTATGGTCTTTTATTATGCGTGTACAATAACATTGTAAAACAAAATATTGTTCATGTAACAATAAATAATGTCAACACTAACATTCTAATAAGAAAGAACAACAAACCATTTGTCAAACTATCACTAAATAACAAAACTTACAAGTCAAAATCCTTCATATAATTACATCTAACAATACGACCAGATTCAAAAATTTATTCCCTTCACCCCTCATTGGGGAAATACAAAAGGGTGGCTTAATATAACGGCTTAAATGCAAAGGGCATGTCACTGACAGCAATTACTGTTACGATTCTATTCAAGCCACATTACTTGTGATAGATCACTGCTCTTAAGGGGATGCTGTGAGGGCACCATGGAGTTCAGATCCTTTTGGTTGACAGTCTTCGAAAATTGATACTTTATATACGAACTAGCTTTTGCCCGCGTGAATGTCGATATTTTCATCAACTGTTTTACACCTGTAAGGTTGGAATTCCAAAATTTCAACATTCAGTCAATCCATCACTCAGTTTACCATTATCCATACTAGTCCATACTAATATTATAAATGCGAAAGTAACTCTGACTGTCTGTCTGTCTGGTACGCTTTCCCGCTTAAACTACTGAACCGATTTGAACGAAATTTGGTACAGATATAGTCTGGGACCCGAGAAAGGACATATGATAGTTTTCATCCCGGAAATCCTGAGGGAACGGGAACTATTCCACGCGCACGAATTATATAAGCTAATTATATAATTATGGATTATCTGTGTCTGAGATTTTGCAAATCGAAATAAGTTTTGGGAATACAATCAAAAGCTCTGGTACACTCATAGGAAATAGTGTATTAATGTATGACCTACAAACTAACCAGACTAAATGGATTATACATACGTGCAAAATGCAAACAGAATTATTCTGTTCGGTAGTTATGGATTTAGATTCAATTCCATCTTTCTTGAAATATAATATATATATATATTTATATATTATATATATATATTTATTTGCATAATATATATTTGCTTATTTATTTTAGTACGTATATTGTATGTATTTTTATTGATTTGTAATTTTTGTAATAATTAACATCTGTTTTTTACTTTATATTTGCACCTGCCATCATATCTCTGCACTACCGATGGTTGACTGGTAGAGAATGCCTAAGGCATTAAGTCCGCCTCTGTACATGAATTTTGTGCATAAAGTGTAAATAAATAAATAGATTTATTTCGTAAAAAAACACCAATACTATTTGGTGAGAAGTATTTATTAACCAATTGGATTAACCTTTCAACGACCGACCAAGCGACAGCCGGCTGTCGGGCTGCTATTGTCTGTCTTTCTATCGTGTCTCTAACCACGTGTTTTCGAAGGTTTAATAGTGCAGATCGATTTAGATTCAAATATATTTTTATGAGCTTCAAATTGTAAATGAATTAAGAAATTGCAGGTTGCAGCTTTAGTCTTACTACAGTACATTCTCTGCTTTAAGCCTTTAAGATCTTTAGTATCATTATTAATAGAAGCAAGTAAATGGAAACCAAAAATGAATATGAAGAAACCTTATTGAATTCGCCTTAACATAGCCCTGCAACGCCCTATAGCTGTTTCTAAGAGTATCTTGATAAATAGAATTTGGATATCTTTCTAAAAGAAATCTTTACTTTCTTTCATTCCTTTGTGAGTAATAAATTGAGTGGAGAGTGATGTTTGATGGGATTTTTCTAATGTAAATGTTATTTTGTTTGCATTAACAATCGATTTGGCTGTTGGTATTGCGCATTGGGATAGAATTATAGATTACTAGCTTTTGCCCGCGGCTTCGCTCGCGTTAGAAAGAGACAAAAAGTAGCCTATGTTACTCTCCATCCCTTCAACTATCTCCACTTAAAAAATCACGTCAATCCGTCGCTCCGTTTTGCCGTGAAAGAAAGACAAACAGACAGACAGACAGACACACTTTCCCATTTATAATATCAGTATGGATTTGAAATGAGAGTGTTTTGTTTTTAAGTTTCATTTTCAATTATGTCATTGGTGTTACTTTTAGCTGCTGGATTTACTATAATATCTTTTTTGTTATCTAGATTCTGGTTGAGCCTATTTACTGCTTTACGCTTAGTGAACTCGATCTTAAAGCTTTTTGGATCTTTTGTATTTAAAAACTAGACAAACTGACGGGCCTTTTGGTCTAGTGGTTAGTGACCCTGACTGCTAAGCCGGAGGTCGTGGTTTCGATTCCCACACAGGACAAACTTTGTGTGCTGAGCATGATTGTTTGGTCTGTGTCTGGGTGTAATTTATCTATAATATTATGTATGTATTTATAAAGTATTTAAGTATGTATATCAGTTGTCTGGTTACCATAACACAAGCTCTGCTTAGCTTGGGATCAGATGACCGTGTGACTTGTCCTAAGATATTTATTTATTCATTTATTAAGCCAAATCTGATTTTTTTTTAAATTTTTGATGTAAATATAATGTGAATAGTAAAAACTGCATCTTGGGCGATGACATTATTCACCGACGAATATTTCATTTTACGACAAAATTTTATACCGGCTCTAACATTACTTGGCGCCATATCAACTATAGCACGGCCACTCAAAATCGTTGCATTTGACAGCTTCCACCAAAACTAAATAGTGGTTTAAGCAATCGCGCGCCAGGACCTAATCGATCCACTTATAACCGGCTAGCACTGGTTGCTGGTTATATCTCGTTATAGTAAACAATAGCTGTTCTGTTGTCGATTAGTCCATTGTTCAGAATAACTGGGATAATGTTGATAATGCTTTTGTTAGAAATGACTTGTTGGCTTTGGTTCAGTTTTGATTCTGTATTGGAATTTGTAAACTGCATCGGTTTCGTGGTTGGCTTACAATTTGAATTAATGAAAATAGATGCGTTTTATTCTGATTTGTTTTGAGTTAATTTTGGATTATTAATCTTTTTCAACGCTTTTACATCGTTTTCGTTTCTTATTCCATTGTATTAGAATTCGAAAACTGCATAGTAATTGTATCGTATTTAGTTTACAGATTCAATTAATGAATCTACATTCGTTTTAATTTGATTTATTTAGAATCAATTTATATAATTCATCATTATCGTATTTGTTATTTCCCTATCAATTTCGTGATAACAAATATACCAGCTTTGCATCAAAACTACGAAATATGTCAAAAAGACGTGTTTGTGTGTCTATATAAAAGCACACAAACAGTCAGTTACTCATCACTGATCCAACACTTCGTCTCCCGAACATGACGCTTACGTAAGAGTAATTTATATAAACAAGAGCTGCTTATCTGCGGCTCTGTCGTCACGAGAATGTATTCACTCACTAGCTTTTACCATAGAACAAGGAAATTGGGGAGAAGCGGATCTGTCCTTCCGTATTACACCGCCTTTGTTTGTGCCTTGTTCATGTTCTACATTATTAGGTTCTTTGTCTTTCAGAAATTGTTAGGACTTCTTTGGTTCTATAGCTGTTATTTCATCGACTCTAATGACAAACGCACTGTCGTTTGGACTGTGGTCGCTACAGCTCTTTTGAGGGTAATTTATAGATCTTAACCATGACCAGCTTGACTCCTTGACTCTGAATTTTTGTCTAAGCGCCAGTTATAATTTTATATCGCTTAATGAATGAATGAATAAATGCTTTAATTTTATTTTAAAAAAATCTGTAAAACCAATTACATAGCCCCACAATAATGCTGTGGCTTCAGTGCTGGCTTCGGTTATTGCTGCGTCAGAAATTTTGAAGAGATCGTTAAAGGTGCAGGTCACGTTAGGGACGGATTTTCTGATCAGCAGTTTCGTATTCGGTGTTCCAAGACACATGGTTATAAATTATATTTGCGACGGCCACAAGAGACTCTGTGTGAATATACCTGAGTATTAAAAGTTACCTATTCCTTAATCTCGTAGGTTTTATCATCTCCCTAACCTTGTTGCAATTATTTCAGGTCAGGCTTTCCAATCTAACCTAGTCTTAAAGTGTTTTGCTCGGAGTACTGCTTGTCAAACCTCCATAACCTAGCGACATTTGGTTAACCACTAGGTCAACCTGACTGTTTCCCAAACCTGTAGATATAATACACAATGCATCTAAAGCTTATCCTCTACAACTTTTACTCTATGGTGCTAGAGAGAAATGTTGATTATGCGATGAAAGATCGCGTCCTCGTAACTGACGCTGGCGTTAAATGGGAGGCTTGAGATAGTGACGGAATAGGTGTGACGAACTAAGGAGGATCTTATTGACGCTGTGATGGAGTGCTGTGAGATTGTTACTAGCATTTGATTCTTCAATGTCGTGTTTGTTTGTTGTCTTCGGATCTTTTAGAAGAGTACATTTGTTATGAGTATCTACGTCAATAGTAATTTGGAATGCAATTTTATTTGTTAGGATATTGTTAGCATGTTGTTTAGTATCACAAGTACTTTATTATAATAAGGTTATTTGTTTGGGTGTGGGAGGTATGGAAATACTGATTATGTAAATTACAAAGCTACCCAGTTATCAAGCGTCATAGGGTGTTTTATTATTATGGTGTACTTTATTTTCGCTTTCGCGCCATAAAAGTCAAGGTCACGAGCTTGTTATAAGTGTTAAAGTTTGTTGGGTTAAATAGAAATATGTTTGTCTCACCAAAGCGTAAATAAAGAATTAAAGACATAACATTAGTAACTAGCTACTTACTTTCGGTAAAGAAAGTATATTTTTTTGGGACATCTAGTTGATGCATTATAATCATAATCATAATCATAATCATTTATTGCATCAAATATGGTGGTTACAGATCTTAAAACTAAATGGATATGTTTCACATATTCGGCCAGTTTACGGCATGCAATTGTATAAAAATAGGTCAAAGGTTGATAATTTATTTATGTCTATAAAATTTACAATTATATTTCTTAAAGAATTCATCAATTGAATAAAAACATTCTTGTACCAACCACTTTCGTAACACCACGCAAAATTTCCTGAAGGGCAGTTGCGTAATTGTTTTAGGGAGGGCATTAAAAATTAGTGGAGCCATGTATACGCAGCTCCGCCGAAAGAGTTCTAGCCTAGGAATGGGCATTTCAAAATCTAAATGTGTAACTTTTCGCTTATTCCTGTTATCATTTCGTTCAAACAGTACCATGTTAGACTTTACGAACCTAGCAATTTCATAGATATAAATGCAGGGGACAGTCAAAAGGTTATGCGATCTGAATATAGGCCTGCAAGAGTCGGACCATTGTAAATTGTAAATTGCACGAATACATTTTTTTTGAGCAATGAACACTCTAGATATTTGGGAAGAGTTTCCCCACACGACTATACCATATCGGATAACAGAACAGACGCATGCGTGACATTGTGAAATTACTTACGGTTTCATCCGCGACTTAGGTTCCCATGTCGATATAGCTATAGCTTTACTCGATAAATATTCCATTCGACTTACACTCTGCAAGGGCAACCACTCATATCACAAACAACAAATCATAACAATATTTCATTCATTCCATTCAACACTAAAATATTTTTTCAGTTCAAACTCTACTGGTTCCTCAGATTAGCGCATTCAACCAAACAACCAACAAGCTTATTCCATTCAACTCACTCTCCACAACAACAACAACTCATATCACAAACAACAAATCATAACAATATTTCATTCATTCCATTCAACACTAAAATATTTTTTCATTTTAAACCCTACTGGTTCCTCAGATTAGCGCATTCAACCAAACAACCAACAAGCTTTAACTTGATATTATTAGTGTAGACAAATAAATAAGGATTCCATGTGTAAATATAAACTAACACAGTAATAAACCAAACACAAACAATGAATATTTGCCTACGAAATCTTGGTATACGTTTTTGTAACCGGGCCTAATGTATGATGATTTTGTAGGATAACACGTGTTGAAGTTAAGGTCTAAGCTAAAAGTAACTTAAGTCATAGATAATAAGAATTATGTGATTAGTCCTTACGTTGTTTGTGAGAGAGTCAATGGAGATGGTGGTATCCATGTGATGAACGAGTTAAAAAATGTATAAATTACACTTAGACCATTTACAGACACTTTATTAATGTCAAAAGAGTCGCTCGGTTGTTTCGAAGATCTCTATGAACAAACATCCTTAGATACTCTTTTTAATCAAGTTTACAAACCAGAGCAAAATAAGTAAAGAGCAAAACAAACGTAGCACACATGCAAAAATCCATAGCAATAAGTTATGACCAGTGTCCACTGACCATTTAGCTCTAAAAACCCATATTAATTTTTTTATTAGTCAATTCCGATACCCTATACCTTAAAGTCAGAAGTAGAGCAGTGAAGTCCACCAGGAACGTACTGAGCATTGAACCATTGGGTTTGGTCAAAAATGTTACCAATCTAAACCGATGGTGTTTGTAACGGACATATTTTGTACTACCATTAGAAAACCCAACTTTTCCAATATACCAGGAACCAACCAACTGCAACTAGTAAGCAACTCCAAAAGTCATACCCGAAACTAAATAATTAAACCAAAACCTCTGTACTAACAAAACTTCACCGCAAGTTCATCCATTAACTAAACCCCCCCCCCTTCCAGAAGGCTTCTGCTTCATGTAACGGATAACGATAATTGTTTGGACAATCGTTGTTATTCCGTTACTGCGTTGTTCCGTTGCCCCCGTTAACTTTGTGTGGGTGACAGTTAGCAGGTACCTGAAGATAAAGGTAGGGTGACTATGGTGCGCGGACAAAAGGGAATTGGAGTGTTTGGATATCAGAGGTGAAGGGTAGTGTATAGGTAATATTTAGTAGGTTTATTTATTGATTTGATAATTTTGGAGGGTAAGCTAAATATAATTGTAGTGAAAAATAAAAGTATGATTATTCTGAGAGGCGAAATGCGAAAGTAACTGTGTTTGTCTGTTGCGCTTTCACGGTTATAACACTGAACTAATTCTAGTGATAGGAATACAGAGCTTCGCCATCAAGGGCTTTTGAATTTACGACTACATAATATGCAAAGTCTCAGGAAAAATTTAGTATTAAATGTAAAAAATTGATAACATGTTCTTTTTTACGTTGCTAAGAAAATTTTGTTAACTTATACTTTACTAAGGATAAACTTGTATTGCCTGAAGGGCAACTATGGATACAATGAAAACTTAGCTAATTTGTTAACAAGGAATTTTAGCTATGATTTGCCTTCTCTCCATACATAAATTAATCAAAATTATTTCTTTTAACACATCCTCTGCTTTACCATCTTATCCAAGATTAATTTAAAACAAAACATCACAATCAAAAACAAAACTACACAAAATTTAAAAAACTTACAACTGTCCACGACATTCACAATCACACCCAAACATCCAAACATCCATCATACAGCAAGTCTCCCCAAAATCACGGCCACCCTACTGCAAAGGCTACACTTAATTAAGCCACCTGGCTTACATATATATGTTATAATACACATAAATGCACGTTCTTCAGCATACGTTAGCGTAGATAGTTATTCGTTTCTATATAAATCGATCGTAATTTAATAGTTATACGACGGAAAGTCCGTACCTACTAATATTATAAATGCGAAAAAAACTCTGTCTGTCTTTCGGTCTGTCTGTCTCTTCTTCACGCCTAAACCGCTGAACCTATTAATAAAATTTGGTACCGATTATAGTCTGGGACCCGAGAAAGGACATAGGATTGCTTCATCCCGTAAATCCTCTAGGAACGGGAACTATTATTCCACGCGGACGAAGTCGCGGGCAAAAGCTAGTGAGTATAACATAAGCTTAGTTCTCAAATATCCCAGCTTGCTCTACTATATTATGGATGTATTATACATAATTGCAAACCTTCCTCTGAGTCACTTTATCGATTAAAAACCGCATCAAAATCCGTTGCGTATTTTCAAATATTTAAGCATTCATAAGTACAGACAGCAGGCAGCGACCTCATTTTAACATCGTATTGATATTATTATGAATTATATCCCAACAATAAAGAAACAACACACCACCTACCCAATTAAAAACGGCTATTTTTTTAACACAACCGTCTTACAAGTAAAAGTTCCCATACATCGTCACGCTCGATAACTCCGAAGGGTGGAACAGGCAGGTGTATACACACAAACACACACACATACACACTCACACACAAACACACACACACACACCAACACACCCACTCACTCACGTTTGCCGTTCACCTTTGTACCTGTTAAACTTACGCAGTTTATTTGGGGGAAGAAAACGTTTGAAAAACAAACTTGGTTTGATAGACTGGTCTAAAAAGTGACGGTTTTGAGGAAAACTTGAGATTTTAAGTTGTACTTATTTTTTACTAGCTTTTGCCCGCGACTTCGTCCGCGTGGAATAGTTCCCGTTCCCGGGGGACTTCCGGGATGAAAACTATCTTATGTCCTTTCTCGGGTCCCAGACTATATCTGTACCAAATTTCATTCAAATCGGTTCAGTGGTTTAGGCGTGTAGAAGAGACAGACAGACAGACAGACAGAGTTACTTTCGCATTTACAATATTAGTATGAATAACGTTCTTGTTTATTTGTTGATTTTGCGGCTAAATTACGGGACCGATTTTGATGGAATTTGATACAGATGTAGATTAGAATTTTTAGAAATACATACGCCAATAAAAAAACAACTTAACAAAAAAAAAATACGACAAAAACTAAAAACGTCGGTTAGTTTTGGGTTTTTAAATTTTGTTGTTTTTCACAAAAAATAACTGGTTGGAAATTTTATGACAAATTTCAAAACTCATCAAATATAATAAATAAATAAATATATATACTTGAAACTTAATAACTAAACATATAACCAAATAACAAATAACCCAACTTAACTCGAAACCTTGAAACTACCGGCAGGCCATACAAGTATTTGTTGACATCAAAAGTTGAGACCTTTTGTCACGGGACCTTAAAAGATACCAGTCCATGACCTTCACAATTCCAAACCTACACCAACCAACATTTATGACGTCATACTCAGTAATCGGTCTTCCAAAATCGAAACCACTTTAAACATTCGAATTTTGAATTCACGATCCGAAGTGAAGCAGCCAATAGCGATGCAGCGATTGGGTCCCATTCGAGTCTAAACAATGGCCGACTGAGCAAGCTACGGCTTGTTAGGCCTCCGCTTTGTGTCCTACTGAATGACGTCAGTTGTGACGTCACGTTAACAAAGTTCACGACATGAATTTATGACGTATGTTACACCTGGTGAAACAACGGTTATAGGTAAAGGTGCTCTGTCAAGCAGGTTTAAATCTTTAAACACGCGTGATTCGAGACACAATAGAAAGACAAAAGCAGCGCGACAGCCGGCTGTCGCTTGGTAGTCGAAACGTTAATGAACGATTACGTTATTTATTATTTCTACGTTCAACAAAATGTATTGAGTTTGTATATACTTAGGGCATTTTGCATGATGGCGCAACTCGTTTCGCCACCAAGTGCTTTAAATATACGGAATTTGCACCATCAAAAACTTTTTATGAGCTGTCAAAACGCGATTCTTTTGTAATTTTTTTATGGCAATGTCACCTCATGACGTCACAAAGTTCACAACTCAACTGACTAACTATCAATTGATTTCAAAGCAACTAAGTATCCAATTTTTCGGATGTTTGTATGTTTTTTTTTATGTTTGTTCGCACATATCTCCGTCGTTTACCAACCGATTTGAACAATTCTATTTTTGTTTGAAAGGGTAGACTTTCCAAATGGTCCCATTGTCATCAGGTCCAGGATCTGATGATGGTATCATGCTGAAATCGAGGGAACTCCTCAATTTTTATAGAAAACGTACATTTTTTTAAAAGTTACTCTAAAACGTAGTTGGGACTCTAACTAAAAAGTAAAAAATAAAAAAAAATTTCAAAAAAAAAGATAACCGACTTCAAAAACTAAAAGCTCAAAAATAACTATTTCGGAAGTCGGTGGCAAGGCAACACAATTCGACCAGCGGCTGAAGAGAAGCCACCGACTTCCGAAATAGTTATTTTTGAGCTTTTAGTTTTTGAAGTCGGTTATCTTTTATTTGGAAAAAGTTTTTTTAACGTAAACTACGCCATTATTACATGCACACCTAACGCGATAGCAAAGTCTAATAATTATAATTTAAATAAATAAAAAATATATAATAAGAAAGTTTAAATAGCAGTACTTTTCCGAATTCATCCAAGGAGCATAGAAAAATATCAATTTCTATCTGAATATAGGATAAGACCAGCAACTTGGTCAATCTTGTTATGACTAGAGCCGAGTGGCCTACTTTTTGCACAAGAGGTTCCAAGAGGTTTCGGTCAAAGGTATATCTAATAATAATTCTAATGGCTAGAGGTCAGAGGGTGCTGGAAAATTCTTAAAGGGTAGTCTATAAATACAAGGACCAGATCAATATTAAAGGTATTTACCTTTGAACTAACTCATTTGAGTTAGTTTTTTTAATCATTGATTATAAAAAAATCTTTGGAAGTCGGTGGCAATTACGAAAATTTATTTTTCTGTTTTTTTCAATGCGGTTTTTTTTAGTTTTTTATTTTATACTTTTTAGTAAGATTTTTTTCCGAGAATCCACTTTTTAAAGTCTGTGACAATGCTTAAATCTTCTCCTAAATGTAATTAATACTTGTTCGAAAGCCGAACAAATATACATACATATAAAAACCGGCCAAGAGCGTGTCGGGCCACGCTCAATGTAGGGTTCCGTAGTTTCCCGTCCGTCACAATAAGTGTTCCCACTTATAAGTTTAAAATAAGTTTAAAAAAAAGCTTTTGTTACGTTGACATAATAAGTACGCAGAAATTATTTTGTACAACCTTTTTGTCTTTTTTTGTACAAAAACAGTTCTTTCTATCAAGTTCAAAATAATTTTCCTAGAAAGTCCTTATAAAGTTCTACTTTCCAGATTTTTTTCATATTTTTTAAACCTACGGGTCGTTAAAAGTTAGAGGGGGGGGGACGCTTTGATTTTTCCTTTTGGAGCGATTATTTCCGAAATTATTGACGTTATCAAAAAATGATTTTAGTAAACCCCTATTCATTCAATACCTATCTAACAATATATCACACGTCAGGGTTGAAATAAAAAAAAAAAAATCTTTCCCTCTTTACATATAGGGGGCTACCCTAATAAAACATTTTTTTCCAATTTTTATTTTACCACTTTGTCGGCGTGATTGATATACATATTGGTACCAAGTTTCAGCTTTCTAGTGCTAACGGTCACAGAGATAAAGCGAGGACGGACGGACAGACAGACAGACATGGCGAAACTATAAGGGTTCCTAGTAGACTACGGAACCCTAAAAAGGGAAAAACTTCCTTAATATTTAACCGATAATGAATGAATGTAGCCTATGGCTAAAAAAAATTTTTTTTCTTTCTTTCTTCTTTCTTTCTTTCTATGACCGCATCCATTTAAAAATCGGATAGAAATTAAATAAGTCCAATCCACAGAAACTTTCATAAAATCTAATCAGTAGTTTAACTGTAACACACTAATATTTTTAAACTCGCGTTTTGACCCACATCAACCAAAACCACCATTCTAAAAACCACACAAACGCTCAAAACCCAGTTAAAAATAAATGATTAAATTCGAATTTCAATTACCCCTAAACAGAGCCTTGAATTTTGTATGAGAACCGCGGGGTTATTACCTATGAAACAGCAATCAGCAATATTTGCGCAGTGATCGCGCGATCACCGCGCGATCGTCAAAAAAAATCGTATTATGTATGAACCGATTGCTAATCGCTCGCTGATTATTCTAATGCACTTATTGCTACGATGACGATAAAGTAGCCATCGCTGGAACTAATGAAATATCACCTTTAACAAAAAAAAAACTTAACTTTGCTCTTAAAAACTATACTAAATACGAAACCACCAAACGAAAAATGCATATTTTAGTTAACTGATTGCTCCACAGAGGCAGCACTATCGCTAGATTGCTATTTGACGTGACGTATTTTGAATTGACGTTTTAGCAGAAAATTTTGCTAAATTATCGCGATCGCTCGGCTATTGCAGGATACGTAATCCCGGTGCCGGTTAGTTTTCGTTCGACATTTAGTTCCCTTCAGGATCCCAGTTCGATCTAAGCGATTGTGCTTAACCCCGGAAATTTACGTGGTGTTGGAGTCCTCTGGGACACGGCAATATTGCCTATGAATATTAAGTGTTTGCTTTGTTTAGCACTTGAGCTTCGATATTAGTTATTTGTATGATTATTAAGATTATATTATTCTCTAGGGGATTTGGATTGTAAATCTTGCGAGGAGAACCGAGACAATTGAAGTTGAGATGTGCTGTCACGAATAGAGATTATTTAGGGTTGGTTAATCGTCTGGCTTAGTATGTGTTTCGGCCAATGATTCGCCCGGTCTGGTCGAAACAGGAATTTAATTATTATGATTTTTTTGACTAGTGTGCCGGAAGATGCTTTTTTAAGCTAATTTTGTACAGTCGGATGAAAATTTCTTTTCTTTTTCACCCTACTAAATAATTATTTTAACTCTATTTGTTCTGTGATATAGAACAGGTATTTCATAAGGCAGGTTGCGGGTACAAATCCGGGCAACTACTAATGTGACTTGTTCAATATATGTTTTCCATGTATTTCTAGGTCATCAGTGACATACCGTGTCGTTGGTCCCAGTTTACTCATACGTCAGTCGTTACCTATTGTCAATCAACTAACCAAAGGGTAGTAACTGAATTGTAGAGGTTGACCACAGGGTTACCCATTAACTCATTTGTAGAGGTCTTTCTATCACTGAGAGAGTAGTAACGGAAAGCTGAACTTAACATAATAGAGAAAAGGCTAGGGAGATGATGATGATAATATTGTTTAGTGCAAAAAGTGCTAGAAGAATGAAATGAATTGTATAGTATGTAATAGAATGTTTATAATAAAATGAGATGTAATGTCGCTAACACATTTTGCTTACAATTATGTTATACTAGCTTTTGCCCGCGACTTCGCTCGCGTTAAAAAGAGACAAAAAGTAGCCTATGTTACTCTCCATCCCTTCAACTATCTCCACTTAAAAAATCACGTCAATTCGTCGCTCCGTTTTGCAGTGAAAGAAAGACAAACATACAGACAGACAGACAGACAGACACACTTTCCCATTTATAATATTAGTATGGATAGTGTCATAAGATATTGTATAACATGGCTGTTAACAACATATACTGCCCATTACACTAAGTGAAATTACGATGGACGAAACGACTTTTACTTTTAACGATGTACTCTTTGGTTGTCCTTGGCTTGCTCGTTCTTAGAGAGATAGGGCTTTTTACGTTTTGGGACGAACTAATTTTAGCCGTCTGACTTACCTATCTCATTTCAAATATGCCTGTAAATGTGTTAAATAAAGAATACGTTGATCATTCCCCACTCCGTATTTTCTGTTTAAATCTATATTTTAAATAAAGTAATAAATTGATTGGCAGTTGATAATATATCAATGCACAACCCAAACCGCTGCTCCCAGTGACATGAAACTTGCAGGGTGTGTTTTTTGTAAAAAGTAAGTATCCAGTACCCACTAAGAAAGGACCAACCCCAAAAAGGTAAAATAGCTATAATAAATAAATAAATAAATATCTTGGGACAACTCACACACGGCCATCTGATCCTAAGCTAAGCAGAGCTTGTGTTATACATACTTATATACTTTATAAATACATACATATTATACATACTTATATACTTTATAAATACATACATATTATATATAAATTACACCCAGACACAGAACAAACATTCATGCTCATCACACAAAGTTTGTCCTGGGTGGGAATCGAACCCACGACCTCCGGCTTAGCAGTCAGGGCTACTAACCACTAGACCAACAGGCCCGTCATGCTGCAGGCAAGAGCTGTTTTTTTTTTGTTTTTGGGTCAACTCATACACGACCACCTGATCCCAAACTAAGCAGAGCTTGTACTATGGTAACCAGACAACTGAAAAACATACTTATTATACATACGTATGTTTGTTAATTACAAATAGAAATTATGTAAATTACATAGAACTGAGGCTTTTAGTCCTATTCATAATTAACACACAAATTAACTATGTCTCTTCTAGTACCAATTAAGAATGTCAATGTTTACAAAATCGCTAGAATTTCTGCCTTGTAAACTTAATTTGAACTTGTACCCACACACACAAGTTTTCATTTCATCAAAAAAGCCGAATTAGTCATTATTCTACAGACATTTAAAAAAATCAACTCATTTTTACCATGACATCCCAACTTTTCGAAGAGCAGTTAGCCGGGGCCCTCTAGGGTCAATGCTTGCCGGAATTGCGGAATAGTTCTAATAGTTACCAGGGCCCCGGAACATAAAGGGCAACCAAAGGAACAAGGGTGGGTTTTAGTCAGTGAAAGTCTGACACTGAGGGTGGGAAAAGTCATTTAATGATTTCCCATCTATACTAGAGCCACGTAATCATTTTCGAATTCCAATTCTTGAAAAGTAATCAATGTATCTATGAAAAAAAACCGGCCAAGAGCGTGTCGAGCCACGCTCAATGTAGGGTTCCGTAGTTTCCCATCCGTCGCAATAAGTGTTCCCACTTATAAGTTTAAAAAAAAGGCTTTTGTTACGTTGACATACTAAGTACGCAGAAATTATTTTGTACAACCTTTTTGTGTTTTTTGTACAAAAACTGTTCTTTCTATCAAGTTCAAAATAATTTTCCTAGAAAGTCCTTATAACGTTCTACTTTCCAGATTTTTTTCATATTTTTTAAACCTACGGATCAAAAGTTAGAGGGGGGGGGGACGCTTTGATTTTTCCTTTTGGAGCGATTATTTCCGAAATTATTGACATTATCAAAAAATGATTTTAGTAAACCCCTATTCATTTTTTAATACCTATCTAACAATATATCACACGTCAGGGTTGAAATTAAAAAAAAAAACACTTCCCTCTTTACATATCAAAATTCAAAAATTCAAAATTCAAAGCATTTATTTCACTTAGACCATTTACAGGTACTTATGAATTGTCAAAGAGTCGGTCGGTTAGTCAGAAAAGAAAAGTGACGCTAATTGCCTGTTCCAAAACGTAGATCTCTATGGAGAAGAACAGGCAAGAAACTCCACGGACACTCTTTTTAAAAAAATCATGTTTTACAAAATCTTGGTTACATTTTCTTTTTGTTGCTTCTACATGTGAAAACAATGTGTATGTAACAAAATAATAAACAAATACAAATTTAAAATAAAAAGTAAAAAGTCATGGCAGTTAAGAGATGACCGATCTCAACTGACAGCGCCCGTTCACGAGCATGACGCGTGGCATCAGCACCATTTAGCTCAACCATTTTGAAGGGAACCGAATGATCCAACGCACTCGCCACCATCAGCGAGACTTTTTAAGCGAGCATGACAATGCTCCTAACCGCCATGTCAATTTGTGTCAGTAGAAAACTATATTAATAAATAAAGTAAATCAATGCATCGTACTCACATTTACAAAAATTCAAATATGCATTTATATTACACAAACCAAAGTTTTGTACTGTACCTAAAAAAACATAAATGGGTGAAATTTAATTACCTTTACAAATAATAATAATAACGATCTTGAATAGGTATTCATGTCAAAAATTAAGGGGATAAGAAACATTTTCTATCTTCCAACGATTAAAATTTCTAATTTGTGAGCTTATGTGGAGCAGGACCAGCATTTAGCCAAGCATGTTTATCATTGATATAATCTTCTAACTTATAATAAGCTTGATTACATAGCGTGCGTTTAATGCATGTTTTAAATTTTTCCTCATTTAGATGGAGAATTTCGAGTGGTATTTTATTATAACATTTTACACCATACCCCATAAAAGAAGTGTGGACTTTTGACAATCTAAAACTTGGTTGATCCAATTTGTTCTTATTTCTGGTATTAAAATTATGCCTGTCACTTATTTTACTAAAAAGATGAAGATTTTTTCGAACGTACATAATGTTTTCGTATATATATTGACAAGGTACCGTCAAGATGTTAATACTTTTAAACAAATCCCTTAGAGATTCGCGGCTGCTGAGGTTATATATAGCTCTGACAGCCCTCTTTTGCAATACAAATACGGAATCTATATCTGCAGCACGTCCCCAAAGTAAAATACCGTAAGACATGACACTATGAAAATAGCTAAAATAGACTAGTCTCGCGGTATCTACGTCGGTTAATTGCCGGATTTTTCTGACAGCGAAAGCAGCTGAACTTAACCGCGCTGTAAGAGATGTTATGTGAGGGCCCCACTGCAGCTTTGAGTCGAGCGTTATCCCAAGGAAAACCGTTTTATCGACGAATTCAAGTACATCCCTGTTCAATTCAACATTACATTCAGTACTTCTAACATTGGGTAAAGTAAATCTAATGCATTTAGTTTTTTTTTCATTTAGTACTAAATTATTTACAGTAAACCAGTTATGAACCTTAAGCATAGCGTTATTTACGTCGTCAAGGTGTTGTGCACGTCTATTCACTTTGAAAATCAGTGAAGTGTCATCAGCAAATAACACCATTTGAGGTTGGTTTTCCAGCAAACTTGGTAAATCATTTATGTAGACTAAAAAGAGGAAAGGACCTAATATTGATCCTTGCGGTACCCCTATTTTTACCTTTGAGCCCAGCGAATTCACACCATTTATTTGAACCTGTTGCAGTCGATCAGTCAGATAAGATTTTACTAAACTAAGCGCTAATTTTTCGAGCCCGTAATGCTCAAGTTTCAAAAGAAGTGTTTCATGACTCACGCAATCAAATGCCTTGGAGAGGTCGCAGAAAATGCCAATAGCATCTTGCGACTCTTCCCATGCTTTAAATATATGTTTGATTAAAGTGACACCGGCGTCAGTAGTACAACGTCCTTTGGTGAAACCATACTGTTGTTCATGTAAGATGTTATTGCAGTTAAAATGACTGAGCATTTGATTAAGCATTATTTTTTCAAATACTTTGCTGAGGACCGGTAAAACAGAAACAGGTCTATAATTATTAGCATCTTTGCTATCCCGGATTTGAAAAGTGGTATAACTTTGCTGTACTTCATTAAATCCGGAAAAACCCCTTGATCTACACATAAATTAAATATACACGCTAAATAGGGCGCTATTGTTCCAATTATAGAATTACAAACATTAGTAGACATGCCCCAAAGATCTTCAGTCGCTTTGATTTTAATCTGTTTAAAAGCCTTTACAACGGCCACAGGGTTAACATGCTTAAATTTAAATTCTACACGGCAGGCTGAAACATTTGCTTTCATTAGATCAACAGCCAATGTGGGCGATGAATCTAAGCTTTCTGTGATTTTTATTGGTATATTTGTAAAAAATGACGTAAATTCCTGAGCCACATCGTCATTTTTGTTTATGAGACCATGGGAAGTGGCCAAGGTGTAATCAATATTATGTCTTTTATTCCTATTTGTTTCATTATTGATCACTTTCCAAACAGCTTTTATTTTATTATCTGATGACTTAATCTTATTGCTAATAAATAAGGCTTTAGCTGCCTTGCAAACATTTTTAAACATTTTTGAATAATTAGCAACATACTTATTAAATGTGTCTGTGTTATTATAAGGCTTAAGGCCATACAGCTCAAATAGTCTATCCCTGCTTTTTCTGATACCTCTAGTTGCCCAGTCAGAAAATAGAAACTTAGGGCAAATTGTTTTAGTTTTTTTCTTAAAAATGTTATTAAACCCTGTTTGCACGACTGTAAAGAACTGTTTATACAGAACATTTCCTTCTTCAATGTCAAAGCTTTGACTACTTAATTGACTACTTAAAGTGTTATTAAACTTATTTAAATTATTTGATGTAATTGGTCTAGACTGTATCTGCAATTTTAGTACAGGTGAATTGGACTCAAAAGAGACGGTTTGTCCGCTGTGATCAGAAGGGAGATAATCTACAATAGCTTTATCTAAATATTCGCAGCAGCAAAATACATTATCGATGCATGTAGCAGTAGTCGTGGTTATACGGGTTGGTTCCAAGAACACATTTGACAAATTAAATGATTTAAATAGACTTAATAATCTACTGCTATACGAATTATTTTCTAAAATATTAATATTAAAGTCGCCACAGACTACAATTGATTTATTACCAGCTACGAGTTTAGTCAAAACATCGTCCATTGTAGACTCAAATAAAGAAAAGTTTTGATGATTAGGGGGTCTGTAAACACACACTATGACATGCCTATCCAGCTCAACACATGACAACTCGATAATATGTTCAACAGATAAACTCACTATGTCTGTACGACATTTAGATTTAATATTCTGTTTTATCAAGATTAATGAGCCCCCACGCATCATTAGTTTACGGGTATAACAACTTCCCATGATATAATTCTCATAGTTAATTAACATTTCATACTCTTTTAACCAATGTTCAGTGAAACAAACTATATCAAACATTGTCTTTTCTAAAAATAATTCAATTTCTAATTGTTTGGAAGAAAAACCTTGAATATTTTGATGAAATAATTTCAAGGAATGTTGCTTAACCCCTTTTTTACAATTTGATAAATAATAATTGCCAGAAGGTACCTTCATGTTTATAAAATTAGTAAAGTTATTACTAGTACCTTCTGTTGTCTTATTGACTAGTTTAAACAATTTACCACCTTAACATTAGTACAATTACTAACTATGGTGGGTCTTATTATACAAGACTTCGACATACTAACTATGTCTGAGTTAAAATTAAAAGCTAATAGCCGAGCTATCTGACGTCTAAAACTAATGGGCAGATACACTGTATCTCTAGTCGATTTTAGTTTTTCATCAACAATAGTGTTGGTGTCAAAAAATTCTAACTTGTCACTATAGTGACTGACTAAAAAATACATGTAATTATTAAGCATATGTATCTTATTATTTTGCCTATTTGATAGGTGCTCAAAGTAAGGAAAAGCACACAATACTATTTTTTTGCAATTAATTTTTAATAGTTCAGTGACACTCTCGGTAATATTATCTATGTGAACATTAAAACTATTTCCTACAAATATAGTAATAATGGAATTGTTATCATATTCTTTGCTAGTCACTGAAGCCATTATTTCTACATAGGAACTCCCAAGCATACAATAATTTAAAACAGAATACCTTAGGTTGTTATTCAATAATTTTCCTAAACCTTTTCCAAAACTATCTGAAAACATTATAGGACAATAACAAACTTTATTACCAGGTTGACTGTTAGTGTGCACAACAGCTGAATTTTGCACATGCATACACTCCCCAGCACTGGAAGACTGGGATGGGACTACCGATAGCTCAAGCTGGGGAGCCTCAGCATTAGATTTATTTATGCTGCATTGAGAGGAGCTGAGAGGCAGCGGGTCTACTTTGTCCACATTTAAGTTACACAATTGAACCAACTCATTTGTGGCCAGTATATGCTCTTGTATTTGCTTTTGAGACTTTACATATTTTGTATAAAGAGAATGTAAGGACTCTTCAAGTACCTCTATTTCAGACTGTAATCGTTTAGTGTCAATCTCATATATGTTTGTACTGTCCTCAATTTTTATTTGAAAGTTATTTAGTTTATTTATCAGGAATACACGTTCTTTTCTTAATTTAATATTGTTAAAGTAGTGTTTCTGTTGTTTCCTATATTTATGACATTTATTACACATATATTTTATCTACGCTAATAAAAGGGGGCTACCCTAATAAAACATTTTATTCCAATTTTTATTTTACCACTTTGTTGGCGTGATTGATATACATATTGGTACCAAATTTCAGCTTTCTAGTGCTAACGGTCACAGAGATTAAGCGAGGACGGACGGACAGACAGACAGACATGGCGAAACTATAAGGGTTCCTAGTTGACTACGGAACCCTAAAAAGGAGATTTACAAATTCAAAATAAAATAACATTCTCCATTCTAATCATACTTAGTACTCAACAACATTACGACATAAGAATCCTTCCAAAAAACAATAAAAATTTCCAGTATTGAGTAAAGATACCAGGAGCACAGTTACTAAAGGAGCTGTTTTCTCACGCTATTAATTCGGTTGAAGCTATGCGCTTCACGTTGCAAGTATTATTCCAGGCTGAACCGCCCAGGCGTTACGCTTCGGAGTCAGACCTCGCATTTCAGTGAACTATCAATTTGTACCTATTGGTGCATGGAGCGAATATATAGGCTTAAATTAATTCTTGTGAAGGTTCCGTCCTCCTGTAGTTGGTAAGTGCTAGCTCTTTCCCTTTGGTTTTATGTTCACCTAGTACCGAAAACTGCTGATTGTAGGACCCAAACGTCATTCGCCTCTGTACTGGCAGCCCAAATACATCTCAGCCGCAATTTTAAATTAAAGGGCCTCTTATCTTTATCTAAGTCACATCTTCGTCAATCGTCATCGTCATCTTCATCACTGTATATAATTGTTATTTCGTAAGTATTGTAAGTGTGAGGATTGTCTTTATGTTACGAGTATATTTTCCAAGAATCTCACAGTTGGAGAACTTATTTCGGCCTTTAAAAATATCCTTTCTTTGATATTGTATGACAATGCGTTAGGCTCTTTACGTTTATAGTTGAGCTAAGCGATTACCAATTGCTACTGTTAATGCTTAAGGCTAAACGATTACTGGCATATCTTTACAATGCCGGACAGGTCCACTCAAATCTTTTTGCTTCTCTCAAGAAAACACCTTAGTTACTACCTTTATGGTCACCTCTAAATACTTCTCTATGTTTATTTTAAACTATATTATAATCATTAATTACGCAATCCATCTTTTCTTCAGCAAATTAATTCTATACAACCACAATGGAAGCCACACTGTAACTTACTCACCCATACTCATAAATCAACTTCTAGTTCCACCATCTTTAAAACTAAGTTTTCAGCATTAAACTGAAAGACGTCATCAATCACTATTTTAAGCCTTAATATAAAATCTGAAGCGAGTCGCGTTAACCTTACAATACAGGTAATTAAGGGGACGTTATTATAAATTAATAAAATAAAATAATGAATGGGTGCTATTAATCTTGGAGTAAGAAGTGGTTGAATAATGATCTCTCCCTGACACTCAGTGTGTGTAATGCGAATTTTATTTAAATCTGGCTCTCTTGCTAGATGAGCGAAAACTAAAGGCTGGTGGTTCATTTATCTAGTTTTGGATAGAACTCATAATGACTATAGAATAGAAGAGGTATTATAATGAACTTACTGTTCTTTGATTAGGAAGTCCATACTGACATAAACATTAACAGTATTAATTAAAAATGCGAGTACCTCTGTCTATCTGTCTTGCTTTAATGCCAAAACTCCTGATAATTTGATTTAAATAACATTTGGTACAGAGATAGTCCATAGTCTGAGAAAAGAGCTAGAGTAGTTTTATGCCTTTCAGGAACTATGCGAGTAAGGAACAACTTCATAAGCAATCAGGGTTAATTGGGTTTTTTGCAAGCTTAAAAAAGTCCTCCAATCATCTCTTGCTCGTCCGTCTATCGGACAAAGCCCTTATTTAAAAGAACGTGTTAAAGCATCTCTTTTGTCAGTAACTTATCTTTAAAGCTGATACACAATATCCCTTCTACATTCAATTCTAAAAAAACATTTCAATATAAAATTATTACTTCTTACATTACCAAGACCGCATGACTTCTCAACCGTCATATCCTAACAGACTACACAAATGAAGACTTACAATAAAAGGACTTCTCTCGTAGACTTGAAAGCAAGTCTGATTGATTCGTGACCGTTGTACCATCACGCTAGCGTGCAGTGATCACAGCAGAGACAATATCCGAGCACCTGTAGACACAAGGCTGTGGAATACAAGATATAAGATAAGAGCGATTTGAGAAACTGTGTTGTTGACATTTTTAGGTTGTTTAATAGCTACATTATAGTCTTCAATCCATTATTATATCAATTACGCTTCACGTTGTTTGTCGGTGAGGAACTCCTGAAGTATTTAACCGATGTTAATCATATTTTGTTTGTATTAAATTATCGTGTGCCGTTTGATCCAATTTGACCATTTTTTTCAATAACAACCACAGCGATGCGTGGCCAAGTCAGCTAGTTTAATTTAAAAGTAACAGTAATTATATTTTAAAAGTAAAAGTAACATACGAACAAAAAGATTTTCTCTTGGTTTGTAAAAGTATAACATTATACTTTTTAAACTTAACAACTGAACTGATTTTGATGAGATAAACTTAAACAAGCCTATTTTTGCAAAAGCGACGGATATGGGTATCTCGATAAGCGACGTTCTCGACGTTCAAAGTCGGGGGCAAAAAAAGTTCAGATTTATTCAAAGTTCCAATTTATGAATGGCATTAGAATTGCTTCCAATAACATTTGTCTCTACTACCTTATTACCAACAAGGTTTCTAGGAACGATACCTTCGTTCCTACATAATCACAATTACATAATTTATGTTACGTAATACCTAGCACGCGACATCCTTTAAACCTTCGAGTGCGATTTGAGACACAATAGAGAGACAATAGACGCGCGACAGTCGGCTGTCGCTTGGTCGTTGAAAGGTTAACCCTTAAAACATTTTCAATACATTTACCTGCACAATCTCCATCTGCAACGCAGTTCTGAGTATTAAGTCGTCAATGAAAACGACAATATTCCTTCACCCATTCAACAATTCCGGTAACTCTGATCCCTTGTACCGCCATGTTCCCGTCAAAGGGAGTCAATATCTACTATTCTTCTGTTTGTTCGCCACACGACACGGCCATACATGCGGTTATCGACGCACCTTTGATACCGCTCGTGATAGACTTGCTTCAAATAACTGGGGTTTATTGGAATTTTTATTAAGTTTCCCATCGTATCGTGTGGGTTTAATCGTTTGGGTTTTTTCTTCTTCTAGTTTGTATGGTATAGTGCGATTGGGTTTGACTGTTTCTGGTTTAAAAAAATATGTTTTTATAAGTTCGGCAAGTACTTCGGTATCTGTAGCACTTGCAGAAGTTTTATTTACTGTTTCTGTTTTTTGCTGTTGCCTTGTGACCATAATTAATAATATATCAATCGCCCTAGTCAAATCAATTAGTAGAATTTTCCTATCTCCGGATCCACTACTAAAGATAGAATTTTAACACATTATGTTTAGAGCTTATATCAAATATCTATCTTTGGTAATCTATTCCATAGTTATATAGGTTATTGGATATGATCGTAAGAGTATTATAATTATCTATTTTCAACACCATATTCAGTGATCAATTCATTTAAAAACTCATTAATGGCACCCAATCTAATTTTCTCAGTACATCTAACTTGTAAATTGATGTGAATTTCCAAGTCTGCTCAAAATACCGCGATACACTCATCAGACAACAAATCCGAGTAGTTCGGCCTACATTTCAGATAGTTGGTCGTACTACAAATAGTTGGTCGACTCTGTTCGTGTAATGAGTCCACGCCGCAAATTGTTTCACTCAAGACATGAATGTGAGGCTGGAATTAAATGGACGAACTTAATTTACATGCTTGGTGCTGGAAGGTGGAAGAATTGTTGTGTTACCTTGAGATAAAGTCGGTGTTTCGATTAAAACGTTTTGGGCAGGTTTGGATGATCATGGAGTTCGTTAGTCAGAAAAATAAAACAAGTTACTCCTTCCAAAACCTTAGTAGGCCTATATGGAGAAGTATAAAAAAAAACCTCTTTTAAATACGGTTCTTATAAAACTTTGATCTAATTTTATAGATTAAACCACCTGTACTACCTATAAGGTATCAAGGTTTTCTTAACATTTTTCTTATCATCGTCAGTCTGCGTTTTAATATGGCTGGCCACAGCCAACTTCAAAAGCCAGGAGAATGAAAATGAAGACACATTAATCCTAAGTACCTGAATATATTTTATTCAGTACTAAGTACTAAATAAAATATGCGGATACTGATTCTGGGATGCAAAGATATGAAAACGTCTATGGTGAATTCAAAAAGATATGACTAAGCTAGATATCAGGTTTAGATACTAAAATAGTTTTAAACAAACCAAAACATAAAATATGTACTAGCGAGTCTGCCACAACCGTGGGAGGTAAAAGTTTAGGCGTTGCTAGACTTACACAAGGAGTTATTTACAACAGTATAACATTACGTATAACAGGATTATTAGTCACCTAACTATACTGAGAATTTTCTCACACTCCACAAAAACACACTAATTGTCTCGATTCAAAATTCAAGGTTAATTTAGGCCAAGGCACCTTTGTATTGCACAACATATTCGTAAAAATATATCAAGAAAATAGGCAACTAAATTATAAAGATTTGTCACCTTTGATCTTTCAACAAAGATATCAAACAAAAATGACACGTGTTCAAAATTATTTACTATCTTGTACCTAGCCAACCATTCACTCAACATCTATTGACACAAACAAACAAGCGCCATCACCAATACCTTATTACGTCTCACGAAATAACATTTCTATCTTTTATTTTCATTAACGAAGCAAAAATGAAAGTGAAAATATCTAGACTTAGCTCTCACGTAATCATATCAACATGATATTCGCGTATCTGGCTTCGAACAGAAATAGTTTCAGTCTACACACAGTTTATTTCTGTTAACGGAACCAAAGAGATGTGGTGAGGGTTATAAATAGAGTTCTGCATGCCACGACGCTCCAGAACAATCGACTATCGGTCTTTATTGAAGGGTTTTTCATTTTAAAATTATCGGCTTTGTATGATGCATTCGATTCATTGGTGCAGTATTCAAATTCAGTTTTGTTTGGAGTATTGTATATTCATGTCACTCTTATGTTCTACGTGTTAGATATTTGTACGGCATAGCGTTAACCACCTAAAAATACAAGCATGAACTGACTAATGATGTCTTGTAATACGAATAGGACGAGTTCCTTAAGGACCTATACTAGGCCCATTAATTTAAAAATGTTTTAACAAACCAAAAAAGTTGAACTAGTGTTAGGTGCAACGACACTGAGAGTGTGCTGATGGATTTATTTCTGCTCCTGTGTAGTAAGTGCCAGAGAAACATACATTTCGTTTGCTAATGACAATGTGCATGAAAGATGATGCCAGTGAGCCAATTAGTTTTCCTAGTAGTAGTAAGAATGTACAAAGGGAAATGACTTCACAGTAATGTAGCCTGGCAACTTGCCACTTCTAGTACTATTGTGATCTTTAACCTAAGCCACAGTGTGTTTCTAAACGATGCCAATTATTTGATACCTCGGAACGACCTTGAAAATGTAATCAGTAAACTAACATTAGACAGTTTTTAGATTCTTAGTCATCAATGATTCGTGGAAACAGAAAATAGCTGCTGAATAAAAAAATGTTCAGAGCGTCCAAAAACATCTCATTTTATACTCATTGAGATGTTTTTGTAGTTGAATAGCTAAAATATTTGTAATGAAAGAAAACAAAACACAATAATCCTAAATATGAAACTGTGATTAATCACAGAATATTTTTGACAAACCTGTCGTTACATCATTAAATACCGAAGCAAGAGCTATATTTAGTCATGTTGAACTAAATGTCAGGTCTCCAGCTAACACTGATTCTATGCGACAATCACATTCCAAAATAGAGGCGATGGATGAGTACAGAAATAAATTTAGGTCACCGCAGAGTTAGTATGAATCAGGAAATTCGCAAAAATGAAGTCTATTTAAATATAGTTTTCATTTAGATGAATGTAGAGGAATCTTATAAGATCGTTACTTCACTGACGACTGTGGAGCAAGAGTAATTGCAGTTTGATTTTAAAATAATGTTGAAGTAAAGTCTTAAATTTGTGTTAAGATGAACTTTTGGAGTCACATACGTAACTATTTTGTTATGGTCAAGATCGTAATGAATAGAATTATACAAAAAATAACATAGAAGCAGGTGAAAACAAAGGTATATTTAAAACGAAAATAGTTGTCACCTTATCCTGTACTTTTAAAGGTCCTAGAAGTCTGCCTGATCGCCGTGATGGCCTAGTTGTTGAGACGTGCGCCTATGAAAGGCGCGCGTCGTTTGCGCAAGAGGTTGTGGTTCGAATCCGGACAAGTACCAATGTGACTTTTTCAATTTACATGTACTTTCTAATGTTTATATTACACATCACAGACACCAGTGAAGGAAAACATCGTGACGATATCTGGACTTATAGGGAATATAAGTCCGAAATCACTAATCCGCCTTGAGCAAGCGTGGTTATCAATTCTGAGCCTTCTGTATGAGAAGAGCCCTGCAGTGGGACAGTAATAGGCTAGTATAATTATAGAATTATGTTCTGAATTTTACCGTGTCTGAATTTTGTCGTACTAGGACAAGCAACATCTCTCTTTCTAAATAGTTCTAACAAAACTATTAGTAGTTTTTCTTGTACCTCTTTAGCTGAACAACTTGCCTCACTATACGTGTGTTTCTGCATCTAAGTATTATAAACTTGGAAGCTTGTTTTGCAGTTTAGTGTTTACCCTTTTCTTACTCTTCCGTTGTTCTTTCTGATTACTTGGCATGCGGGATCTAAAGACTTAATTCGTCGCTCCTGGATGCGTCTAGACGCTTTTCTGGTACTCGTTGCAGTAGCTTCCAACCTTTAAGGTCTTTATTGAGACCGTGTTGTCTAAATATTGTAGTTATTTTAATAAGGGACTAGCTGTTCCTCGCGGTTTCACCCGCGTTACGTTAGGTTTTTGGTTACTGCTTCGCTCCAGTGAAACATAGCGTGATATTATATATATAGCCTATGCTACTCAGTGATAATGTAGCTTTCTAATGAAAAAATAATTTTTGAAATCGGTCCAGGAGTTTTTGAGTTTATTCGTTACATACAAAAATACAAATCTTTCATCTTTATAATATTAGATAAAGCGAGACACTCTATCACAGGTAATCTTTAATTACTTAATGGGGCTGTTATAGAATCAGGCGTTACTTCAGGAAATCCATGACGTTCAAATGCAAATACAATATTTAGTTTTAATTCCGCAATTTTAGACCAAGCTTTGTATGCAAAATGCATGCAAGCACGTGTCGAGTAGCTATAAGAATTGGGCATCGGGTTGAATGTTATTTACTGCTCTTCGGGAGCATATTTTTACTTGCGTGCATTTTGCATCCAAAGCTTGTCTGAATTTGCGGAATTAAAACTAAATATTGGATTTGCATTTGTTTTATATTTCGTTATTGTTTGAGAAGCACATACTACAAAATGTGAGATTATAAAACTTTTGTTTATTTCCTGACTCCAAAATTGTACAGTATTTCATAAATATATCAATTTACTTTTTCATACACTTTACTTTCATAATTGTTGTTTATTATATTATTCATAATTATACCAATTACTGTTTTCCGTATCATTATTTTCAATTAAATAAAATTGTAACTTTGATTACGGGCTGTTTATTACATCAGTTGGAGTAATACCGGTTTTAATTGATTCTACAGAAAACCGGCTCAAGTAAAATTTTAATATGTATTCATTGCTTAAATGCTCAAACAGCCGACAGATATTAAACCAGGGTTAAATAATAATATGAGTTTAATTGCTTTAGTTCAGAGTTTTACATAATAGATTTAGGTAGGTGATATAATAATTATGAGATATTTTAATTGGACTTTTATTTGCATTAGAAAAGATTAAATCTACTTATCTATGCTATCTCAATTGAGCATGGTCAATCACTTAATCGATAGCCATTAATTTTATTGAAACTGCATTTTTAAGGTACGAAACCATTATTGAGCTGAGCGGACCAATCCGGATTAACATATGAAAATTAATGAACTTATCAAACGAACAACATTTAAATCACAATTCCCGCTGTGAAAACTTATTAAATAATTTAATAACAAATATTGAATTCATTGATACTTGATTATTAACGTCACTTTTCTCTCTTTACAGGTTATAAATCCGAATGAAAAACGACTAAAAATGTTTTAAATAGTTGTTTAGTGTAGCGTGAATAGAAATAAAAATAGTGTGTTGTGTAGTGGTAATGGTGTGATTAGTGAAACTGTCACGAGATGGCGTTGAAAGCAGTTCTCCTCATTCTCGTGTTGGCCGTCGTCGGGGGCGGACGTGCTGCTGCTGAAAGAGGTGAGTTTTATTGAACATAACTAGTTTGTTAAAGGCATTTTATATACGATAATGAGAACCTGTTATCTACTTGCACAAGAATTGACTGTTATATTCGTTGATGATATAATGGATTTTATAGATGTTAAAATGGCTACATTCATTAATCACTTCGATTGAATAAAATATTTAAAAAATGACATGTATGTAACATTACAATACAATACACATGAACTAGGCATGTCAAAAACACACTTTTACCGTAACACCTGATACATCGAAATAATTCAAAGCTTTTGTGGTCAAAATATTTTTTTTTTGTTTTGATAGGTACGAGTGGTGGTGTAATTAAAAATACATGAGATATTATTATTTTTGTATCTAGAATGAGATCTGTCTATAGGCGTTGGTGACCACTTAACGATAGCGGATTACTAACTAATGAGGAAAAAAATGTTTATAAATTGTAGAAACATAAAGCTATTCATATACCAAAGTACCAACTATAACGTGTAGAGTAATTTAACCTATTGCTCACATACTGATTGAAACATATTGTGTTAGCAAAACATAGGAAACTACAAACTATTGAGCTGTTACTCCTGTGTATAGTTGGAAGTTTGACCCACAATGAGGTTATTAATTACAATGTATTTGTTATACTGTAATACTATGTTACTCGTGTATAATGTGCTATTTGTAGATTGCTCTAAAAGTTGGTACCGAAATAATATTAATATGTCTTCTTGAACTATTGTAATATTGTAAGCGTTTCTGGCACCTGATGGCAATATGGCAGCCACGGCTTTACTTTGATTATTTTTAGGGTTCCGTACCTCAAAAGGTAAAAACGGAACCCTTATAGGATCACTTTGTTGTCCGTCTGTCCGTCCGTCCGTCCGGCTGTCAAGACCCTTTTTCTCAGAAACGCGTCGAGATATCAAGCTGAAATTAATATCACATACTCGGGTCTGCTATCTCTTAAAGCCGTGAAAAAATCAAGTTTTAAAATCAACGCAATAAAAAGATACGGCGGTTTATATTGCAAATTTGGACATTTGCAAGGAAATCAAAACCTATAGGGTACTTCCCATTGACCTAGAATCATGAAATTTGGCAAAAAGCAAGGTCATGTAGCACAAGTAAAGGGAAAACTCCGAAAACCGTAAATTTGTAGTTAGTTCACACCAGGCGTCCGTCTGTCCGTCTGTCTGTCAAGAACCTTTTTCTCTGGAACGCGTCGAGATATCAAACTGAAATTAATATCACATACTCAAGTCTGCTATCTTCCAAAGCAGTGAAAAAATCAAGTTTCTAAATCAACGCAATAAAAAGATACGGCGGTTTATATTGCATATTTAGACATTTTCAAGGGAATCAAAACTCAAAACCTATAGGGTACTTCCCATTGACCTAGAATCGTGAAATTTGGCAAGAAGCAAGGTCATGTAGTCATTTCACTAAAAAACAAATTAACGGAACCCTCGTTGCGCGGGTAAAACTCGCACTTGACCGGTTTTTATGCTTATGTTTTAATTTCTGTCAGGAATAGGCGTGGTACTTTCTGGCCGCGCCACAGTCGCATTTTGAATCGCAGTTAATGAGAATAAATGTACATTATATGTTCATTATTGTACGAAAAGAATTAAAAATTGTACTTGAGAGGTTCGCGAGATATTAACCAAAATTTGGTGGCGCGGCCAGAAAGCATGCATCCTAGCCGCGCCACCGTGTACACTGCAACCAATTGGATATTAATGTGCAACCTTATTGGTAAACAATTGTACGACTATTGTTTGTTCTATTTATGATTAAACATACTGCAAAAAGTCATTATCTAATATGAATATCGAAACTTGAAAATCGGTTATGTCAAAATTAATAACATTAGATATTCCTGCAGAAAAGATATTACCAAAGCCTTCATAGGTATACCTTATATCAATACTGAATATTCTTTGCAACTACCTACATAATATTGTTTTTTTCTATGGATAATAGACTACTGCATTGGTTAACGTCTATGCGGATGCGTGTTATCAGTTTTTTTACCTGACTGCGTTTAAATACAGTGTGTTAGTTTATGCAATTAATATTTCATCAACTCTTCAAAATGAAGCGTGGAAAACGGCTATCTGTGAGTCTAGAAGAACAGAAATCTGCCTTTCAAGAGTATAAGGATAAATTTTTCAGTATCGACACATTACCAAATAGTGAAAGTAATGTATACAAAGATGTGAGCAGAAAGCTTTCTTCACGTATGTCGGCAAAAGCCTTATATCTGTCCGCGAAACGAAATTTTCTTAAATTATTTGGTGAAAATTTCTCGGTGTGTAATATAAATGTTTTACCAGAAACGACTAGCCGCAGTACTGATGATGACTCACTTAATAGTTTTAGTGACCATAATTCTAGTTCAGAATTGGATAGTACAAATAATAATGAGATTGAATCTTTTGATGTAAGCATTGAATGTTGGCAAGACGTTCGACCTAAAATTGTAATACACAAAAGAAATGATCCAGATAAACCTAAGATTAACACTCATTCTAGAAAACTATTGCCAAAGTCTAAATGGACAAATATTTTTAGTAAATGGATTTGGAAGTACACGAATAATCGTTGCGTGTGGTGTTTCAAACATAATTATGTAAGCGATGATTATAATATTAAATGTACGGGCAAATGTAAAGAATGCAATGGAGAGATAACTGTACTTACGAGAAAAATCGGTAGATCAGTTAAAATAGATTGTGTTTTTAAAAAAGTCGATACAAACCTGATACATTCGAAAAAAAATAAACTGACATCTTTTCAGAAGAAGTGTTTGGCACAGAAATTAGATAACAAATACCCAATTGTGTTACGTAATAAAATGCTTCATGAAAATATGAAAGACAATGATGTACAAGAACCTCCTTTTATACCTACGTTAAAATCATTACATAACATCCGAAACAAAAATAAATACTATCACAAAATCGTGGTTATTGCGCTATGGATTATGTCTTTTACAAAACCCTTCGATAGTGTAGTAAGATCTGTATCTGTTGTGCCATTTTTTGTTTATTATTGGACTGATATGCAACAATTATTTTATAAAAAACTATCTAAGGTAAATTATACTGTGCTGAGCATAGATGCAACGGGGTCAATTTTTAAAAAGCTGATTCCACCTAATGATTCTACTAATTCATATGATTCCAAGCATTTATTTTTATATGTAGTGATGCTCAAAATAAAATCGACTTCAGTGCCTGTGGCACAAATGATATCTGGCAGTCAAAAGCTTGAAACAATACATCAATGGTTGCAGAATTGGATAGGAACAATGGAAAAACCCAAAGAAGTCATTTGTGATGATTCTGCAGGACTAATTGGAGCAATAGTAAAAAGTTTTACGAAATTTAGTACAACGAAGGAATATATTGATAATTGTATGAACATTTTGGAACTATCTGAGAAATCTCTGCCGGGCTGTTTAGTTCGTTTGGACACATCGCATTTCGTGAAAATATTGTATGCTCTTGATTGCTTCAGATTTATAGATAAGCGCGTAAAGCGGTTTTATATGCAACATCTTTTACGCTTAAAATCCTGTACCAATTATATAAAAGCAAAAGAAATAATTCATCAATTAGTAATCGTGGCGCTACATAGGTACGACCGAAATTTGAAGGATGGTACAATTAGTAAATGTGAAGAAGTAAAAGAAAAACTTAAACGAGATAATGATTCTTATGATGACATTATAATGGAGAATTTTAGAGAGTTATTACCGAACAATTCAAGTATTCTATTGGATGAAGATTCTGGACATAATTCAATAATATCTTGGTATAACCATATTGTTGATACTGAAAAAATTTATAGTGAACTATATGATGAAACTGACTATGAAAATATGTATTATTTACCTAGCTTTACCTTAAGTTTCAAAAAGATATTGGCAAAATTACCTCTTTGGTCAAATGTAATGCTGCCATTTTTTAAAAAATCTGTTGACGAGGCTAGCAGTAGCAACGTCGAAAGCTACTTCAAGACCGTGAAGAAATTGCTAATTCACAACAGGAACGGACTGACTCGTGTAGATCATTTCATAGAACAGCACACTGAGTTTGTATCTGGTGAAATCAAATCTGCGCAATGTACTTATTCTGACATATTTAAAAATTGTGATAAATATAATGAAACTCCTGAGGTAATAAAGCTAAAAAATAATAATAAAGAAGACGAAGAAAGTTTTTATAACGAGTCTGTGTTTCGAAAGAATCCTATACTGCAAGAAAATTGGCGTAACAAAGCAGTAAACAAGAAATCACAACCGTTAAGAGATGCTGTGCAGCCAAAAAAACGTTACGATCAAATTGATTTTCTACCTAACGGCAATATTTCAAGCTCTGGAATAAAAGGTGTCATACTAAGAAATACTTGTGCATTTGACGCACTGACACAAGGAATCGTAGTAGCTTGTATCGAAAAATCGGAAATATCAATGTTCATCAACTCGCATTTGTCCAAATTCTCACTAATAGTTGGTGCGTTGAAACACAAAGATTATACTTTTGATATTTGTAAAGAAAGAACAGAGTATCTGAGACCCTTTTTCAAGAGCACATTCCAAGGCAATGTTGAGTCTATAGATTGCAGTTGCAACGTCACTTATATATTAGAAAAGGTCTTATTTAATAATATATTCAGCGGAAAATTAACAAAATCTTGTTCTGAATGCAACCATGTTCTGGTTAGAAACTGTCCCATAATTCCTTTGAATTTACTTATTCTGACAGACCGTGGTTTGACCGCTTTAGATGAAGCCGCTATGATTGAAGATTCTGAGCATGATTGTAAAACCGATCATTGCAAAGGAAAACAGAGAACAAAATTTGAAATTTCTAATTATTTTATATTTTTTGAATTGGATATGGATCTTTCTTTAAACGACATTCCTGAGGAAATTATTTTACAAGATAAATTTTTTACGTTGAGTGCAGTCATCGAATTTTTGCCTCCTCTATCAAGTGATGGCTCTGGAGTAGGTCATTATAAAGTACATTGTCGACGTACAGTGAAAAAAAAATGTTGGGAATGTTACGACGATATGTCCAAGAAGGTGTTAAAATTAAAAACAGATTCAATTCTAGTACACTCTCATTTGATTATGTATATTAAGTTATAAATTGTTGAATTAAATAATTGCCCTTTAAGATAAAAAAAATGTAAATCAAGTGTTTTATTGAAAAAGCTAACAACCTCTTATTTGTTTTCAATGATAAGCCAAATTTTCAGGGTCGGTTCAGAATTGAACGGTTATATTAATAACTAGCGTCTGCCCGCGGCTTCGCTCGCGTTAGAAAGAGACAAAAAGTAGCCTATGTTACTCTCCATCCCTTCAACTATCTCCACTTAAAAAATCACGTCAATCCGTCGCTCCGTTTTGCCGTGAAAGAAAGACAAACAGACAGACAGACACACAGACAGACACACTTTCCCATTTATAATATTAGTATGAAAAAAAAATACAAGATTTTATTCGTTATGATTATGACGGCCCGTAAAGTATGAAAGATAGAAATTATTTGTACTTTAATTTCTGATGTTTTTTTTCAACATAGTATTTTTAATTTAACATCGTTCGATCGTTGTTAGAAATGTCAGACAGTACGATCGTTGTTCTTATATAATGTATAAGAACAACGATCGTAGCTGTCTGACATTTCTGCCATAGTCGAAGTAGTATTTTAGTTTCGGTATTATTAAATTTATCATATAGGTAAACTAATGACTTTTTATATTATTCCTCATTACCAATAGAGCAAACAATAGTCGTACAATTGTTTACCATTAAGTTTGAACATAAATATCCAATTGGTTGCAGTGTACACGGTGGCGCGGCTAGGATGCATGCTTTCTGGCCGCGCCACCGATTTTGGTTAATATCTCGCGAACCTCTCAAGTACAATTTTTAATTATTTTCGTACAATAATGAACATATTATGTACATTTATTCCCATAAACTGCGATTCAAAATGCGACTGTGGCGCGGCCAGAAAGTACCACGCAGGAATAGTTATTTATTTATTTATTTTATTGGCCAACCAACAATTGTTTACACTATATTTGTGTTGTCTTTCTTAGATCACTTTTTAAGAGTGGTCGGGGTGTAGTTTTACAACTTTTTTGTTAAATTATGTTGCGGTAACAGACAGACATGCAAAGCCTTTGATCTATCAATTCTATCTAAAAACTCACTATCAAAATACAAATAAGACCTGATAAGGTTTAAAGAAAAAAAAAACATTTTCCAGATAGTAAAAAACAGCCAAAATTACTATAGAAACATGTTTTAAAATCCACTTTCATACCCCTACTGTAATTTACAGACTCCACACAGACTGACCGAACATTATTCTATCTATATTAATACGATTACTGACTCAATCAACCTGTCAATGTATGGAAATTTCGCATCATTGCAAAATTCATGTGATTGTAGGCGACAGCCGCTGTCTGTCTGTCTGTCGTCTGTCGCTATGACGCGTTTAACGGTAAAAGTCATTCAAAATTTAAGCGCATTCGATCGGAAATTAATTATGACCTTATAAGTTTCATGAAGTTGGTAATGAAAAGTAATTAATTTTATATCATTGCAATTTGTAAAGAAATAAGAAAGCAATTATTGCAAATAAAATCATAGGCAACAGAAAATTTCTATATGTTTAAATTTATTTAAGGGATTAGCTAGGTAAATATAATACTGGAATTCCTAAAAAAAAAAATGCCTTTATATAAAATCTGTATATTTACAGCCGGCTTTCAGTATAATAACATTACAGGTCCGGTGTCACTTACTATGTAATATAGAGAATGTATATCTCGCCCGACGAGCGCTTTAACGATATTTCACATTACACGCCGAAATATTTTGTCGATAAAAATGATTACTTAACAAAATTAAAGCAATGCGGAAATTTTATTATTCATACATTGGAGTACAAAAGCTTTATCCACGATCAGCCTACTAACTTTGTAAATATTTTTTGTAAAATAAACATTTTTATCTACCTTGCTTTTGGAAAATAAACTAAACACTATAGATAATGTAATAAATAAGAGACATCTAAAATACCCAATGTACAAATTTAAATACAACCATAGACCGTTTCTTCTAAAATTTTAAAGACAATAAACTAGTAACAGGATCTGACGTAACCTGAATTTAGAATTGAAATCGCCAATCAATTAAGAAAAAATGGTTACCTATAAAGTAGTTAAGTATAGTTACAGATTTCGGTTTTCAAAAGAACCATAAAAATCATCATTCAACAATATATTTCGCGTCGAAAATGTAAGATTTGCATTACTCGTACTTACTAGAAACTAAATTCACAAAAAAATCTTTAAATTATTGCAATTTTCTAAAGCTACAATAAAATGGTCATTGTAGTATTTAAAAATACTTGTCTAACACTGCCAGTCAAATAGAAATAGGGAAGTGAATTATTGAGCACACTCGTCGCTGGTCGCCGGTCGCCGGTCGCGGGTCGTAGTTGGTCGCAACAAAACAACAGGACATGTGATGTGGGTGGCAGACGGGCGGGGAAAACGCTGCGGTTGGAATTTGAGGTAGAACAAAGAATTGTTTGTAAAATCAGTCGTTTTAATTTAGAGATGAAGTAAAAATTAAATTAACGGGAATATTTTAGAAAAAAAAAAGTTACACTTAATAATGGGGCTTTCTGTCATCATCAAAAGAACTTTCTTTGAAGTAAATCACAACCTTATGGTGATAAGTATGGTATATAAGAGACATAAGCAGCTTTTGAACACTTACACGCGATTACCAAAGTTCATACAACACGACGTCGAACAGGACAATTTATAAATTTAAGTATTTAATTCTTAAGAAAAACAAACAGTTACATACAGGCTTCTTAGTAAAAAAGAAGGTATCTAAAGTTAATAGTGTAGATGTAACTCACAACTTTATCCACATAATAGTTTCCTACTAAAATTATAAGAACTAACAAAGTAAGCTAGTTAATTAAACTTAAGTTATTTATTACATAATTTTTTTTTTTTTTTTGGTGATTGGGAAATCATCCAATGACTGCTCCCGTCCTGGGTGCGGCGGGAGGGTGTGTCAGACTCTTACTGACTAAAACCCACTCATGTTCCTTCGATTGCCTTTTATGTTCCAGGGTCACGGTAATCCTGTAATAAAACGAACTCCACCCGCCCGTCTGTCCGCCCCCCAATCAGTTCCTACCGTGACCGCGGTGACGTGTGCTTAAAAGCTTTCCGCCATTTTTTAGTGTCGCCATCTCTGTGCCGAACAGGCAACTACCACTAACACTACAGACTATGAATATTTTACACCAATTATAAATTGGACAGTATAGGAAAAAGTTTATACCAAAAATATAGAAACAAGCATAAACTAATTAATAAAAATGTATGTCAGTTCTAGGGTAGAGATCTTAAAGTTATTTTAACAAGCTTGGTTAATTAAACCGATTACAAAAACTTTTGCTTTTGAACACAAAATAGTGTGGTTTGTAAAAAGAGTAAAAACGACATCATGATTTAGAAGATTTGTTAATATTTTTTTTTTTTTTACTTGCTGCTTGAAGGTATTCAGGCGCACCGTAGGTGCGGTTCTGCGGATGGCTAGCGATGGGTAGCTCGCCGCCCGGCTAGGACCATTACCGCGTCGACAGCGCGAGTGTTCCACGCGCGCCTTAAAGAGAAGGAGTCAGCACAGGAAGGGGCCCAACAGGGCCAACGCCTGCCGGGGTTGCGGAATGTTTATAATAGTTACCGTGACCCTGGAACATAAAGGGCAATCGAAGGAACATGAGTGGGTTTTAGTCAGTAAGAGTCTGACACGCCCTCCCGCCGCACCCAGGACGGGAGCAGTCATTAGATGATTTCCCATTCACCAAAAAAAAAGGTATTTAGGCGGACTTAATGTCTTAGGCATTCTCTATCAATCAACCTACTTGTGAAATCTAGTTATATTTTATGGCTTATTATGACACTACAGATAGAAAAAAACATGACAAACATTACGCAAGTTTCCTCTAAAACAGCTGTATCTAAATTTTGTCATAAGTCTAAACTCATAAGTATAAATTATTACGTTCCATAATGCATACAGGTGGTGAATATAAATAATAGAGTAATTGATGGACAGTTTGCCTCATTACTTCCAAAAAACTCACTCAAAAACATGGTTCTTCGTCTACATTCTACATAATAACATGACCTTCCATATCATATCAGCCCCATAAATCACCCTCAAACCATAGAGTATCTAAAAGTATTCTAGATCAAGTCCCTAGTTTACAGTACGCCCAGTATTTCCGCGGTGATGTATGTAGTCTAGTGCAGCGGTATTCAATTCCAGCGCTCGTTCCGCGCTCACGAAATTGGGCACTTTTAGGGTTCTGTAGTCCATAGGGATAATATTTTTAAAGTGTATGTTTGTTTATTGGCAATTTTTTACATGCTGATTGTTAATGGGTACTTTTAAATCTTCGAACACACAAGATTCGAGACACAATAGAAAGACAATAGCAACGCGACAGCCGGCTGCCGGTTGCTGAAGGGTTAACGCTCCGATGGCTTAACTGATTTTTTTTTTGAAGTTTGCCCTTTTTGTATTATTTGCAAGTTAAAAAAAAATTATAATACTTGGTAAAATATATCTGAACTTGATTTGTTAATTATGATAAATGTACCCATATTTTTAAATCAAGGTATTTCTATTTCTTTGTTGTTTAAAGTTAAAGCTGCCGAAGGAATTTAATTGTTAATATAGGTATAGGGTGTTTTTTTTATTCCAAACTGTAACTGTGACATTGCTTGGTTAAAGCTTGCTAAGTTTTTTTTTCTTAAACCTAATAAAAATAATTTTTGCTAGTCACTTAAAAAGGTAAAAAAGTAAATAATTCATATACCTATGTTGCCCGTCCTAAAATGTAGTTTCGCATGCAGAATTTCTGCACATAGATACTGAACAAATTAAAAGAAACAAACGGCTTATGTAAAATAAAAATCTACATGAATTTTAGTACCTACGTAATTCGCTACTCCTAAAAGCAATTCGCCACCAAAAAAAACAACGGAACCCTCTCTCCTAATGACGGGTCTCGCTATCAGAATTCTATTTCGAAACCTTTTGAAGATAGAAGCCGAGTGACGTTTGTTACTGCGTTTTTGTTGCGTTTTTGCTGCGTTCAGTTAATTAAAGTTTTGCTATCCATTCTAGGTTTCTGACTCGCCTAGGTTTCAGTCTAGTTTCATTGTTTGTCTGATATGTGGCGGAAAGCAAAAAACGACGGTTTTGATCTGTCCTGTTCGTTCTAAAAAGACGTCTGTGTTTTATCCAATTACGAAAGTACTTTGTGTATTTGATGGGGCTTGAAATATTTTGTACTTTTTTCGAACTGTTGTTGTTATAATACTGACTTATTTTATTATTGTCCCACTACGGGCTTTATTAATGAATAAGTTGTTAGAATTTTCCATTTATTAAACCACATGACAAACTTTACCGCTTTATTAACTATTTGAAAGTATATAAATATACGAATTTTAAGTCTTATTAGTACTTGTCTGGATTCGAATCTCACGTACAAAACCAAAAGCCCAAAACGCTTTAACTACTGAACTTTTGAGATATTTGGCTGTCACATCGGCCATTACTTATGTATTATTTAAAAATAAATATTCTTTTAATCATTAATTTTGTTGTTTTTAATAATAACTGCCTCATTTACAAACTTGAGTTGAATAAATAATAATCTTCAAATGACCACCACATGTCGATATTCTTGGAATGTTTTCAATCAGAAATATTTTGATTGATAGAGTTCTAATTTATATTTGTCAAACGAGGTTAATGATTGATTAATTTTAGTACGACAGCAGGTTTTTTCTTTATAGACAGGAAAATTTTAGAGGTTTTAAAATTACAGTGTTATTTAAGAATGTCATATAATAAAAAAATGCCATTTACGCTCACATTTACCAAGTTACTGTTTATTCGTAAAAAATCTCAAATATTGATGGTTCCGATAGCACCGTAAATATTTATAGCAAATATACAAATTTCCCCCTAAAAGCACATTTTAAATATTATCAAATAATATATCAAATTATTAACGTGGCAATATTCAGATTTAATATCGAGGGGAGCCGGGAGGCACAGCTGGGTCAGGTCAAATGCAATTTATGAAATGACTACCCAATTTTACTTTACAATTTCCGTACGTAGGCTTCATGTGGTGTACTGGTGGCAAATGTGTCAATAAGGAGGTTTTACAGGATTTTTTAAATGATTATTTAGGTTTTAAATTAATATTAAGTAAGTAGCTAAATATGTTTATTATTGACTAGATTTTCAATGCAGAATTAGAACAAGCTTGAAATTTAAGCATAATTATATTTTTAACTAGCTTTTGCCCGCGACTTCGTCCGCGTGGAATAATGGTTCCCGTTCCCGGGGCCAAACACAACTGACAACGCCCGTTCACGAACATTGAGCGACCATTAATTAGCTCAACATGGGAATGAGTACAACAAAATTAGTCAAAATACTCCGCTATAACATCAGATACCCTCAACAAAGAAAATACGTTAATATCCCATTACATTTTGGTCTAAACACATTCTTATTTGCGATGTAAACAAACGACCAAAAATTGGCTTCAGACCGTTTGAAGTGACACGTTTGAGGTAAACAGCCTTCAGATAGGCGCTATGGAAACAAAACACATTGTTTTCTCTTGTTTATTTATAGGGAAATCGATGATAACGTGGGGAGAAAATTGGTTTAAGATGTGGAATTGTCTGATAACTAAATATTAATAAATAACTGAATTTTGGTTACTAGAATACTGTTATCTAAAATCATAAAAATCATCATCATTATCATAAAATCATATTTATTTTGTAAATAGGTTATATATATAACACTTTTACACGTCAATATTTTGTATTTATTTTAAGCGAACGATGGGGCCGGTGTTTCGTAGCTGGACTGCTCTGAGAAGAAACATCCGAAACAAACTCAGAGGTCAAAGTCTCTTTTAAGGTCCATACAATCGTATTGGTCAAAAATGTGCGAGAACCATGGAGGTTAATATCTGATCCCGAACTAAGCATAGACTATGGTAACCAGACAACTAATAAAAATAATTCATTATTTTCCTAGCCTTTTCCCAACTATCTAAAGGTCGGCTTCCAGCCTAACCGGATTCAGCTGGATACCAGTATTTTACGTGAAGCGACTGCCTATCAGACCTCCATAACCCAGTACTTGGACGAAACGGTAGCGAAGGAGGCAATCAAAACCACGACCTCCGGCTTAGCAGTCATCGTCACTAGCCACTAAAGTATGTCTACTTTAGTGATTAGTGACGATACCACCTTACCTGTCGGTAAGCCACTAGTTCTTGTTTTTGATTTAGTCCATGTCGAAGTGAAAGTCAAAATGAATATAATTATGTTACCAATAAACTACCTGTATTGTTGGATTCTTCAATGAAATGCAATGTGGAGGTCTTCGGATGTTTATTGTAATATAGATTGGTACAATTGTTACTATTAATAATTATTATTTATGTTACAGTATTACAGTACTTGTGTGTTGCTTCCAAGGGGGTCGAGATCGTAAGAGGGCGAGTGAGCCGGCTGTCAAACTCACTTGACATTAGATTCATAGATAATGTAACGTTCCGTTACTACACTACCTACCTTCCAAATTTCAGTTTTAGGTCAAGCATGAAGTAAGCAAAAGGTCAAGTAAGAGTGCCTTACGCTATACAGGGTGTTTCGTAAAAACGCGGAGGCTATCTTCTGAAGGATCTCAAAAACCTTCCTATTTATGCTCAACCTCCGGGATAATACAATTTGTAAAAATAAAACAGACACTCGCGGTAATAATTTTGATGTTAGTGGTGGAAGTATTGTATAATATAGATAAATAAATATCCTGGGACATCTTACACACGGCCATCTGATCCCAAGCTAAGCAGAGCTTGTGTTATGGTAATCAGACAACTGATTAACATACTTATATAATTTTAAAATACATCCATATTATAGATAAATAACACCTAGACACAGAACAAACAATTATGCTCATCACACAAAGTTTGTCCTGGGTGGGAATCAAACCCACGACCTCTGGCTTAGCAGTCAGGGTCACTGAACACTAGACCAACAGGCCCGTCAAAAATATTTGATATACTTATGATTTCGTATTAATAAGTACAATAAATATTAATTACTAAAATAAAGAGCATGAAAACTGTTTCAAAAAGGAACTATTTATCTAGAGTTACCGGACAAGAGATCCTAAATAAACAGAGATATTAATAATATTTTAGAAAACGTTAAACATTTACTTAATCTTCTAAAAACACTTGTCTTGGTACCGTCAGAAAAAAAATCTATTTAATTTCTTCTTACCGAAATTATTATATTCATTTTAACCGAAAAATCTCGTTTGATCGTTCATTCCGCTGAAACTTTTCCTTTTGGTATTTTAAATAATCAGATCAAAGCTTGTTTTGTTAGATATTACATGAAAGAGAGTTTTTTGTACTCTTTCTGATAATCTTTGCGTGTGTTAAAATTTAAGATGAAGTTAAGGTTGCTTTCGATGTGGTTTTTTTAGTACGCAGAAAATTTTATTTTTACCACTTTTGTGAGGTTTTTTTTTATTTTTGTGTCTGATCTCTCCCCTATTCGACGAATAAGTTTTATTTAAAAGATTAGTCTTCCTATTTAATGGCAATCTGACACGATCTAACTATGGGAGTAAGGTTTTTTTTTAGGGGTTGGAAAATTATCAAATCACTGCTCCTGTCCTGGGTGCGGCGGGGGGGCGAGTCAGACTTTTACTGACTAAAACCCACTCATGTTCCTTCAGTTGCCCTTTATATTCCGGGGTCACGGTAACTATTATAAACATTCCGCAACCCCATGGGAGTGAGGTTCGGGAAAAAGTGTATGTGTGTTTGTTTGTATTTTATTTATTTATTTAATAATAAAGACTTACAGCTAAGTCAGAGCACTATAATATACGTGCTTGAGGAATTAGTTGTAGGGACATAGTTGTCTTCTGAACTAAGCTTCTCACAATCTAAACTAACATGATACAGCTAAAGAGTGTTTGTTTGGCTGAACGCGCAAATCTCGGAATTTCTAGACCCAATTGAAATAATATTTTGGTGTTGGATAGATGATTTATGGAAGAATATAAAAAGCTATATTAAAGCTACAAACAACGGAAGCTTAATAGCAATAAACAAAGACGCGGGTATTGTCACACTAGACAGCATTTTTTTTTATTACATATGGTCTTGCTCTGGGTCCCAGACTAGCCCGAAGGCATAGACGGGGCCTACGATGGAGCGAACTCACCCAAAAGATGCCAATGCACTCGTCTTTTGAATACATCCGGGTTATATGCGGGTTGTATTAATTTAAAAAAAAGAAAATTTCACATTTTACAAAGTTCCTGTCAAATGGCTTAATCATATCATGTATCTGCTGTCATCTACAATGACATAATGGCAGATCGCCGATAGCGTCGATCGTCGATTTAGATCGAACAAGAGATAGCACGTTAAAGCTTGTAATAAAACTTGTATTTTCGCTAAGGGCTCGAGTAATAACGTTAAAAAGTTTTATATTTGTTCAAATTATAGTCTCAGATTCTTCGTCATTTATTTTATTTGAAGTTTTTTTTTGGTATATTTACGACTTGGCTGTAATGTTAACTTTGATTAAAGATAAAATTTGTGATTATGGGGCATGCTATGGGTTTCCATGACCAAATTACGATCACAAATATAACTAACTAGCTTTGCTCCTGCGGTTTTGTCCGTGTTACGTTACGTCTTAGGTTACTGCCTTGCTCCTATGAGTCGTAACGAGATGTTAAACAGCTTACAACTACAAAAAACTCTGGATATTATAGTATTCATTAAAAAAATATTTTCATTTTCAAAATATTTTAATTTTCACAGATTGAGCGTTTCAACAATCTATTAATTTCATGTTAAACAAATTATAGTTTAATTGAGCTAGAATCGCCTGATTCTGTAACTTATTTTCCACAAACAGAATAATATTCTATTAAACAACAAAGCTCTTGATTTTTATTACATTACTAGCTTTTGCCCGCGGCTTCGCTCGCGTTAGAAAGAGACAAAAAGTAGCCTATGTTACTCTCCATCCCTTCAACTATCTCTACTTAAAAAATCACGTCAATTCATCGCTCCGTTTTGCCGTGAAAGAAAGACAAACAGACAGACAGACACACTTCCCATTTATAATATTAGTATGGATTAAAGAAGGTTTATCATTATTTTTGTTTTCACTACCCATAGTAAACAAAAGTCACAAAACCACTTACCAATCCCATCAAAACATTTATTTTGCCAAAACAATTTCCTCCCTCATTAAAAAAATACCATTAATCAAAGCTACATTACCAGATTGGCAAACAACACTTCTGTCAAACCAATTGGGACATCACAAATTTACAAGCTTTGGTGGCAATAAATAAAACATTTTAATGAACCGCTTGACTTGCTGTCGGTACGTCGCGTAATATGTTATTACGCAAAGCCCTGGGGAAAGCGAACGATTCATATGTTTTATATATTAAATTTACCGAATATTCCGGCCAATTCTCGTCATATCTGGGTTATGGAGTTTGAGGGCTGATGACGTCAAGCTAGGTGAAGTTCGATTCCTGGATTTTATTTAAATGTTGATTTTGTTACTGTACTACTTTGTGGTTTAAACTGGCTTGGGTTTTTGGGTTGGGTTTTAATCCTTCTATGTATACTGTTCTTTTCGATGAACATGCTTGCAATGAACACATTTCTTTTAAATCCGGCTTTAAACAGACAACGGAAAATCTTTTTATAATATTTGTACAGATATTTTGTTCTTTTGTTTTGTTTTACTAGCTGCCCCCCGCAGCTATTGCGTGAAAGAGTAATAAACAGACATCCATATAAACTTTCACATTTATAATACCTGTAAGGATTAGAAAAAGTATCCTAACTCGGATTCTAAATTAAGAAAGTAATTAAAATGTTGTTCATTAGCCTGAAAAGTACTGATTCAAACAAGTATCACTTAAAGCCAAGTTAATTGTTTTATTAATCAAATAAAAAAATAATTACATTAATTTAAATAAATATTTCAAACGTTGAAAGTTCGTTATTTACTAAGAAAGTAACTAAGTAGGTAACTCTATCTGAATGTTGTCTCTTCTAAAACGTAACATTCTGAAATGAACTGATGATGATGTATATTATGTATGGGATGAATTTTCTTACCCATTCTTCTCCACACAAACCACCCTTTTGAAACAAACACCTAAATTCAATTCTTTGTACTATCGACAAAATTGAATCATGACCCATTTCGACGACAAATCGTTTGAAGCTGTCAAAATAATAAGACTACGTGTGACATTTTTAATACATGTTTACGCGATTGTCGACCTAATTGCATTTGAATGTCTGTAGGAAAACAAGCTTATGGTGGGTCATGATTCCATTGGGTCGATGGTACATATAAACGACATTTCAAAGTGCCATTTCAATAGTCTAATCTCAAAGTGAAATAATCAAATTGACTTTGACTTTCCTGACCCAGGACATACCCCAGGATCACAAAAGTAAATCTGTACCAGAGTTCTACTGTAGGCAGCGCTGGTCAAATTTCCCTACAGGCTACAGTAACAGGTTACAGCCATTTCATATTCACACAATTGTGAATTTTTAACTCCACACAATTCCGCATATGGCTGTAACCTGTTACTGAACTGTTGTATTTCAAAGTTATGGAATTTAGGACCTTTTGAAGCATTGTTAGAGTTCTTTATGGACGGGTGAAAAACGGGTCATTTTTTTTTTTTTGGTGAGTAGGAAATCATCCAATGACTGCTCCCGTCCTGGGTGCGGCGGGAGGGCGTGTCAGACTCTTACTGACTAAAACCCACTCATGTTCCTTCGATTGCCCTTTATGTTCCAGGGTCACGGTAACTATTATAAACATTCCGCAACAAAACGGGACCTTTGTAACGCAAATGTGTCTGTCAGATACCACTTTATTATAGACCTACTGTGTCTCATCGTCTTACTAGACTTTCTACCCGATTGCAAAAAATAGGGCTATGTTTTTCGAACGTATGTATGTATGTATGTCTCATTCTATGGCACGCTCCACAGCTTAAACTATTTAACGGATTTCGACATGTGCGGTGTCATTCAAATCGTCTCAGTTGTGGAAGTGACCTAGATTTGTTAATAAAAAATGTAAAATAATAATTAAATAATCAAAAACCCTACCTGCAATTTTGGAAATTGGTGGCAATTACATGAAACAGAAAAATAGCCACCGACTTTCAAAATTAGCAGTTGTTTTTTTTTATTATTTAACTAGCTTTTGCCCGCGACTTCGGGCGCGTAGAATAATAGTTCCCGTTCCCGGGCGATTTTCGGGATGAAAACTATCCTATGTCCTTTCCCGGGTCCCAGACTACATCTGTACCAAACATTCAAATCTGTTAGACAGACAGACAGAGTTACTTTCGTATTTATAATATTAGTACGGAAATACGGATTTATATTTTACTAGATGCAGAAACACACCCCAGTTACTGGGTATGGGTAACACGATATCTTCAGACTTCTAGCTTGTGAATAACAGCTGTTAAAGATCTACGAATGAAAAATTTAAAAGCAAGCGAGCAAGTACCGATATAACTTGACGGGCCTGTTGGTGTAGTGGTTAGTAGCCCTGACTGCTAAGCCAGAGGTCGTGGATTCGATTCCCACCCAGGACAAACTTAGTGTGATGAGCATGATTGTTTGTTCTGTGTCTGGGTGTAATTTATCTATAATATGTATGTATTTATAAATTATATAAGTATGTATATCAGTTGTCTGGTTACCAAAACACAAGCTCTAAGCAGAGCTTAACTAGGGATCAGATAACCACGTGTGAGTTGTCCCAGGATATTTATTAATTATATTTTTTAACTTTTTTTACAGTACAAGTTTATCCTGAATACCACTAACACTGACAATACACTAAAGTTGATACTATAACATAACATGTAATAAGTAACTGAATAAGTTTGACATCACTAATCAGCCTTGAGCTAATGTAGTAATCAAATCCTTCTCTATAATTATTTTAGTTGAAACTAATTATTCCTTTCCTACTAGACTCCTTTCTCAATAAACTAAATACACAAGATACATACGACATTAATTTCACAGGTACATTATTCTGCTATGATAATAATTTTAATTTACATAACACAATACTTACCTGCAGTGCATATGTTTAAATCCTGACTTCATTATGCTAAGTGTCGTCTCATATTTATTTGTATAATATTCATAATGTGCGAATGTGAGGTTTTTATTCTTTAAAATAAAAGCAGACTGAAGCTTTTAAAGTAATTTTAATTTCGTTAACGGAATGTGTTGGTGTTTCCTTGGTTTTAGGGGCCCGTTCTTGAACCGTCGTAACGGAACCATGTAGAATAAAATAGTTCTTTATTTGCACAGAAAGTAGGTGCAAGTAATAGACTTTTTTTGTGAGTGGGAAATCATCTACCGACTCCTCCCGCTCTGGGCGGAGCGGAAGGGAGCGTCAGTCTTTTACTGGCTAATAACCATTCATGTTCATTCATGCTCCACACAGGAAATTATAGATCTTAAGCTTAATATTTTTGTATTCTATTGATTTTTAAAAGAGTGTTGGAGTTGGAGAGTGCATGGAGTTTCTACCTCTTTTTAGAAACCTACTGTTTGCAACGAGCTGCCTCTAATTTCCTCACTGACGCCTTGACAATTATTCAAAAGTACTGTAAATGGTTTGAATAACATAATTTTGAGTTAGTGTTTGTGTTTGACATTAACTGAGACATGCAAACAGGTAGCTAACTTCGTTGTCCGACCGTATCGTGTATGTTTGTATATCTCATGCTTTGGCACGGCATTTATGAGATGTTATTGAATTCATCTCAGATGAGGGAGTGAGATTTATTAAGAAAAAAAAAAACAATATAAACCCAAAGTTGGTGGCAATTACGTGAAACAGAAACAAGCTGACTTCCAAAATTGCAGTTGGGTTATTTGTTTTTTTCTTATAATAATAAATGATGGTCGCAGAACAGAACCCTTCGTATGCCACTGACTCACTTGACCACTATTGACACTTAGTCTTACGCGGTGTCCTGCGTGAGCGACGATCGCGACGCGACGCGACACAACACGTCGCGACGTAATGCGACGCGATGCTATACGCGACAAATGTCCTACGTGATTTTGGTCATTACTTCTGGAATCATGGAGAAGTACAGTACAATTTTGCTTGAAAGTTCGTGATGTCGCATCTGGTCGCCCTCAAAACAAGTGCGCGTTACGTCGCGTCTCGCCGCAGACTGTCATATAGGCCGCATGTAGGGCATGCCGTTTAGTTGATCGCGTTCGTCGCGTTCGCAGCTTCGCGTCGCGTCGCGTTGGTCGCTCACGCAGGACACCGCGTTACATAACATCCACGTAAATGCAAAGAGACTCCAAAAAATCGTATGAAAACCAAAGCTGTGTAACAATTGACTTATGTCACCCACTGCCCTCTGCCCTCTGCCCTCTGTCCCTAGCCTCCCGGTGCCTCCTCAGCGCCCAAACGTAACGTAGTTATCTAAGGTCCCCCTATCTATTTGAATCTGCAGGGACCCATGACTGCCCTGCAATTGAATTTTAAAAGTTTTTCGCTATGGACTGGGCACTGACCTGTTAGGGTTAGGTCAAGAAATCAGCGGATTGGGAGAATAGGTTCGTATATAAAAGTACGTGAAACGTGATACAAACAACAAGGTCCACTCAGACAGATGTTTATTATTTTAAATCCATACCACCACCAACATTATCAATGTACCCAATACATATATGGATATCATCACAGTGAGCGTTTAGACTCTCGTACATACGCCGCCATCCAAGCCTGTTCCATATTTTTTGATAAGCCCTTGGTCTAGTGATAAGTAGTTTTACCCTGACTGCCGTAGTTTGAAGGTGCGACTCCCACCCAAGGGAAACGTTGTGTGATGAGCATGTTTGTTCTGTGTCTGGGTGTAACTTATCTATTATTTATGATTAAAATTACGATATACGTATTAATATCAGTTATCTGATTACCATAGCACTGGCTCTTTATAGTGTGGGGTCAAATGGCCGTATAAGAGTTGTCCCACTATATTTATTTGTTCGCGTCGCCGCCGCCGGTTCACTCTCGCTTGCTTTGTGACCGCAGCTTTATGAACGTGTACCTCAGTACGATAATGGTTATCTTTTTGCGTCCTGTTAGAAATGGCTACGATCTCCTTGCCTTCTTTTTCTCTACTGAGATTTTGGTTTTCTGGGAATAGGTAACCTGGTACATTTAATATAAGGTTACGCGAAAACCCAAAGTTACGCTGCAAGGTGAAGTCCTCTTTTCATACAGAGAAAGCTCGACTATTGATCACCACGCGCTGTTAAAATGAATGGGAGATTTCAGACTTACACTATAAAGCATTGCAATTACCTTGCAAATAAAGAATGTCGTGATGGCCTAGTGGCTGAGGCGCATCGGCGAGTGTACATCACTGACATCCCGTGCCTCGGAAAGCACTTAAAGCCGTTGGTCCGGTGGTCATTCGTAGGACTTTGACAATAATTGTTATGGGTAATCCAGAAAGTCTGACCAGTCTAACTAAGAGGTATCGTGTCGCCCAGTTACTGGGTTGTGGAGGTCTGATAGGCAGTCGCTCCAAGTAAAACACTGGTATCCAGCTGAATCCGGTTAGGCTGGAAGCCGACCCCAACATGGTTGGGAAAAGGCTAGGGAGATGATGATGAGATGCAATTACCTAGCAATTTAGCAATCACATTTCTTTAAAAGTATATTTATTCAGTTGCTATATAAGTAATGTCACTATTTTTCAAACTCACAATCTAATCTATAACTGTCACTTGTGCCGATCATAAAAGTTGAAACAACATTTCAAAAGCAGCAAAGTGACCCAAATCACACAACTATGACACGTTAGGACCAACAGACAAACAATTGCGGGCAACTCATTAAAAAAATAATAAAAGACGATCGGGTCTACTCACTAGAAAAGTTTCAGAAGCATCACTTTCATGTCACACAAACTATTATTACTTCCCAAATAAGAAGTAAGATTTCACTTGTCAAACAAACTCTTTTTACCAACGTCAAACACATCGTAACACCTTAATCCCTCCACACAAAGGCTCAATTGGCTTGCGGTAAGGTATACTAGTGACATTTGTAAAGTTGTAGCCGCGTATGAAACTTAGAAAGACAAATTCTGTACATAACTGAAGGTTGAACAACAATAAAGTTTGATTTTGGGCGACAATAAACTAGATGTGACTGTGAGAACTAAATATTTGACAACAGTTAGCGATGACAAAGTGTTGTTTTAGTTGTAAATAGTTTAGTTGTAGCTGTGAAACATTAAGGAAAAACTACAAATATAGGTTGATGTTTGGAGTTAATAATTGTGAAGCTAGCTTTATATTTTTGACGGCCTAGTCGTTTTTCAATTCAATTTATTTATTTCAGACTAGTGTCCATAAAATGTAAGTACCTAATACATAGAAAAGAAAACTTAAGAGTAAGTGTTAGTACCTACTATTTAAAATTATAAATAAGGTAAGTAGGTAACTATTTGACATGAATGCCAATCCATTGTTTTACTAGACCCTAACTGCTAAGCCGCAGATCGTAGGCTCCATTCCCACCTAGGACAAACTTTGTGTAAAAAGCATGCTTATTTGTTGTGACACTCGTGACGAGTTGCCGTTCCTTTGAACGTTTACGGTCATAGAAGATGTGGAGTTCCTGCACACAGTAGTATACGAGTATAATAATGGCTACGATTGACCATGACCAAAATTCCCCAGGAAATAATAAATCTATAAAAACTCTACGTCTACAAAAAGCTACAGAAACTGAATCATCACTCGTTAAACTTGACAAGATAAAATACTGAGATGATAATCGTAACGCAACTGTAAAATTGTAGGGAAAAATATTAAAATTTAAAATACATTTTTTTCACTGACCTTGTTGAAAACAGTTGTTTGTGATCAGATTCAACGTAGAATGTTTATGTTCAGAACAGTTTATTACATAAATAAGTCTATTGTTGTATTCGTTACGAGAGATGTGTATTTTTATACGTCACCGCAAGTACTCAATAGGAAAAATGAAAGTATGTAGATTAATAGTGCTGACTCTCTGGATCACAAACCAATCTAAATTTAAGTTAAGTGCTCCTGTTAAGTTAAGTCCTCTTATTTTGCGTTAAGAAAGGGACAGAAGATACATATCAATTTAGTCCTGTCAAATTAGCCAACGTCTGAAGTAAATTAACATATTTTTAGTGTCCATGTTTTAAGTCGCATCTAAATTACTATCTACTAGCTTCTGCCCGCGGCTTCGCTCGCGTTAGAAAGAGACAAAAAGTAGCCTATGTTACTCTCCATCCCTTCAACTATCTCCAATTAAAAAATCACGTCAATCCGTCGCTCCGTTTTGCCATGAAAGAAAGACAAACAGACAGACAGACAGACAGACAGACAGACACACTTTCCCATTTATAATATTAGTATGGATGGAGTGTGTTAACTTGACAGGATTTTACTAATATCTTATCTTCTGCCTTTTTCTTTATTAAACGGAGAGAAAAAATGCACTGAACTCAAAAGACAATGAGCAAAAGTGGTCCAAATTTCCACCACTGTTGGGGGCTATGTAACCTTAAAGTCGACTAAATACCATACAATTTTGACTACTAGGTGAAAAAAATATATTCACTCAGAAAAAAGTTATGACTGTTTTAAAAATACGACTTTTAATTATTTAACCGTTTATTCTTTTCGCACATAACCATATTTAAAGCAGTAAAAACGGATTCCTTCTGTTCTGTAATGCGCTCAATTATTCATCTGCAAAGTGTACAATGATAACGTTAGCGTAGCGTGTATCAGGTTGAAGTAGCAAGAGATGGAACATTTAGTGAAATAGTTGATTTTGGCATTAAACCTGAAAATGCTATGTTGCTACTACACCGCAAGAATACAATCCCGACACGCACGTGTAAGACTAGAATACTACGCGTATGTAATGATCCGTAGTCGGGAAATAATTTCGCACTACTACTGTTCTTGTCTTTCTAGAATGCTAACTGTGGGTTGCTGTGCCCACGTCATGGTAAATATTTGGTATTTTGGATGGGCGAGACACGAACCCACAATTGTACTTCTAGCTACGAATCTGGATATTATTATTGTGGATGAAAACATATGAGATGTATGACTCTTTTAAGGACAGACCCCACACTATGAGACATAAATAAATAAAACTATTGTGAAATATTTTATATGTATAAGACCTTTCATTTGATTATAATATGGTTAGATTTTCTTTCACATGATAGGGTTTGATTTTTTCGACGTAGCGAAGTATATACTAAGTTTTATTTTGACGTCATATAGATTATATCAATCAGAATAACGTCTAAATAACTAGGAAATGTCATACACCTAAATCAATAGAGTAGTTTAAAAGATATAGTAAATTAAAGAAGAATAATAAGGTTTTAAATTGCAAGTTTTCATGGGTTCATAACTTTTTACTGAGTAAATATTTTTGGTTGCGGTCTTCTTATAATGATTCAGTACGAAGTGTTCTATCATATGCCATAGTTCTTATTGGTGGTGGAAATTTGGACCAAGCTCCATACATTTTTGCCCAATGCCCTTTGTTCAGTTTGTGACCAAGAAAATCGGCACAAAAATCAGGTCATCATCAACATTTTTTCCCTCTACCATGTCGTCCTGTCACCCTTTATGATATCACTCACTCCTTCCTCCTCTATTATATATCACTTTGAACACAATTCTGTCTACGTATATTTCAGTTACTCCTCCTCACATGTCCTTTCCAAGACAAACGATTTCCTTCAAACTTTGCTGTCACTTTCCACCAAGTGGAAAAACAATACAACGTAATTATGGTACTGTGTGATGTAGCATAACAATAGTGTATATTCTACTATCAGTGGTATTATTTTTTAATTGGACCATTATTTCTAGTAGTGTTACAAACGATAAATATTTAACCTCTACACTATTATTACTGTTAGTATCATAGAAATGTAAATATTTATAATTACGAAAGTAAGTAAAATTCTTTTAAATATTAAGAAGAGGAGTAGCCAATATTTTATTGTTTTACCGTTTTTAAATTTGATAAGAAAGAAGAAATATCTTGTTAGTTTCAAGCAGTGTAGTGTAGATTTTCAATCATTTTTTACCTTTAGAATTCAAAACTGTTCGTCGAAATTTTCCAAGTTATAAAACTCAAGGTCACCTGCCTAACAAATTGGTGAGCTCAGTTACCAAGATTAAATTCCAGCCTTTTCTCTAGAAGTGCCTAATTCATCCCGTCGGGCACAGTGTACCAACATGACAATCATAATATTTCTGAAGGTCAAGGTCACATCCACTGGTTCAAGTGCTTGGCCCGTCGTAATAATAGATGGAATAGTTGGCCAAGTATTCAGGCCGCCGACCATTTCGTTTGCGGTCGTTTTGACCCCAGCCTCGGTTAATAGCGTGGTGGGGCCTTCAATTATAATATTGAATTTAATTGTTGGTATAAAGTTAATTTGGGGGTGTCTTGTTTCGTTTACTTTTTTAATCTGTTGGTGTGTTGGGTATTATAAATTTTGATTTAGGAGAATCGATGCCAGTGGCAGTGATGACTTATGTCATGATGAAGAATGACTATAGTGCGCCTCATAAGAAATCTCAAGGTTATCATATAGGCAGTAGACTGGGTAATACTCGGACTTTCTCTAAGCGATCTAATTAGGAATGAGGAAAACCTCAAAATAAGCGAGGTCACCGACATAGCGTAAACCAGCCAAACCTAAATAAATCCCAAAGGATCCATTTTACCCATCATCATCTTCCTCGCCTTGGGGTCGGCTGCCAGCCTAACCGGATTCAGCTGGATACCGGTGTTTTACGTAGAGCGACTGCCTATCTGACCTCCACAACCCAGTAAATGGCCGACATGATACCTCTTGGTTACGCTGGTCAGACTTAGATTAGATTAGATAAAAAAAAACCTTTTTAACCAATCTTCAAAAATTTAATATTATCACAATATAGGGAACAAAAATTAAACTTACGCCATGGTATCGTAGGGACCTTTTTATTTAAAGAGATTTATATGTTTTCTAGTCACTATCTAGTGAGAAGATGCAAACATTCGTCGTTGGATAGCTAAAAAGTAAAACGAAAGTTCGTTTGGCATTAACTATTTTAGTACTCAAAAAACATAACATAAAACTACTAGCCCGGTCAGCACACGAAGTGAGAATTCAAATCTATAATTACTTCAGAACTTTGTTAAGAATCTTTAACCTAGTTTCAAATGTCAGCCATGAATTGGGTCATTTTAATGCTAATAAGTGGGCCAGTGAAATGCTCTAGTGGGCATAAATTATAGACTTGAGACCTGCTCAGAACAGGCAAGATGATGGCAGAAGGGAATTAGTACTAAGTTTTGGGAATATCAGGTTTGGAGAGTGTGGTGATTATGATAGTATCTGTGGTGGAAAAAACAATACGGGAGCATTAGAATCGCTAATTTTATGGTTTCTCTTACCCAATCAGCGTTACAGGCGGAGTCCCGTTTGTCTGTCAGTTTGCTTGTCCATCCGTCAGTCATCCCAACGATTCGCCTCTTGTCTTTCTGCTGTTTGTTCTTCATTTTGTCCGTCTGTTTTTCAGTGTGTCTGTCAGTCACAGAGCTGTATCTTTTAACTATATTCAGCAGACACTTTACATGTAAATAGTCTGTAATATGTTACTTTGCCCGTTCGAGCATTTCTTTTTTCATCTAAACCAAAATACACCATTCCACATACCAATTAACAAGGTGAAAGATCGACAATGAGGTCCAAAATTACATAACCTTAACTCCCATTTCAAAGGGCCTAAAAAGACATTGACAAAACAATAACAATAATAACCCTTCAGGAACCAACAAATACAATTCGACCTCGAGACCTTAAAATCAAAATTTACGTTCCGTCCGGGTCAGTCTATAGATTCCGGTCAAAGGTTGCTCGTAGAGCTGTCCGGTTGTCCGGCTGTCCGGCTGTCGTGTAAATCGGCCGGACACTTGTTATTTAAGACTGAGGCACTACGTTCATATTTAGCTGATGACTAGTTACGGGGTCTGTGTGTAAGTTGTCTTATGGGAAGTGGAAATGGAGAGAGGAAAGTCAATGATAAATCAGGGTTTTGTAGTAATGAGGGACATGAGGGAAGTTATTAAAGAGTCTTGAAGGTCTTTTTTCATCAGATATAATTTATACAAGTTTACCCCGACTTGTTCTATTGAAGTATGGTCTTGATTTCATTTAAAAACTCGGTAAAAAAAACTTTTTTTCAAAAAAATAATAACCGCCTTCAAAAACTAAAAACCCAAAAATAACTAAAATTTCGGAAGTCGGTGGCAACACAAATTGACTGGCAGAACAGAAGCCACCGACTTCCGAAATTTTAGTTATTTTTGGGTTTTTAGTTTTTGAAGGCGGTTATTATTTTTTTGAAAAAAAGTTTTTATTTATTGCTTTTTAGTGTCGACTCCCAATGTAGATATAGAAACTTGAAGAAAAAACACACATCGTCTATGAATATTTCGTCAATTTTTTTTGTTCTTGGTAAATTTTTCGAGAACCACTGAACCGATCGAATCATGACTTATCAAACAAAAAAAGAACCATCAAAATCCGTTTACAATTGACGGAGATATCGCGTAACAAACATACAAAAAAAAAAAAAAAAGATCATACAGACGAATTGAGAACCTCCTCCTTTTTTGAAGTCGGTTAAAAAGGTCTTTCAGTTGTTAACTACAAGGAATATTGATATAAAAGAAATTACCAAAATTGATACAATTGTTCTCGAGTTTTGCGCTTATATTTTTAAGTAGGGATTTATTTTTTTTAGATGGACAAATAAAGAGAAAACTTTGTCACCCCATTTTTGCGTATATTGCGTGCACAGAAGAAATGTGTATTTGAGAAAGTGCAGATAGTTAAAAGAAAAACAAAAGAAAGGGAGGAATATAAATTTTTGAAAGATCAATAATGTTATGCAGGGAAGCAGGTAATATAACTACGAAAGACTAAAAATAAACTTCGCACATTCTTGTCTATTCCAACGATCCCAAACCCCAAACACAAACTGTACAAAAGTCATGAACTTCAAAACAATAAAGGCGACCACTATCTAAACTCCAGTCATAACAGATATAATATCAATGTTGCCATAAACTGTAAATAACGCGGGAATTTCAGGCGTATTGTGTGCCAGTGCTGCCTGAAACAATGGAGGGTTAATGTAACCCCTTTGTGAAGAAGGTCGACCATTGTGGCGGTGGGTGCTCCGATTTTTACAATCACTAGTAGGTTTGTTATGGGGATTGGAAGACTGGCAATATTTATATCGACCTACTTTTTTGGGAGCTTGGTTGAGGTTGCGACTTCTTTCGCTGGGAAGATCAGTAGTATGTGCCCTAGAACACACGGTATATCGTAATCAGAACGGAAGATTTTTGTAGTTAGACCAATATAGTCCAGTCATTTGGTAGTTCTGAACTTGGAAGCATTTGAAAATGACAATTTTATAAATTTTGTAACATGCTAATTCCGAACTTCATCTTTGTTTGAAAAATGGCACGAAAACATCGATATAATTTTCCGTTATTACCTTACAATGAAATAAAGTAGGGAAAATTTCCGAAAAGCAAATTATAGTATCAATACCAGTTACTCACAGAAAATACCAGACAGAACCGGTTACATCCAGAATATTGATCAGATAATTTCTCATCACGGCAGACCAATATTTGTGGGTAGGCAAGTCGAGTCGGTTGCCGTAATTTCTCCGTAAATAGCCAAATAAATTTATTTAATGGTAACCCAATGATCCTTGTGACTTACTGCCAGGTAGTTGGAAATGATCCTGTATTCTTAGCGCTAAGGCCTTTGGGAATAAGGCAGGACTTGTTATTGCAGGTTTGACTGGGACTTTTGTTTATTTGGGTTTTGTGAGGCGAGTGATTCACTGTTTTAGGTAGTTTATGTGTCGGTGTTTTTAAGTCTCTTTGTACTGGGTCTGTTGGTTTTGGTCCCTACTAATTTTGGTATGCATGGAAAATTTTACATTTGAAAAATTTTAATACGAAAAGATAGGATAAGTATTTAAGGGAATGGAAATGTAATGGAAACCGATTGCGCAAAGGTCCTGTTTGAAACAATAAAAGAATGGCATAATTTTACTGCGGTAAATGGCCATTATTCCACAAATGAATCTCAACACGACACCCTAGAACGACATCGTTAAAAAAATTCAACAACAAAATACCGTCCATCAAAAATTCCGAAGCCACCCCTAAAACAAATAAAAAAAATCGCCCCATGCAACATTATCACCATTAACAAGTTAACACAAATAAATCAATATAAGACATCCGCCTAATCCTGTGCGTGAAACTAGCCTCCGATAGGGACACCTCTGCTCACCCTTCGCTGACTTACCATCAATCTTGCACCGTCGGATTAAAAGCTTGCCCACCCTCGGGCTCGGGGATAAGAAATGGAAACCAGCAGGTAAGAAGATAGGAAGGTTCATTCTGAACAAGTCATAGAAATACAAAAAACTGTCACTCTCATGATAATGATTTAATTAAAGAGTGTGATCTACAATAGAAAGGTATGCTCTTCATCATGCAGTTACTTGAAAAATAAAAACCTACGATACGAAAAAACGCGGTGGAAATTAATGTGTTTCATTTATTTCTAACTCAAGTGTTTGATATAAAATTGACTGATTCATTGTCCTCACCAAGTTATCCATTAATATTTTCCTGACCAACTTTGGCTAATATACTAGTTTCAAAGGAGATGTCTGGTCATTCATCATTTCTAAAATCTCCATCTTCATTAGCAGTTTACAAAACTCTGCCTACGTCATCATCGTCATCATCATCACTATAGTCATTAGTGTTACTGATATGTTTCAAATTCAGAGTTTGTTAGTCATTAACCTTTATAATGCCCTACACTCGTTTAAATCCATTATCTGTTACTGCGTTTTGCGTTTTGTTTCCATTTTTCAAATTTGTCATATCATTTGGAACTTCTGCAATGTCTTTGTGAAAATTGGGGTTCAGTATCGAGTGTAGTATTGCTAGGATCCTCGGATTATGAGGGATACGGGCAATTGTGGACACATTCAGCTCCTACTGTTATTTCCAACAAGTTCGGCCATTGGGAGCCTTAAGATTTTATGGGTCAGTTAGTTGTTATAACTGTATTACTTATGTTGTGGCAGTGGGGTTTAATAGTGCTTTGAAATTTTATTGCCAGATAAAATTGTGAGGAATATTGGAGTGATAGTTTTAGTTAATAATTTAAAAGAGCATGTATCTGCCGAGCTTTTTGTCCATTATTCTATAAGCGTAATTAATTTTTGGAATGAGCTATTAGATTTAATTGTTATGCTTGTTAATGTCAATCAAATGCCATTTGAAAAGGTTTAATGGAATTAAAACGATTTCATTTTTGAGATGCCTTTTTGAGTTTAACAAAATGATGTTTCTAATTTATTGAATTGGTTATTAGGATCTTTTATTAGGATATGCAAGATTATGTTGTTTTATTTTGCATCGGTCTCACGTGATACTAATACAAACAATAATATTTGAATGATTATTTTGATTCATTTGAATGATTATTACCATTATTAATCAATCACCTCAGTAAAAATTTAAATTACTCCTGGTTTGCCTCATTTCATCATGTGAGGCAACTTTATAACCTGCTTTCATTCCTAAAACAAGTAAGTCGAAAATAAGCATCGACACTAAAACCTATCTCACCAAAGCACACAACTGCGTCATTTATAACACAAAAAAAGAAAAAATGTACACTGTTTTTTATGTGCGAAATAACTCACGAAAATATAAGATAAAGGAAGGGTCCACATTAATGGAAGAAGATTGCATTTAACTATCGTGTGGGGATAAATAGCGGGGGAGGCGGTGCCCTCAACCCTCACCCTGGGTCCTCAGCCCTCAATGCTTAGGCTTCCGCAACACAAATCACACGTAACTCAATGGACAAGCCCTCTAAGGAATAACTCACAGCATGCGATTGTGCGACAAGTCGAGATTTAACAGAAATGTGTCGGGATTGTCGCTGTTGCGTTGAATGTTCAATTGCTTGTGACACCCTTCACGATTTCAATAAAATAAACTTTTATCTTATTGTCTGATTTGGTTTTTATTATTATTCGGATCACCGCATGTTGTTAGATTTATTGCCGATTTTATTGAGTTCTTTATAGGGATCGATGTATCTCGAGAACCAAGTATACCTACAATTTTTTCTCATAATGAGATTGTGGTCTAAATATAGTCAAAATAACTACGGAGAAAAATAAAGAAAAAAACAAAAAAGTCGTGTCGTTGACCCGACCTCGTGTGTGCTTCTCTAAGCAGATTTGCCGTAATTCGTAGTATTTTGTTAAATTAGTCCGTTTGTTGTTCCTCTCTGAATTGCGCTAATGAAGTTTTCTTATCGACACAATGAGGCGATCCATTATCGTCAACTGCTTTCACAAATAAATCTACTTTTTTCCTACCTTTGGCTTTAAGGGGATGAGCATCATCAGCATCATTCTCTTTATCTTTAGCTCAATGTTTTTAGGGTTTTATTGGTATGTTTTTTTCTCCTCGGAATATTTTTTTGCATTACAAGCCTGATGTTAAATGCTGTGCCTAATGTATTAAGAAATCTATTGGCAACATATTTATAGTAGGTATTTAAAATAATTGCGTTTATGCTTGATATCAACGACGACGTCATTTGAACTGTTCGCGGTCACTGTGTTTGTAATTTCATATTCTTCTTCAAGAGGAACAATTTCTTCCACTTCTTCAACCTTCAATAATTCTTCCCCAAAAGTAATCCTCACGATCGCACCATTGTTTCCCGTTTCGCTTTCTTCTCCATCTATTTGTTGAAATGTTTTTTCACCCAAAATGAATTTCCTTCCTTTCCTTACTATATTGTCAAATTAGATCGTTTTGTTGATTTGCTGAATCTCGCTAACGAAGTTTTCTTATCGTATTACGTAACGCGATGATTTGCAATGGCGCCAGATAATGAGTTTGAGACAAGAAGGTTTTAGTGAAATTGTAATTAGATGCTTTATTATGGTAATCCGATTGGAATTACTTATTTATGGCGATAACATTACTTATTCTGATTTAATCGGCACGTTGATAAAAGTTTTCAATTTCAGTTTCATTATCCAATCCCTGCGTTGTAAAGAAAGCTCCAACGAGAAAATTTCCTTATTTCAAGCAAAATTTAGTTTTAAAGTCATTTGGCTTAAATTTTATTCCACCAATAACCCTAGAAGAGTTTTATTTATACCTCATAGGCAATGTAATCCACCCTTTCCGCTTACCCACGCAACATTACCGCAAAAATACCACACATTTGACTGCTACCACTACCATCGCAAGGCTTGCAAACACTTGTAATAAAACTTCAATTTGTTCAACCGCTCACAACCCTCGCAGGAATGAGGGAAAAAATAAAAATTTCCATCCCCACACAAGCGCAGAAAAAAAAACATTTATCACCGCAATGGTATGGATTCTTGAAACAGTCATATCAGCAACTTGTACTGAGGGATTCGACGGTTTTTGCACGGTTTATACATTACCGTTTTTCTTCGAAGTTAAGAAAGTTTCTTGGAATAAAAACGGCGATGTGTGTCAAATTGTGGTGAAGTGTCGTTTTGTGATGCAGTCTTGCTTGTCGTGGTGAGGGGATGGGGGAAAGCCGGGGAGTGTCGCGAAATCGCCGCGTTTTGTACACGATAATACCTCTTAGACGAGTTCCCTCTGAGATGACGTGACGTTACGACAGGGACACAGAAGGATTAGGGTTTTCTTGTAATGTGGGCAAATTGTGACCTGAATGAGAATTGGTTGCTGTTTTTTTGCGGTTCTAATATCACACCTAAGCTAAGTGCTGTAAATGCATAGTTTACTCGTTGTTGGGACTTTAGACGTACAGTTTTAGTTCAATTTTATTTTATTCCTGGCAATCTGTACTGTTTTGTTCTTTCGATTATTATTTTTACTAAACCCTCAATGATCAAAATACTTTTCTGCAATTCTTTTCAATACAAAATATACCAAACACACAAAAGAAATACCTAGGCAAGAATTAATAAATAATTTAGTTTTGACATTGAATAACTATTGTATTCAGACATAAGCAAAACCCAGGCATTTCTGAGAATTTCCTATAAACGCCCACAATAATTTTTCTAAGCATTTATTTTTTATACATTCTCAATTCACCCGAAATGCCAAGACCAATTTATAAATGTTTGTTTTACATTTTATCCTGTATCGAATAATGCGAGAAATTTCTTTAGCCTTTGTTCAGAGTGAACCTTCTATATTATTTACGAGGTGACAAAAAGCTGTAACGACGTAATCATATTACGTTAGGAGTTATTTTAAGGATAATTGAATGAACCTTACACGTTTGTGTTAAAGAGTGGGGAGTTTCCATTCGTTCATAACTGAGTGAATGAGAGCACAGATTGGAAACCAATTGAAGGTACTTACTTCGCATCATTAATACATATTTTATTCATTTCAATCTGGTATTATTTGTTTCTGTGTCTAAATATAAGCTGAATATTATCTTAAATTTAGGAGAAATTAAGATTTCAATATACTGGTAATCTGTCATTGATACGAAAATGTTAAAATGATAATAATTTTGGAAATAAGTTACATTAAACGTTTTTAAAATTAGCTGTATAACCGTAAGAGGCTCAACTTACTATACATATTGAACTATTTCCATCTGTCGGGAACACTTTTTCGGTTAAACCACTAAACCAATTTTAGTGAGATGCCGATAGCGAAAGATTGGATCCTGACAACTTTTTCTTCACGATAATGGACTTTTGCGTGGACGATGTAGCGGGGAGAGACAAACACACAGACAGACAGACATAGTTTCTGTTATATTAATAGTATTAAACCTTCGAACACACGTGATTCGAGACACAATAGAAAGACTACAGCAGCGCGACAGCCGGCTGTCGGTTGGTCGTCAAGAAGTTAATATAGATATTTTTTTTTTTTTTTTTTTTTGGTGAGTGGGAAATCATCCAATGACTGCTCCCGTCCTGGGTGCGACGGGAGGGCGTGTCAGACTCTTACTGACTAAAACCCACTCATGTTCCTTCGATTGCCCTTTATGTTCCAGGGTCACGGTAACCACTATAAACATTCCGCAACCCCGGCAGGCGTTGGCCCTGTTGGGCCCCTTCGTGTGCTGACTCCTTCTCTTTGAGGCGCGCGTGGAACAAAACGCGCCGTCTACGCGGTCCTGGTCCTAGCCGGGCGGCGAGCTACCCATAGCTCGCCATCCGCAGAACCGCGCCTACGGTGGCCGGTAGTCGTCTTGCGACTCTCGACGTCTTCGCCTGGGTCTTAGTCCGGGGCGAGAGGCTCGTCGTTGCCTCTCGCGCGCCGCCGCTTCCTTCACTAGCATAACTGCTTCGCAGAAGGAGGCGACGGCATCCCATTCCGTCTCGCCCCGAAGCATGGCCTGAACCAGCGCCGGGCGCGAGAGGTCACCGCCGCCGATCGCCTCTACGAGGACACGTCGATGCTCCGCCCATGCGCGGCACACCTCAACTGTGTGCTCGACCGTGTCCTCCAGGCGACCGTTACTGCAGTGGTGACACCCAGGCGTCGCTTCCGCCCGAATCCGACACAGGAACCTCCCGAACTGACCATGTCCGGTGAGGACCTGTGTCAAGCGAAACGTGAGAGTGCCATGACGCCTCTCCAGCCACTCCTCAAAGAGGGGTCTTACCGCCGCTATAACGGCGTGCCCAGCACTAGGTTGCGACAGTCGTTGTCTCCATTCCGCCATGAGATCTCGCCGGAGCTCCGTGAGCCGTGCCGCGATAACCCGCGGCATCGGGACTTCACCCCGGCGTTGCACTTCCACGCGCCACTCGTACGTGTGTGCAAGGACTGTTGCCTCCAGATCCCACGGCGGGACGCCGGCAAGGAGGCATGCCGCCTCACAGGAGACCGTGCGGTATCCCCGCACCATGCGAATGGCCATGACCCTCTGGGACGCCCTCAGAAGTCGGGCCGGAGCCGCGGCTAGATTGGGCGCCCACACCGGAGCCCCGTAGAGGGCCATGGACCGCACGATCCCCGTGTAGAGCCTCCGGCAGGAGGCGTTTGGGCCACCGAGATTGGGCAGGAGCCGCTTGAGGGCAGCTCCGGCCTTCGCCAGTTTGGGGCCCAAACGTCGGAAGTGCTCCGTAAAGTTCCATCGGTTGTCGAGGACAAGTCCCAGGTACTTTATCGTCGACTCGACACCGATGTGAACCCCTCCTACCGTTATCTGAGACCCCGGAGGTGGCCGGTGCCGAGGGCCATGAAAACACATGGCCTCGGACTTGTGCAGGGCCACCTCAAGTCCCAGTTGCCGGATCCTATCCACGACTGTCGCAACACCACTCGACATCAAGTCGGCCGCCGCCTGGAACGACCCTCCCTGCGCTAGGACTAGCGTGTCGTCAGCGTAGCACACTACGCTGACGCCTTCGGGAAGGTCGGCGCGCAGCACCCAGTCGTACCCGATGTCCCACAGAAGCGGCCCCAAGACCGATCCCTGTGGAACACCGCACGACATCCCTCGTCGACTCCACACTCCCTCGTGACCGGGGTAGATGACGGCCCTGTCCGTCAGATAGGCCTCGACCACACGACAGAGGTAGGCAGGCATCCGGTGATACCGGAGTGCCGCCCCTATGCACCCCCAAGGCAGGGTATTGAAGGCGTTGGCGATGTCGAGAGACACCGCCAAGACGACCCTGCCCTGTGCTAACCGCATCCCCTGTCGTGAGGGCCCGTACGCGCATGATGGCGTCCACCGTGGAGCGTCCTCTGCGGAAGCCGTACTGACCGTCCGCCAGATCC